>LVTN01000440.1:82391-221637 GCA_001649415.1 Musa itinerans | reverse complement strand
CATTAATACATAATACACGAAGACATTTCATTCTGTATGGGCTAGTTGAAGTCTAGATAAAAAAACATAATTTAAGACCTGGTTCATTATGTTTTCTTCGTATATATATATATATGCTTACTCCACCTCAAGTTTTACTCTTCCGTGTAAGTTTTATCAAAAAGATTAGGAAGCAATATTGGCCCTAGCGCATTCAGCCACTTCCCAACCAACATTGGGGTGAAAAAAATACACAAAAATTTCTACTTTCTACTTCACGCCTCCGGCTCCTCTTCAATTAAATTTTAATTTAATCAAAGATTATTTTAGTTTTACTATTCTAACACAGAGTTATCATATGTACCAAACATATGAAAAATAACATGCAGATGCTACATGTACCAGCCAACAATGTATATAGGTGGTAGCAGCCAAATAATCTGTGTTTCTCAAAGATTTGTCTCTGTGATTGTTTTAGACATGAGATGAAGCATTGCTAAGTTGCAGGCAAACGAAAAGCTGCCTCTATTATAACCTACAACACAAAAAGCTGAATTCCAAGGAGTACAAAAACAAACATAAAGCCCATGAACTGCTATTCAGATTAAGTACTTAAACCATCGACTTCCAAGCATTTATTGCTACTGAGATTTATGGCCATGTTTGTCCCCAGTGACTCCTTTCCCTTCATTGTACCTAGGTCATCATTTTGATGCTAAACTACAAAATAAGAACGGATCTCAGGAACTTAAGGAAGCAACTAAGACAGTTCCTGCTTCTGACACCCCTAGTGCATCTTCGAAACAACCGTTGTTATGGTTTTCGAGAAGACCGACTCGGGACGAAGCTTACGTTCATCCGCATGAATGAAAGGGACTTCATCCGCTGTTACGACTTCTTTCTAAAAGAACTACGGACTTCATCCGCACGAATCTTACATTCTTGGAAGACTGATTCAGGACAAATAGGGTTTTCGAAAGGCATTTCCAATTATTGGTAGATATTACGGCTACCAATGAAAGATCACAATCCAAACCATGAGAAGCCAAAGGGAGGCGGTCTAATTAGGATTAGGGATCTCAGGTTACAGAGATGTCGAGATAAATAAATAGAAGATCGAATTCGATCGCCGCAATACGGACATCGGCAACAAGAACAATACCAATACGAGCAATTTGGAGCGAGAAGCAGAGAAATGCGAATAATTAGGGTCATCGAGAGGGAAAAATCATCGGAATAAAAGCATTACGGCTACCAATCCCAATCCAGTTCCGAAAGAAAACCATAGTCAAACTGTCTGATTAGCAATCGAAAACTCAGATCACAGAGAGATCGAGATAGTTATACGAAAGGTATTCGGATTCGATTATTACAGCGAAGCACGTTGTCACCAAGAAGAAGATGGAAGAGTCTGAGGCGATCGACGGAGAAATGCGGGAGGAAGAGGCCTCGAGATAAGATTGGGAGGAAACCGATGCTCTCTCTTTCGATCGCCAAACGACCATCCGAAACAACGACATCGTTTCAAATTCGAGGGACGACAAGGCGCCCAAAGCGCACCATAAATAGAGGTCCCCAAATGCGATTCCCACATCACCGTTATGATGCATCAATAACAAATCCAACGGTCGCTAGTAGCCTAGTAGTGGAACAATGTGGAACTGACAAGACAACCGTATAGGATTTCTACTTTAATGCATCAATCACGGATCCAACGGTTGCGAGCAAGTTTCTATAAATATCAAGTCCAGAGAATTCTTCCCACCCACAATACAATACAAGCTCACGAACGAGAGCGTCCTGACACATAATGGGGGGCTCAGTGAGCCCATTAAGGCCTCCAATTCATAGTCGCATCAATAGTATTTTTTTTATTTGTAGAAATTATCATAAATATTTTATATGTTACGATAACACCGTACAAAGTGCACAGTAATCACCAGGGCGTGTCTCCTATACTCCATCACCACAATACAATCACCTCTAATCACGATGATTTTGTTAAAATTGCTTTCATATTGCATATGGAAACAGCGTTACTTTTGTTAAATATGTTAACTTGAGAAGATTATTAAATTTTTCTTTGTATACATCGTGTAATATATTTATTATTCTTATCTTTTGTTTTTATTTTTACCTTCTTTACATATATTCTATGAACATGTCAAATCAACGAAACCTATTTACACGCGACAAGTTCTTTCTTTAATCTGAATATTAGCAAATTATGCGTCACAAAATAATATATTAATTAATTACTGACCATGCTTTCGTCCCATGCTCAACACGAGACAAAACTCAATTTCTCTTACTCGGCTCTATCGGAGCTCATTCTAACATAAAAATTAAGTCAAAGTCGGGTCTAATTTGCCGCCTATTGCTCGGATTGGGTTCGAACCTGGATCAGTCGCGCTCAGGTCCAACCCACCGCATTAGTTAGGTAAACGATGTAAAAGAACGAACTAAACCAAGAGATTTCTGTTCTGAATCCGACTCCAAGAACGACTGCACTACGACAGGGAACATGGGGCATGACCCCTATGCGCTTGACATCTTACAGGGACGACTTAAGTCACCATACAAGACGGCACACGAATCATACCAGGTCCCTGCTAATCGTGTCACGATAAAACCCTAAAAACCCGACCTATCGTCTTCTCTACTGACGTCTTCCTTATCCCGGCCGTCAATGGCGAAGACCGCCGCCCGCTCGGATCCATCCAAGAAGGAGAAGAAGAAGAAGGGGAAAGGTGCAAAGCGTCTGCCCTCCGGCCCCGCCGCTGCTGCCATGAAGGCGGCGAAGCGGCCCCCCACATTGAACCCCTTCGAGACTATATGGTCTCGCAGAAAGTTCGACGTCGTCGGCAAGCGACGTAAGGGTGAGGAGCGTCGTATCGGTCTCTCCCGATCTCTCGCCGTCGAGAAGGTGCTAGACTTTCTTCCTCCATGTTCTTCTTTTGCCATCATTATATACCCAAAATTCTACTCGTTCCTTTAGACCATCTTTATTTTCTTGTTTGAATTTATCTTTTTATGGTTCTACGAGGTTCTTGATGATTTAAAGGTAGACGCACTTTGATGGAGAAGAACACTTTTATCACCATGAATTATCATCTCTCATCATCTTTGTTTCTTGAAAAGGCTTTTCATAACTTGCTTTAAGTTATTTTTATGGTTTTACTGAACTCTTGATGGTTGAATGAAAGATGCAGACTTATTAAAGACGAAACTTTCATGACTCTCAATCTCATTTCATCATTTTGCTTTATCGAAAAGATCTTTTTCATTTTTTGTACATAGCTGCCTTTGAGGGTTCTTCTTAACTGTTCTTGGGTTCTCAGTGACATGGGAAGATAACTTTTGATTACCATTGATGTCGTCTCTTATCATTTATGTTCCTCGAAAATATGTTTGCCTTTTATTGTTTGAAGTTGTTTTTACGCTGAGTTCTTGATGGTTTAAATAAAGAAACAACCTGTTGGAGAAGAAACTATACGTTGGGTTCCCAATAAAATAGGAAGAGAACGTTCATCATCATTTATCTCATCCCTAATCATTTGAATTTTATGATTCTATTGAGTTCTTGATGGTTTAAACAAAGACACTACTAGTTGGAGAAGAAATTAGGATGGAAAAAGAAAATTTCATCACCTTCAGAATTGATGTTACTGGATAAGATTTCTGTTCTTTCATAGTTCTACAGAATTCTTAACTGTTCAGAGAAAAATGGAACTTATTTGGAGAAGAAATTGGAAATTGCATCTCTTTTGGCTTTTCTTCAGTTTTCATAGGTAGAGGAAGAAACTTCCATCATCCTCATCTCCCATCATTTTCATTCCTTGAATATATCATACTGCATAGTTATGGCCCCACTTTAAAATGATGACATCTGGCATGTTGTTGAGAAGATATGAAACAATTCTTTTGTTGTGATTCTTGGTTGTCGATGACAGAGGAAGAAAACTTTGCTGAAGGAGTATGAGCAAAGTGCAAAGTCATCCGTGTTTTTGGACAACCGAATTGGAGAAAAGGATGATACTCTACAAGAATTCGACAAAGCCGTGTTACGTCTTCAACGTGAGCGCCAGGTTGTATTTTCTTCAAATATGCTAATTTGAACTTGCTTTTTCCCAGCAATCTACTCAATGAATTATGTGATTCATTTCCATTTAGCTTTCTAGCTCTGTGAATGTATATCATCATAATATCTCCTTGGGCTCAGTTGAATTGCCATCTGTGTTTGTGACACTTCTTATGTCTCTTTCTTACAACTTTTCTTGGGTTTTATATTTTAGTTATAAAAGTTCAGTTCTTCATTGTTTTTCTTGTGTATTTGTCCATCATCAGGATGTAGTGCCTGATATATTAATTGCCCATCTGGAAATTTCTTTCAAAAGTATCTATGGATTATTACTATAATACAATTATTGCAAAGAAAAAATAGGAGTGTCTATACCATATCATCAGCTTGTTTGGTTTACATTCAGTTTAAGTAGTGTCGATAATTTCCAACCTTTAGAAATGCACTTGGGAACAAACACAGCAAAAGTGGAAAAATAGCTCCTCCTTTGTTCATAAATTGTGTTGAACTTCAGTTGGCATGTCTTTTTGGAGATGGTCATGGTATAAAAGGGTTCAAATGTCAAATCCCCAGCATGTTCCTTGGATGTAAGTTCTATTATCAATTACTTTGCGTTTTTTGTTTCTAAAGTTGAAGAGTATTCCTTTGAAGCAATTGCATCTTTTTGTGAGGGCTTCCAAAGAAGATAGATCAACTGAGTTAAAATTTCCATTTTGCATGGAAGCTCTACTCTTTCAAAATGGTATTCATGCTTTTGGATTTACTTTATAGTTTATATTTATTTCAGTCTTTCATGATTGTCTTCATATATTTTGGTCTGATCATTATAGTAGAAAGCAGTGAATGGAAATTAGCGAATATATGCTCAAATCTGATGTTAGTTGTATTACTCTATCTATTTAGTTAAAGTTGAAAAGAACTAGCAAATACAATTTGTCCGATGATGAGGAAGATGATACTACAGTCGATCAGCCACATTCCTCTGACAAGGATGATTTTGAGGATGAAGTGCCCCTAGATGAGGATGAAGATGCTGATTTCAAGAATGGAAGTGAGTAAGCTCTTTCTTGCTACAATTCCACTGTTATGTGATGCAACAAATGATCAACTACAGCTATACTATAATAGATTCGTTTATTGCCATGATCATTTGGGTGGAACAATTAATTGGGTCGTGATTTGTACCTTCAACTTTGAACATATGCATGGATGATCTTTTTTACATAAACCTTTTTATATAAAAGACAATTTAATTGTGTTTTCCAGGTGGTTTAGCATCGTCAAAACATTTGAGCTTGCAGTCTCTGCAAAATTCTTCAGAATCTAGCTTGCTTGATGGAGAGGGTCAGGTAATGTTCTGTTTCATTATTTAAATGTAATATCTTTCTTTTTCATGGAATTTCTCATGACGATTTGGTGACTTTACCGATATGGATCTGTCTTAAGGCATAATGATCTAAATCTCTTTGATGATCTGTCTGTTACTTTATTTACTACCAAAAACTCATGAAGATTTGGCTGGCTTCTAGCAACTAAAAGTTAAGACTAGATCTTAGTTGCTGCTAATTTCATTTATTTATTTTTTCAAAGTTTGAATTTGTCTTCTGTGTCCTTTATTACAAGTTAAATTGCATCAGTTTAAAGTATTTGCCTTCTTGATTTAGATAATTGAATATCATCAGCTGCATTGGCTTAATGATCTGATGATAAATTTCAATGCCTAACCTTTAACCATGGTTGAGCAGCAGATTGATCCTTTGATGGATCGACCAGTTGATGGGGCAAAATTTTAATTTTTTAAACATGTTCAGAAGTCCTCTGGTGCTGGTTTATCTTGAGCATAAATTTATTTCAATTTTCTACCTTTCACTGTTTGTTTCTATTTGTCGTCATTCACAGCCTTCTTTGGCTCATTCCAAGTTTCATCTAATATATTAGGAGATGATATTTTTGGGTGATTCAACTGAAATTGTTGGATCTCTAATCTTATACTCCATAATTTAGGAACTTTTTTGTTTGTACCTAATCTGTTTGATCTAATTTTGTGTTGGACTTCTTTTTGCATGGTTCTTTCTGACATGTCTCAGAATATAATATCTCTAATTACCAACTATTTTTGCATATTGTTCTTTAATTATTCAAGCTTCTAAGCAATCCTTTCTTTAGTTATTAGCAACTGTAATACTCATTTCATTTTTTGCATGTTCATAACATTATCACAAACTTTTGTGTCTCAATGTATTTAGTTTTGGACCGATTCATTTTCTCCTTTACCATCTTGATTTAGCCTGGATCAACATCCTTTCAGTATTTCATTTCAATTCTGGGCAGGTCTGCTGCTGTATGTCCTGCATACTGTTTTTGGAAAATGTTCTTCAACCACCTTATGTCAACACCCATGTCATAGTGGAGCAACCTCAATGTCTAACAAGTTTTGATTCTTCTGTGCCAAGGCCATTTTTGTGTTTAACAAATGATATAGTGCCAAGTTGAGTTTTAATATTATTTAGTCTTCATTAATAGAGGTTTAATAATCCACAAAAAACTTTCTAAAATTATCAAAGCACAACATAACTAAAATTTTGGTTTATGTTTTAGAAAAATTCCCTCGTGCTTACAGGCATGGTTCACATTATCGGTCTGTACCGATGTACTGACTAGCTATCAGTATGATACATACCGAGCTATACCGAGTTATACCAAGTGTACTAACACATCATATACTGGGGGTCGAGTTATACCAAGTGTACTAACACATCATATTCTGGGGACGTATTGATATACTACCCGTATCGATCCTTTATCGGACCGGTACGAACCGCCCATATCGAGCGGTATGCTTCGGCATATCAAACCTTGCTTGTAAGCAAAAAATTGTTTGCAACGCATCTCAAAAAGTTTTGATCTCTCTTCACAATGTGCTTACAGGAGATGGCTCTGAGATGGATCCGAACCTCATATTTGGATGTAAGCAACACTTTTCTAATAGCAGGTTCTGAGTAATACCCTAAAAATTAAAAAATGACTTGGAGATGAACATGATATTACTGAAAACTAGACGTGCGTGAATAAATTTAGCATCAGTATGCAATTGCTACACAATCATCACATCAATATCTGATAAAATCTAGTTCAGTTTGTTTAGCACATTTTATGTCAAACTTTTCACTGATAGTGCTTTACAATTTTACATTCTGGCAACTGGAGGAATGTTTGAGCTTAAAGCTCCAAAACATTGTTTAAAAAATGGAGATAACAAGTCAGATTTGTGCATGCTTTTCAAATTTTTTGGAGATCTTCTGAATATTCGAGTCACCTCCTCACAAGCGCAAAGGCTATGTATCTAGTGTATGCATGTATATAACTCATGAACTTGCCCTATAAATAATTTGCATAAAAACAGAAATATACAGGGAACACCTTAAGAATTTAGTGATGCTTTCTTATCTCGAGCCATGGAGTCTACATTTGATCTAGTTAGGGCTTTAATGTTCATGAAATTTGCATTTGTTTCCTTTGCATAGGTTATGAATTCATATATAATTAAACACATGGCAGTTAGGATTGTACTTCCTTTTTCCATGTTCCTGTTTTTTTTTTTTTGAACCTTGTCAAATCTTGTGTCTGGAGTGTTTCTTTAATAAAATGAGCTTATGTGTTCATTTATGCCTTCTTAGTTATATAATAATTAAGCTTTGTACTCAATTAAATTTTAGATGTTCACAACAAAGTATTCTGACTTGGCAGACACACAAATCTAAGAAGCAAGTGATGATGGAGATAATCTCAAAGAGCAAATTTTACAAGGTAGGTACTAGACATTATAGATTTGAATTTTTATGTTGCTTGTTTATTTTCCTTGTAATATACTGTTACTAGGTTTATATAAGCTTGTTGTCCTTGAGGTGTATTTTACTAAGAGCCATCATATCAACATCCTATTTGTTGTTATTGCATATTGTTCGTTGGTGGTTCTGATTCTGCAGCATGTTTAAACGGCTTATCTAACAAATTTATGTAATGAGAAAAGACAGAAAGGTGTTGATAGAGGTTATTACTGGTTCCTTACTGATTAACTGTTTAGTTTGTATATTTTTGTTGATGCTAATAAACACCATTGGTTGTGTATTAACCATAACTAATATGTTGTATTTTCCTGATTGTAAAAATTTATGACTCTACTTATGACTACTGAAAGTTAAAAGGCCTGTACGGTGCCTCAACCATTCTTGGTTTCAAATGTCCAGTCATCTTCTACTTAAAGATTTTGGAAATATGGAATGTATTGCCAACTTTAATGCCACACTGAGGTTGCTCCCTTGCAGCCTGGGGCCAGTTATTGGATCACATAATTTTTTTGCTTTTAGGGACAAGGCTGTGTTCCCAGACTTTGTATTGGCAAGGAGCATGTGGTGCCCTTTTACTAATTATAACTGACTTGGTTGTTAAAAATAAATGGAAATGCTATCATGACTATTAAAAGTTACAAGCCTGTTTATTTTTTTTATTACAAATTTTGCTGCCAGGTAATAATAGTTCATTAAGCTTTAGGAAATAGGAAACAAATTTGCAATGCATGAGACTATGAGAGTCACCTTAGTAAATTTAATCGTCATACAAGTATATTTTTGGAATGTTTCAGACTGTTGAAAGGAGAAAAGACCAAGAAATATATGTTTTTGTACTGGATTGACATCAGAAGGGGGGAAATAGGCTTGAGACACTATATTACCTTTTATTATACTAAATTCATTGATATACCAAATTTCTCAGCCATTTATGGCTCATGAAGATGCTCAACTGGACAGTACTTAGATTCCTATTATGACTATAAAACTTAGAACACTAGTATATCATTCAGTTGTACATTTTTTATCAAACAAATCATGTCTCCCTGAGATGAGTTAGGTCTCAAAGCATTTGAGGTAACTTATGAAGCAGATGAAAATCTGGTTGCAATGTAACTGTCATGTTCATCATGCATATCAGTAGTTGACTGAATCTGACCAACTGACCCTTATTTTCTTGTACTTATGGTTCTCTCAATTGCTTGAGACCCTTAACTTAGTTGCTTTAGATCTTCTGAAGAATCTGAACTACCTCAACTTATAGACTTATATAGCTACTTGTGGAGAAATTGAATTTATTGAAGTTCATTGAAATTTTCAGTTAAACCAATTTGGAGTACAGACGGGGTGCATCACAATAGCTTCATAGTCCCCTCTTTCTCTGCCACCTTGACATCCTAATCTAATTATTCGCCTTTTGTCTTTTCTCATTGACAAGTTTATAATCTAATGACACCTTAGATTGTCTGAATGGTTAACTTTTTATGTAAATTTTATGTGGGTCATCGTAGAATTTGGGTCTCATCTGTCTGGCTTGGATGGACAAGTACATGATTCCATATTTGGTATACATAGCCATGCTAAAAGTATTAGAAAATAAACGTTAATTAGTTAATCCTCTTGCAAATCATTATTAATATTTCTCTGTTCTCTGCTACCATGTCAATCTGGATTCTAAATTTTGTTGGAATTCTTGGAGGCATTTTTTCATCATGACATCATGTTGTTTAGTCCATGTCCATATGCGCATGCATCGGTGTTATCAAGGTACTTAAGGTGGCCTGAGCAAACTTGCATGTTAGTTATTGGTAGTGGTACCATACATTGTTATACAGTTGTAAAAGGATCTTTTTTATTTTGATGTTTACATGTGGTTATGCTTCTGAAACATTGTAGGGCCAAAAAGTAAAGGAGAAAGAAGAAGATGAAAGTCTAATGGCGAAGCTAGATGAAGACTTTAGTCTGTTGGCCCAAACAGAGGCACTACAGGCTTTATCTCATCCAAGTAAGATGAATGCTTTGAAGGCTTTGTTGAACAAGGACATTAAGAGGGAGTCCTTAAAAGAAGGATCATCAGGTTTATCAGACAACAAACTTATTGAGAAAGTATGTAAACACCACAGCTATGTTTCCTTTAAACTTGCTAAATGTGTTGATGATGTTTTCCAGATGTGTCTCATTTATAACTTCTTTTCTTTGTTTTTCATATTCAGAAACTCTTATTTAGTTGCTTGTTAAGTCATTCTTCAACTTCTCTAAAGGCTTTCTTGAATATTTCTAAGCATTGAACTGAACATGAGATAGCACAAGATTAATTTTTTTATATGTCAATTGTTTATTGATAACGTTATATCAGCTGTTTTTCTCATGCATCATGTGTTATCAAAGAAATATTTGTTAGGTTTTAATTCCATTTGCTATTTAATTAATACTCTTGTGAGGTTGTGTGATCATTTAAGGAGCAATCTCAGTTCACTTTTCAGTGTTCCATGAGTAACGCTGCAGACAAAACTTGTCAAGGAGGCAAAACTTTCTTGTTTGATTCTGTTTGTCAGAAGTTGTCATTTTCTTATGTTGGAGTGATGACAACTTTCTGAATAGAAAGCTTACAAGTAGCTGTCCCTTTATTGAAGACATCCTTACCAAGGCATTCTCTTTCATGATGCTTGGATTTGATGAAACTGCTTTTGGACAATTTGCTGCTTTTTCTTTGTAATTCTTTTTTTTTTCCCTTCATTTGCTGTTGCAAAACTGACACGACTGAATTTATCTCATTTCTGTTAGCATCATTAATGTTTATTGTTTCCATCAGGGTCATCCTGATGCTTATGACAAACTTGTAAAAGAGCTGGGTTCAGATAGGAGAGCTCATGCATCAGACAGGACAAAAACTCCAGAAGAAATAGCCCAAGAGGAAAAGGAGCGTCTCGAAGAACTGGAGGTGACCTTGCATTGTTTTAAGAGATGATGTTTTACATCTCAGATGTCTTTTATTCTTTAAAGAAGTGATGTTGTGGCATGTTAAACTTGTATGGTGTTTTTTTTTCTTTTCTTGTTTTGAATAATTTTAGAAGCAACGTCGAGAAAGGATGCTTGCTACCGATGATTCTACCGATGAAGGCAGTGATGATGATAATGTAGAAATACAAAATTCAGCATCAATTAAGATCAGACCTACTTCTGGGGATGATCTTGGAGACTCCTTTTCCACTGCTGATGATGTGACGGGCAAAAAAGGCTGGATTGATGGCATATATGAACAAAATGATGCAGATAATCAAGATGAAAGTGATTCATCTTCCCAGGATTCAGAAGGTGATGAAGATAATGAAGGAGATGGTGATGGGAAAGATGGTAGTGGTGATGAGCATGAAAATATATCCACCATGAAAGATTGGGAGCAAAGTGATGATGATGATGACGGTCAGAATATGGATAGTGAAGAAACAGAGAACCTTGATGAGAAAGAAGTGGCCATTGGTGATAAGCTTAGCTTGGATTTGCATGAAGTGAAAACCAGTTCATCTCATGAGATGAATGCTGCTGGAAATCTGGCGCCAGCAAAAGAGAAGGAACTTCCTTATGTAATTGAAGCTCCAAAGAACCTGACAGAGCTATGTTCCTTGCTGGATAGCCGTTCAGATGATGAAGTTGTGGAGATCATTAATCGGATTCGAGCATACAATTCAATAAGACTTGCAGCAGAAAACCGGAAGAAAATGCAAGTATGTCATTGTTGGTTTCCATTTATTGTCTATTTTCCTTGCCTTTTTCTTTATATAAGTTCCACTGGGCATTCCTTTTCTGAAGCTTTTATCTTTTTATGTATGTGGATGAATTTTTTTTCTTACATTTGATTCTTTAACTTGCAGATCTTCTATGGTGTTCTGTTGCAGTATTTTGCTGTTTTAGCTACTCAAAGTCCATTAAATTTCAAAATTATAAATTCACTTGTTAAACCTTTGGTAGAGATGAGCGCAGAAACCCCCTATTTTGCAGCCATTTGTGCTAGGCAGCGACTGATACATATTCGAACTCACTTCCTGGAGGATATTAAGAACCCAGGTTTGGAGACATATAATCATGTTAACTATTGTTTGGAACATTGATCTTCATCTTAAAGTGTGCAACTTGTTTGTAATGTAGGAAATAGCTGCTGGCCAACTTTGAAGACTTTGCTTCTGTTGAGGCTCTGGTCACTGGTATTTCCGTGCTCTGATTTTCGTCATGTCGTTATGACTCCTGCACTTCTCCTGATGTGTGAGTATCTGATGCGTTGTCCCATAAACTCGGGTCAAGATGCAGCACGTGGATCTTTTTTGTGTTCGTTGGTATTCTCGGTAGGTGTGCAATCTCTGTTTTTAAATTGGTCTAATTTGAAATTACTGGCCAAGGACAAATGTAAGCATGCGTGGCTGCACTTGTATGTATCAATATTACATTCTTTTTACCTTAGGTACTTGGTGGTGTTGTCAGAAAAGCTTTTTTTTTTTTCCTGTAGGTGTGTAAACAATCCCAGAAGTTTTGTCCCGAGGCTATAATATACTTGCAAACACTGTTAACATCCTCCATAGAGTTAAAACTCGGACTTCAACAACATTCACAGGTTTATTTCACACCCTTAAAATATTTGTGCTGGAAGATGATTATCTTATGATATTCTGGTTGCTAAAGCTATTGTTGTCTGTCTTCTTTACCAGTTAAACCATCTTATGGAGATTAGAGTGCTGAAACCTTGGCTCCACATAACTGATCAGACATGTGCTGTACATCCTCTTGATTTCTTTGCAGTCATGGAGATGCAAGAAGAGTCACCTTTTTTTGCCACTGACACTTTCAGGCAAGTACAAGGTTCTCTTGATGTTTCTGGCCTCTAAGCATGTTCATGTTTCATTGTTCTCTGTGTTATGCTCCCTTTCTTCAATGGCAGGGCCAGTGTTCTGTCATCAGTTTCAGAAACACTGAAAGGATTCATCATCATCTATGAAGGATTCAGCTCTTTTGCAGAAATATTCTCACCAATTTCCAATTTGCTGCATGAAGTGTTGCAAAATCCTAACTTGCCAGGGTTATTACGAGACAAGATGCAAGATGTTCTTGATTTGATTAAGAAGAAAACTGATGAACATCACATGTTTAGAAAACCGCTTCAAATGCGGAAACAGAAGCCAGTGCCAATCAAGCTACTGAATCCAAAATTTGAGGAGAAGTACGTGCTACTAAAACTGAGGTTTTTGTCATTTATTTTTCATATATATATAGATATATATAATCAATGGAAAAGCCAAATCTTTTTGTGGTTCATGAACATAGGGTGCTTATGTTGTAAATAAATATACTATTCGCAACATCTTTACTTTTTGTATCTTTTAAAGGTTGTATATAAAGCCAAATCTTTAGTAGAGTGATGTTACTGGCAGGAACAGATATAAATGTTGCTGACACTTCAGCTTTTAAAATTTCTTGGGTGCCATTGCTTGTGGATAGGTGGATAAGACAAAGCAATCTTAGATAGGGTCAAAATCCATTTTGTTTATTTCTTTCTGTTTGGGGGGCACATTGCTTGTGTACTCTTCTTATACATGACTCCAAACTTTACCGTTCACTTCAAACTAGCTATTGAGAGATAAGACTTTGGTGGTGTTGTGGCATCTTTATGGTTCTTGTTGTTTATATATCTTATTTAAGTGAAATTATTTATCTTCACTTGGTCACTTTCAGTATAATTCTTGTGTAAATGCAAATATATGATTCTTATCTAAAATCTTTTTGCAGCTTTGTAAAGGGTAGAGATTATGATCCAGATCGAGAGAGAGCAGAGATGAAGAAATTGAAAAAGCTCCTTAAAAGTGAAAAGAAAGGAGCAATACGTGAACTACGAAAAGATAGCCAATTTGTGTCTGGATTAAAAGAGACAGCTAGGTTAATGCAGGAAGAAGAAAGAGCAGAGAAATATGGAAAGGCTATGGCTTTCCTCCAAGAACAGGAGTATGCTTTCAAGTCTGGACAATTAGGAAAAGGCAGGAAGAGGAGGAGATGAAACTTAGCTTCATTTTATGTCTGGTTTATATGTATTGTTGTCAAGCTTTACAAGGTATGCTACAGCTGCAAGTATTTTATTTTTATTTTTCTGTTCATATCCTTTCTGTGTTTTACTTTTTGCTTGGTTTATATTCGTCCTATTTTACCTTTTCTGGTTCAGGTCATATCCATCCTATATTTTTCTTTTTGCTTTTTGGTTGTTTCGGGCATGTGTTTTAGTTTAACAAACTGCGTAAAATTTTAATGTCCTAAATATGTTCTGATGATCATTTCGTGCATAAAAATAGAATTTAGTGGAAACCCTTAATCTAGTTTTTTTATCATGTTTGAGGGGATGCTAGTGTGGTTAGAAACTTTAGTTTCTCTTGTAGTTGTTGAAATTCATTAACGTAATGAGAGAATGAAACAATTGTCATTCAGGTGTAATTCAAATTTGGATGATGGTGGTACTCCAGGTAACATACTGTTCTTGTCTCCGTTGTAAGTCATTATTTTTTTTTTGTTACCTTAAATGCTGCTAGAGGGCTAGAGACAACTGAAAGTCGAATTAGCTATCTCTTAGGTTGACACTTCTGTTACATGGCTTGTTTTCCTTAAGAGATTTGAAACAGTTCCAGCACTATGTTCTAGCACTAGTTGTTGGTATTGAGCCATATGTTCCAGCATTAGTTGTGGGTTGAACCTCAAATACCAGTGACTATGCATGGATCGGATCGGTAAATATCAATCAGTAAAAATTGTCTGACCAGTATTTGATACCTGATTCTAGAATCTAGAGTGCCAAGTTTGGGACCTTTTCTTATGCCTTTGCTTTCATTTGACACTGTAGCTGTGTAATTTCAACTCCAAGGCACATTACTTGTAATTTGACATGACCAGAAACTAAACGTTCTTGAACTTTGAGAACCTCCCAAATCAAGAATCTCTTGCAGCTTCTGCAACTGCTCAATTTGGTCTGTTTTAAATGTGCAGTGTCACATGAGAACCACTGGGATCAGGAAGCACAGGTAGCCCATCTGCCATTAAAAAAAAAAACAAATTACTTTGTGGTTCGAAGTCACATAGTGGTCTTAGTTGAATCCCAATTGATTCATTTAGAATATTTTGTGGTCTACACTCTGTGCAGTTGTACCATATCTGTCTTGCAGAGCGGAAGGACAGTAGTTTCCTTTTAACTTGCCTTTAGTGTTCATTGATTTTTTTATTTTCAAGAGAAACTCATGGCTAGGATGTGATATATGTACTAGCTCAAGAAACCATCCAGGATTTCAATATGATTCTGAAGATATTCAACTGAACATACTATAACGACTAAGTGTTTCTTAATGACCACTTGCAAATAATAGACTTTGAGCTATAATGTTAGTTGTATGATTTGTATTTACTTTTAACTGTGTGAACAACTAATCAGCTGCTGTCTGCCCTTGTAATGTAGTTTATTACCCATTGTGATGTTTGCCACATGAAATGCTTAGCATATTGATGCTACTTCACCTAAGACTAATCATTAGCAATGTGGAAGTGAATTTCTACTATTGGTTTTTTTTTTCTGTCCGATGTGTGTAAGACAAAATATTTGTGCTAACACTTTGAGGATTCACAAGTTCTTTTTTTCCTTTTTTTCATCTTTGGATTGTGCACATGGTGCACACAGGGTGTATAATCTGCCACCCTGAGCAGGAGAAGACAGGCCGTCAGCTTTTAGAACTGCATTATCAACGAGATTGTTTAGCCATTATTGCTGTTTACATTCTCTCGTATACTAATTAGTGGCTCTCCAAATTCCAGGAGTCTGCAAGAGGGTTGTTCTTACAGCTGATTCCGAAAAGGGCTTTAGATTAGTTTGAACTTGCAGAGGTATTTGCAACCGAAGAATTGAAGAACTCAACGTATCCTCCAGTTAGGGTTTTAGATTTGGTTGCCCCCTTTGTGCCATTCTAATGCATATCTTTACCAGCTCGAGCTTGTGTAAACTTAATTGTTTCTTAAATTATTTAAGCTAAATTTTTTGTTTCCAACATAAACGGCCCGTAGTTGGCTTCATTATGTATAAATATGCATCATTCAAGCTTTTAGTTGAGCACTTGAGAAATCGAAATATCAGCTGCGATGGTTGTCTTCTCGACTGTAATAACAACAGTTTCCATGCATGCGACTGATAGCATTTTGCTAACAAGATGTTAACAAAGGTGAGAGTAAGCCCATGGCTTTGAAGACGTGGATGTTCTCCAGAGTGCAGCTTTAGGGGGGGGAATACTTTTGAATTCCCATGCGTTGTGCCCCACCCCCGATAGTTTTTACCCTCAACTGCATCACCAGTTTTTACCCTCAACTGCATCACCGGATCTCCAACATCAACAATATACAACTCTAACCTATCATTAACATCACCCGATACCAACAGAAGATTTATACGCTTGCTTCAATTGGTTTGGTTTACGATAAGAGGCCATGTCTTTTTATCATCGAAAAGGAAAGTGCATTATGGGATTACATATATTTTTATTCCCGAATTCCTCGGTGCAGAGGAACGGTTGTTCTACAGTACCCTCCTCTCTCTCTCTCTCCATTGGTGGGTCCCAGAGGCGCGCGCCCATCGTTATCACTCCACGCAAGCGACATGCTCCGCGTTAACCAGTTCCGGCGGAACACGGGAAAGCTCCTTTTGTCTCACTCTCACTGTGACTTGCGGCGCTCTGCGTCCTCCGCCGCCGCCTCTTCTCCTCGCCGCTGATCCGTCACGCCGTCCGCTGCCTCGTCGTAGTCCCTCGTTAGCTGGCCGTCCTCCGGCCGGCCGGCGACGTAGTTGATGAGCTCCTCCCCGGAGGTCTCCCCCGGGGGGGGCGAGATCCGGAGGAGGACGGCGACGGCGACGAGCAGGAAGCCGGTGGAGACGAGGAGCGGCCAGAAGAAGCCGGCCACGGCGGAGAAGCTGGGGCCGAGGCTGAGGAGGGAGAAGAGCGCAGCGACCAGAGCGGCGGCGACGGCCAGGTGGAACCGGTGCTCCACCACCGCCTGCATCAGCTTCTCTTGGATCGCCATGGGGTACCACCAAACCCAAGCAAGTGGAGGCTTCCTCTTCTTGCAGAAGTGAAGAAAGACGGGATTCTCTTCTGCTGCCAAACCTTTGTTTTCTTGTCCTTTCTCTCTCTCTCTCTCTCTCTCTCTCTCTCGCTCCCATCAGGAGAGAGAGAAAGGCATGTACTTCTCGCTCGGTCTCCCCAAAGTACCCCTTACACCTCCGAGATCTCCACTCTCATCATCAGTCTTTTGAAGAAACCGTCATAATGATTACAATGCACATCTCATTAGAAAACAGCCATATTTTTTATATCATTTATTTATGATCACAACAACAATTGACGGAATGACTTTAATAGAATGGCCATTTTGTCAGCTACCGTCGTAACGGTTGTCGCTTCGGACACCGCGTCTCGACAGGGGACGGACTTGGCATTGTTGGGTTTGCCGAGGGCAAAGATGGGCGGAAGGCAACGTTAGGCTACGGTGACGTGTCGACCACGTTCTTCGATGCGCCAAAGGCATATGATAAACTTGTGGGCAGACAGGCGGGGGCCACCGTCACGGCCTTCTCATCTCCAATCGTGACCGTCGGATTCGGATCCGACAGTCTTCTGTGGCGATCTCTTTCTTCACGGGTTGGACCAATCGCCAACGACGTTTCACGAAGACGATTATTAGAGCCACATCTGTTGCACGTGAGTGAGAAAGAAATCTTTTTTTTATTATTCCAACTTTACTAAAAACTCTTCACATCCATTTTAATATGCTTATCTCAATATCAAAATTAATTAAAATAAATTATTATATTATAACTTCGATAAATAAAAGATGTAATTTGGGGTGTGTGTATACTTAGTCACATTGTAATTTGATTAATGAATCCAATTGATTTTGTAATTCTAGACATCTGTTTGCTGTGAGGTAATGCTTTGGTTTATGAAAATTCACAAAGCACATACTAACTAACCTATTAGCTTGGAAGTTTAAGCTGACAGTAGTGCAATTTCCATTATTCCTGTTTGTTGTTTCTTTGCCTCTGACCATAGCCAGTCTAAGCAATTGGTAACTGCAACTGCAGCACACAGCTGCCAAAAAGGATGGTGATGACAGGATATTTAATTTAGGAAGGTCATAAAATCTTTTTTCTACTTGTGTAATACCTGCCTTGATGTAGTTATGCAGAAGCCACATATAGTTTATACACTGAGCTCTCTGCATGACTAATAGCATGAATCAAATAATCCTAAGCGCAAGACAGTTTAATCGTACTAATATCATTAGTATGTGTTCAGAAATCACTCTGCAGTAGTAATTTACAGAAAGCCTAGATGGTAGGAGTCATCGGAAAATACACACATTTATTTCTCATAGTTCAGTTTGCAGGTTGCCTCGGTGTTCCATTTATGTTTAGCAACCAAACACGCACTATGTTTGTCGGGGCCATTGTTGCTTGATTCACTATTAGGCTAAATGAAGTTTCTTCTTGCTCGTCGATGAACCATGAGTCCTCGATCCTGCACCAAGTAGGCAAGTAAATAAGTCAGATCGGTAACAAGTTAATCGGGTTACTTTAACATCTTCACCCACCTGTGTGATGCTGAACCAAAGGGAACTCGACGAGAATGATGAAAGATGATCTCTCTGCTTCTCTAAGATATTGTACAGTTCCGTTCATGATCTTCACAAGCTTTTGGCTGATGAAAAGACCGAGGCCTTCCCTTGACATACCCTGACTGTGGTGGAACATCTCCTGCACCAACGTCTCTGGTATTCCTGGTGCTGGATGAATGATCCTGAAAATAAAGTATCATTATTAATTTCTTCAGTGCGATTGACCTTTGATTTACAGTTTAATGCTGTACAAGTTTACTCGTGTCTTCAAAAGATCACATGCTATCCTGCTAAAAGCCTAAAACAGTGAAATAATTGATGTTCAGATTCCCGTCAAATCAAATTCTACTGAGTTGTTTATGTGAACAACAAAATTTCATCCCTGAGAACACTCCACGTGCACTAGATAGAGCATTCCCCTTGGAGAATTTTTCAGCATGAATTTTCAGAACTGGACTACCTGAATTTGAGATGAACTACTTGCACTCCGGTTCCTATACGTTCCTTTCTTGGAATGACCTGAAGTGCGATTGATCCATCGGCCACTGGTGCAAACTGAAGAGAACTTGACAAGAAGTCTGCTAGAACCTGCTGCAGCCTCAAGTTATCCCCATATAAATACATAGAAGATACTTCCGCAGGCCAATCTTGAAGAAGCGCCACCTCCCGTTCCCTGCTTAGAGCCATGCCTTGGTTTATGACTGCATCCAGAGCTTCACCGAGGTTAAACTCTACTGTGTTCAGCTCCATATAGCTGTTAGGAAGTCATGCCTGTTAATAGGTGCTTATGTATACTTGAGGCCAAGAGTGAACGGAATAACATGAAAGCCTAAATTGCAAAAGCCAGCATGCTTGCAAATTCTATGAGGGGATCCACACAAACATTCGTCACTTTCTAAAGAGTCTCAGAGTCTGAAAAACTAAAAATGAATGTTTACTGCAAGAAATTATTCTTTTATGAGGCAGAAAATAAATTTGAAAAAGATTAATCGATTTTAATATCCATCACTTATTCCGCACACAAATATATTACATTGGGTTTTGATGTTACATTCTACTCTGCAGCTATTTTTCACATAATGATATAAATCATGCATGATTACTCCTGAACCAGATTGTGAACTTGGTTAAAAGTATAACAGCTTTCGAAAGTCAATCGTATAGATTACTCCTGCAGCTCAAATTTTTAGAAACAACAAATTATGTTTTTCAATTGGAAATTTGCTTGGTAGTTAAGAAATTCAACATCATCAAATGACAGACATACATGACAACTTTAGGATCTGGTCACATGGAACATAAGTAAGATACTCATTTACCATGTGTTTATCTTGAGAATATATTGTGGCTAATTTTACCACCTAAAAAGTCACTTATGATTGTTCACACCGAAAGTATTTTTTATTCTCATTCTCTGAATGGAATTCAGATGCTTCTGAACAAATGAATAGCATATCCAGAACCACAACTTTGTCCCGGGAGGTCTAATTATATTTCTAGGAAAGCTAGGCAATCTAATTTCCGCAACCCTATTGATAGATAAATTTCAGGCAAAGTCAAAATAAGAAATGAAATGCATACCACTGTTCGATGCTATCTAAATCCATGTCATCTAAGATCTTTGCCAACTGCTCTTGGCAGAGGGCTTTCCTTCTAAGAAGTTGCTTCTGCTCCTCAGTTAAGTCAGTTGCCTCCATCAAGTTTTGCGTAAATGTAATGCCGTTTAGTGAGTTCCTTATTTCTTGACGAAGATAAGCTAGTTCCTTGAGACCGTTTATCGCAGCTTGTTCAGACAACTTCTGCACTTGCAAGGCATGTTGAAGCTCTGGACTGGCAACACGCATAAAGCATAATGCCCCAGTACTTTTCCCCTCAGAATCAATCCTCTTGTTTGCGGAGAGCAATGCCTCAACATACTTACCATTAAGGTCAAAAAATCCAAATATAAACTTGTCGGCATCTTCGCCTGCCATTACACCATTCAATACTATCCTTAACTTGGTCAATGTGTCATGGTCCTTGACCCGACAGCCAAAACCATGAAGACAGAACAACTCGCCAACAAGCATCTTGTCGATTGCATCCTTCCTCTTTATGCCTGATACCTTTTCCATGGCTGAATTCCACTCGAAACAGCAACCATACTCGTTGACTATAAAAATAGGAGGGATCAGCTCACTGGGATTTTGCACTATTGCAACGTAATCACCTTGAATGCGAGTGTACTTATCCATCATCAGTTTCTGACTGGTCACATCTTGCGCGACAAAGCAAACACCAACAATATTATCCTTCACGTCACGGCTGCAGCAAGAATTGACAACTAGGATCACAGAGCTATTACTTTCCTGATGGCTGAATGACTTTAGTTTAATCTCAATGTTTTTCTCTTCCTTTCCTGCGATAGCATCAAAAAGATATGCATGAGGCCAAATACAAATGCAACATTTAAGTGGTATGAAACTGACTAGAAATAGAGGCGAGATGTGCTAAAGCATATGCTCACCTTGCAAAGCCAAGTGCAGCACATTTTTTACCACGTCGACTGAATCATCCTTGACAATATCAATCAGAGGCATCCCAATAGCTTCTTGCACAGGTAAACCAGTCAAATCTGCTGCTTTGCTATTCCAGCCGTTTATGTTACCTGATGCATCAATTGCCCAAATGGGCACGCTTGCAGTTTCAATTAGACGAACCATTTCATTTGTAACAGTACGCAGTTCGTCCACCCATTGGATCTTGTTTGCATCATCCAGTGATGCACTCACAATTATCTTTGAATCAACATCAACAGTCTCTCCTTGCAGAGAGCCACGCAATATGAGCTGCAACGAATGGATTGCATCCATTTCAACATCCTCCCAAGGAAGACTCCTCCTCTTCACAACCTCTAAGAAGGCCTTAAATGAAGTGCGTGGATGCATTCTTCGGTCCTCATCGTCTTTATCAACAGGTTCATGTTTAGCACCGCCCCATATGATCTCCTTTGCTGTGTGTGACCTGAACCAAAAGAGAAAATCCCTGGAAGAAATCTTAATTGCAGCCATGCCACAGACTGCATCTCCGAGTTCAGCAGCTCCTGGATAACCTGCTTCTGTCATGCTGTCGGTACTCAAACCAGTAGAACCATCATGGCACTCCACGAGCCATGCTACGATATCCCTTATCTGTGCTTCGGTAGGTGTTGTTTCGAGCAGCCAAACCTGGTTTCGGTAATAAAGTGCAGCACCATCACACTTAACAAGATCCATAACATTTGGAGTCCGGGTGAAGATACCAATTGGCGCATCACGGAGAAGCATATCACAAAGAAGAGTTTGTGTTCGGAGGATGTGCTTCTCCTTTGACTGAGCTGCAAGCTCTACCTCTTTGTTCAGCTGCACCCCAAATACCTGCATGAGGAATTCGCAGGCATATCTAAGTGGAAAAGGGATAAACCTCGGACTGGTGTGATGACAAACCAGCAGCCCCCAAAGCTTCCGCCCCTTCTGCTGCTGATCACCACCTGCTTCGACTTCGTCCTCGCTGATCGTGACCGACATTACAAGAGACGCAGTGGAGCCCATGTTTGCCATGTACTGAGAGTGGCAACCATGAGGTGCTCTCAAGGTCGAACCACAGAGACTCAGAGGTTGAGTCAATCTCTTGTCCTGGATCACTTTAACCGGTGGAGCAGAACAGTCGCATATCATCCTAACCTTGTTCCTCATGAAGAGAAAACGTGAAGCCTGCGGGATATCAGTGGCAGGGTAATGCAAGCCAAGATAAGACTCCAATTCTGGTCTCCTACACTCAGCTATGACTTCACCATGTTCGTCTTCGTGAAACTTGTACGCCATCACCCTGTCATAGCCCGTAAGATCGCTCACTTCCCGTACCAAAACGTCACACAAGAGGGAGATGTTCCCACTAGGCAAAGACTGCAGCCTCGAAATGGCTTTGGCGGCCAGTTTATAGGATTTCAGTGCTCCTGCTGCCGTCACCGGTACATCGGCAGGGTTGACAGGCTCCAAGTCTATCACCAATCCTACGTCAATCCGGTGCATAATGGCGTAGAAAGGCTTGCCCGAGCTTCTGCAATGTACCAATATGGGGTTGAGGAGATTGACGTCGCCGAAGCCAGCGGCCTTCTGCAGTGCCACCGAGCTCGGAGATCGGAAGAGAGTTCGGATGTCGGTGCCAATCGTCAAGGCCTCCCGCTGCTCCATGGTGGGGACGGCGTGCGGCGCCAGGTCGAGCATCTCGGGCGCATTCTCGCTGTAGGCAATTATGGCGAACGTCTCGTCTTCGACGGCCAGCAGGCACCCAAAAGGCTGGATCAGCTTCCCGCGCTGCATCGTCTGGAGATATGTGGAGACGGCGGAGGAAGGCACGGCGCTGCTGTCGGCGCCGCTCGACCGGTTGGCAGCGCCGATCGAGGAGGAGTAATCGAACGGGTGATCGGGGTCCTCGAACTCGGCATGGAGCTTGGCGTCCAAGGTGGTCTGGGCGACCACGCGAGCGCTGTGCTTGGAGCGGGCCGAGCTGCTCCTGGAGCAGCTCGCCCTGTTGGACCTGGATGACATCTCTCGCGTCCCCGCTCCGCTCCTATCGACGGGAATGCCGGGGGAACACCGAGGAGGAAGAATTCTCTTAGTCAATTCGTCGAATTGGGGGACGACGACAGATGCCAAGAACAGATAATGAAATCGAGCGCAAGAGTTAAAAAAAATTGACCTCGCTACAGACCGAAGCGGAACGAAAGGATGCAGAAAAGGAGAGGAAGAGGGGGAAGAAGCCAAGGCGAGGGTCCAGATTCCTCTCTCCACTTCTCCTTTTCCTCCATCTGCTATCCCACCCTCTTTGTCCTCGGCAAGTCTTCCGTTTGGTAGACAATTCTCTCTAAAACCCCAATAAATCCCCCCACAAAAAGAAACGGAGCTCGAAAGGAAGCGCGACAAAATCCTGGAGACGATAACTGCGCGGACACGAGCGGATGTTTATTAATTGATGTACCAAGTGATTGGATACAGAGACCTTTTTATCTACACGATATTACTTTATTATTATTATTATTATTAATTATTTTTCCTTCCAAAGCCAACAAGGTTTATGTAGAAGAAGAAAATGAAATATTAAGGAAAGACTGAAAATTAGTGGAGGAGGAAGAAGCCTTGTAGGTTGTAGCAATTAAACACGCCATAATCTCGTATTGTTTTTTCGAGAAAAGAAAAGAGAGAGAAAGAAAAGAAAAAAAAAAAGAAAAAAAGGGAGGTGGAAGAAGGGGATTGGGTTGCTATTTTCTTTCTCGCCAGAGAGAAACAAAGGAAAAAACAATTCAAAAAAAGGTCACGTGAAATTATAAACTGGGACGGGCCCACCCATCACTGTAACAGACATGCGACATGACGAGAGGGGAGCCGTGGCACGTGGGCTACGACACGTGGCATTAAGATTGTCACTAGAATTGGTGAGCCGACGACCACATGTTGGCCCACTATCACGTGTAACGTGGGCCCTTCCATTATGCTTCGGATCGAATTGGTGAGTCTTCCTGTTACTGTATTGGTGGTTCCACAGTTTAGCTGCTATCACGACAATATTTTTCTGATATATATATATATATATTAAAGAGCTAATTTTAATATATATTAAAATTAGCTCTTTAATATATCAAGACAACTGTTTGTTTTATATCAAGCCACTACACAAAATGGCACATGTTTCTGCACGTGGTTTTCCTTCTCCACAGTAAGCAATACAGGGAAGAATTACAACGGGATATTCAGAATCAACCATCTCCGATTGAGGTGTCAAAAGAGTAGGTGATTTAAATTGACATGAGATCGATCGAATATGGAGTCATAGAAATGATGATTAGCCTGTGTGACTTGAGAGCGACCCTTTTATAACACAATATGTAAGTACATGGTTGTTGGATTAAAATTATGATTAATATTAAGAATGATTATATGTATTATCTGATCATTAATACGATCATAAAATCATTAATGATTAATCTGAGATATATGTAAAATAATAACTTATTAAATCAATTTTTAAACATCACGTGACCGATCTATCTCGTGGAGGAGTTGTATCAATCTCTTATCGATGTTGTACTTTTGAGTTTTATAAATTTGGTCCCGACATAATATGTCAGCTGCCTAAGATTGAAATGTCAATCACAACTGATGTATATCACCGTTTGATATATGACGTGGTTGACAACTGTTGTCCACGTGTTATTTTCTCGCATTTACTGTCATTTCTTACTTCCCCAGCGCAGTATTTTTTACGACCTACAAGATTTTAAGGCAACACGCTGTATGAAGATGCATCATGTTCTCATCAATCAAGTGGACCTTTTATTTTTCATTTTAATCTTGAAATATTATAAATTATACATATACTCACAGCAGATTCCTTTACTTGCATGATCATTAATCACGAAGGCTCGAGATATTAGAAACAAAATGTTCAGAGAAATGAATTCGAGAGAAGAATCCAAAGAAAACTATACGGGGCAAAGCACCGGCCATGTTATTCCTCTCTTTCACTAACATCCGTCCAATAATTCAGGTAGCTAAAAGCACGGACGACGCCATTTTGGGTACAAGACGAAAAAGATAGATCGAGTTTTACTAGGAAATGCATTTGCTCGAGGAAAGGAGAGAAGACCACTTACTATGGGAGTGACATGATTGAGCCATCCACATCGATGACGTCGAAGCAAGGAGGACGCTACCTTCTCTCTTTTCGAGTGGTTGCCTGCAAGGAGGAGGAGATTTCACGCAACGGACCACCATGTGGTGTTGTCGTTGTCTCATAACCACTTTGCTCTGCTCTCGTGAGATGGGACTTCAATTCCACAATTATGTCGTCCCTCCAAGTACTTCATTTTAGCTGCTACAACAATGCTTGCAAGAATTCGACTGCAGACATCAGTATCAGCCTCTTCTGATCGATCATTCCATCTCAACATTTGTGGCTCTGTCAAATATATATTATGCATGCAGACATATAAAAGAAAAGGAAAAAAAAACAACTTTCTCCTGGAAAATGGTAATCTTTTCTAATTGAACTCAAAAAACAATACTAATCTGAGATTGAAAGTTTGATCCAGCAACGAAGAGAGATCAATTTGCATCAATTTCTACCGGAAAGAACTCCTGAGCTCGAAGTCCAAATCGACTCTCTGAAGGTTGACCTGAAATTTAAAAAAAAAATGATATTACATCATGACCTTTTTTTCAACTTAGGAAACAGATTGCATGCTTCTCAACCATTTCTCTTTGCATACAACTTGATGTCATCAAACACATAGTATAAGCAAGCAAAAATACGGCCTCGCCGGTATCAAATTTCAAGCATCAGCAAACTTAGATGAAAAGAGGAAATTAATCCATAAATCTAACAATCTATGAATTGTAGCATATGGTTTTCAGAAAAACAAAATCAATAAGAGTAATGTTTGTCTTAAAAACACATGAATGCAATACAGTATTGGAAACCAGATGCAGCAGGAAGGCACTTCAAGTGCAGAAAACAGGGGGCAACAAGTCTACCATTCTTTGGGCCAATACAATTTGTCCCATCTTGCTCTCATGTCTTTATATGATCATCACAAAACCAACCGTATCATGTTGAAGAGGTAGATTGGCTTGTAATCCATGGGAAATAAGATGAACTGTCAAACATCTCACGTGGAGTAGACAGAAACCACAAGAGCCGAAAACCAGAGGCAATTCTTTCATGGTTAGATGGAAGAACCAGATGAAAAAGCACCTAGATTCTATCCAACAAGAGCGCAGAACAGAATGTTGCTCTCGTATCTTTATATGATCTAAAAGCAACTGTATCGTTGAAGAGGTAGATCTGCTTGTAACCCATGAGTCATGAGATGAACTGTCAAACATCTCGCGTAGTGTAGACAGAACCTGAAGACAGTTCTATCCTGGTTGGATGGAAGAACCAGATGAGAAAGTGCTTAGATTCTATCCAACATGAGCTCCGAACAGATTGTCACTTTTGACACGACTGCATATTAGTGAATCACTGTTTTCTTCTGTAGAGGAGACAAGATAGAATAAAGTCACCCTTTCGGTATGTGGAGTATCTTGCTCCTCACATTTTCACTTTGTGCAAGCCAGAATGTGCCCTTTTGTGTGGTAAGGAAAATGCTATCTTATAAAACTCAAGCTTCTGACTGATCTCACGCAGAAATCCTCGCAGAATGTAGTAATCTTTTGGCAATAATTTCAGAAGTCAAAGATTCATGACAATATTAAATATACATGATAAGTCACTTTCTCATAAGACAACCCAAAAATGAAAGCAGTTGTTTATAAAAACATGATAAATTTTATTGGACAATCTAGAAGTTATTGTGTGAACCTCCAAAACTAGTCAGATGAGTGTTGTTAACACATTCAACATTAGGATATCATTTATACTGATAGAAGCAGTCAACTGAATCAGGAGAGAAGCTTATTCCAACAGACAAATGAAACAAGAATAAAGATGCAATATTAAGTGATCTAAAATTTATAATTCCACATTTACCTTATGTTTGATGCCTCCATTCTATTGTCAGTCATAAAATTGAACTTATCATCAAAAGCAGTTCTGTCTTTCAAGCAAAGCAAACACAGGATCAAATCTGTTAGGCCCTTATATCTAACACCTGCATTTGAGCATATGGATAACACACATTTATGGGTGCATTTCAAGTTTCTTGTGAAAATATTAAATAACAAATTCATTGGATATTTACCTGTGGACCAGTTCTCAACAAGCATTGAGCTGTAAGGATTAGTAATTTTGTTTTCCTTTCTTTAAAATGCTTTCAAGGTAACCTGTACTGAAGAAACTCATGATCCCTTATTATCTGTAGAGAAAACAAAACTTAATGGTTTATAAAACAATGAGAACAAAGGAAGAAAAGTAGCTATTCGACATGGGACAAAGTTTGGGAGAACCAAATTATACAAGAGACGTAGACTGTAAGATAGCTAATACAATATAAAGAGAAGCAGACAATCTGCTTCTAGCTCATAGTCCCTCGACTTCTCAAAGACTCTAGCTTACATGTATGCTAACCAGATTATGATCACATCCAAATTCGTATCCAACTCAATATTGCATAAACATTTGCACAACAAAAATGAACCACCAAAGACCAAAAGGAATAAGAAGACCATATTTAACTTGCACAAGAAGAATAAAGTAATAAATTTCTTGCAAAGATAGAAGTAAAAAGTTATCATCAATAGACAATGATATTGTGTACCTCATTAGCTGAGTACAAGCTTGGAAAATCACATAATGCCGAAATCCATATGTCACCTGATGATGTTTCCACAACATAACACATGTAAGCAAAACTCAGATAAAGGACTCGGTCACTCTGGTAGATCCAGCCTCAACCCTTAAAACCTTGGTAGCCACTTCGCACCTGCCATACCTGTTTCATCCAAATGAAATATTGTTTCCCCATTATTGATACATGCACACATCTTCCCTTGTCCTGATGCAGCTTGCACTTTCTGGAACGGGCAGCACTAATCCTAGGAGCTCTCAGAGTGGAAGCCACATTCCGAACGAAGATGGACAGTAGTCCAAATTGTAGTGTGCCAATTATACTTATCAAACGAACAAAACTCCTCCTCCCCATGGATCTTCACTCAAACACTCCAATTAAGGCAATAACCTACATTGCCAATCTTTCTCAGCAACCAGCAAAGACCTTAGAGCTCACATCAGAGGGCACCAATTTGGAATTATAATGCTAAGGGCATTTCATGGGCTTCACTCCTATACCAACTTTAGTTTTCAGTAAGCGTTTAAATAACATATAATGGTCCTCTTCACCGAAAAGAATATGACCAGCGAATTCCTTGGGCTCCTCTATGACATCCCACACTGTCTTCATCGTCCACCACCGGTGAGGCGTCAACGAAATGACCTTTGGTCACAGGTGGCTTTCAGTATCGGCCACCCGTTCTGTTGCACTTATTCACCCAAGATCAGCTTGACCGGGCAGAACTGGATTCCCTAGATGATCCTTTCAGTCTCGGGCTGGAGATCCGTTGATTCCCTTCGCCTTGGCGAGGATGCTTACAACCACCTGGAGCTACAGGGAGCAATCGTGCACATAAAGGACGATCTCTGTGGTCCTTGACCAGGTTTGCTAAAAGATGCACGAACGTTGGGGCAATTTCTTCCATTGTCGGTTCGGCAACTTGAGCTGTACCACCGACGGGCGATCGTTTTTCCAAGCAGCACAACTTTCCATGTTCACGAGGGAGAAGAAAATGCCACTCTCCATCATCGAGCATAAAGATTACAAAAGGGAGCACTCACCTCAAGGCAAGATCATCTTTCACGACCTCGAGATCCCTGCAGAAGGCCGTCGATCTCGCGATTCTTGAAACCCTAGGACATCGAACGTCTCCAACTTGTAACCCAAATAGACGCCAAGAACTCGGCTATGAGCGTGCCGCAAACGCAGAGGAATGGATCGATCGGATCAATCAACGACCTTTCTCTGGAAGCTACGGGAATCGAGGAAGCATAGGTGGCCCCGCGAGAACGTCTCGAAGAGGCCTTCGGCTGCCATCCCGCATCTCGGAGTTCCAATCGATCGAAAACGTAGGGAAAAGTTCAAGCGTAGGAGAAGGGTTCTAAATTGCTCTAATACGAAAAATTAAAATATTGTTATTTTTATCACTCGGATAACGTCAGATCGCTTGTAAACGTAAAGTTACATACATCTGATGACTATATGCAATTCAAGCTTTATTGAAATGGCCGGATCCCAAATTGCTCGCATATAGAATGGCTCTACCAAGCTCTCATCGTAATTTTGGAGTAACCCTCGAGGAAGCTGAGAACGGATACAGAAACCCACCATCAAACTGTGGGTGACAAGATCCTCCTCGATCCTCATCCATAGAATTCTACGTCTCCTGCTCATCCACGTCCACAGGGTCCCTCCCGGTGTGCGTTAATGATAATAATACTCGAGAGACGTGGCCGAGTGCTACACTATCACATTGCCATCTTGATGAGAGAGCCAAACTTGCCGGTGCAACCTGGCGGGAGAAGCGACCCGTCGTTTGTCTGCCAGCGCAAAAGCTTGGGCGTATGGAAGTCCAGCTTTATCCGCACGCAGCACATGGCTCCTGGCCGCGACCTCCTCATCCGCCTCGGTCCCACAGCGGGCAAAGGAGACGACGACAATGGAGCCGAGGCAACGCATACAACCACCAGCGTCGCCATCGCCACCGTCATCACCGTGGTGGTAGGCGACACATCTCCATCCCATCCTCCTCATTCTACCAAGAAAAGAGAACAAAAGAAAGGAAAAGGTCGAGCAGGCATTGTTCCAGGAATTCCCGGTGGGACCCACCCGTCGCTCGGGTAGCACCATCCTGAGATTTCTTACAATAGCCCCTGTCTTGATCGAGACAGAGGAGCCGCAATCGGTGGATCTTCCCCGCCGGCGCATCATTCATGACAAAAGGCTACGAGGCGAGCACATCGCAGAGCACCAACTGTTTTGATATCCTCGATCGATAAAGATGGGAAATGCTTCAACATTATTTAAGCGTTCTTACAATATTAAACACATAGGAGGATGCAATCATCATCATTATTCACCCCCCCCACCCTTTTATGCATGATCATCTATTATTATGGTTCAACATCGTGCGACGACTGAGAAGAACGCAGGATGGGAACGTATATATGTGAAGGGAATTACATGATGAAGCAGCCATAGTAGGGCTCCTCCTCGCACACGATCTTGTAGCCGTCTGCTTCGTAACACGGAGGGCGACCGTAGTACATGGCCGGCGGCGGCGGTACTGCGGCTGGCGGCGGTGCACCGTCGCTTACCTGGCCGCAGGAGCAGCAGCGGCAGCACCCGTGGCGCGGCTCGTAGCAGGGACATGGCTGGTAGCAACAGACCGGCCACACCGGGGCCGGGAACGCCCACAGGGGCAGCTTCACCATTACCTCGGGCGGCGGCGCCAGTGGGGCCGGCTCTGGCTTCGGTGGAGCCGGTTCAGGCTTAGGTGGTGGTGGATCGGGTGCGGGCGCTGGCGCTGGCGCCGGCGCCGGTTCAGGTGCAGGTGCTGGCGCCGGTCCAGGTTCAGGTGCAGGCGCGGGCGCTGGAGGCGGTTCAGGTGCTGGCGCTGGCGGTTGGGGGGCAGGCGGCGGCGGGGCCGGTTCAGGTGGAGGCGGTGCCAGTTCTGGTGGGGGAGGAGCCGGTTCGGGTGGAGGAGGGGCCGGTTCAGGTGGCGGAGGAGGAGGAGGAGGAGGAGGTGGTGGCGGGTCGTCCGGCTTGATCTGGATGTCTTTTATCACCTTGCAGGCCAGGTAGCAGAGCTTCTTGATAAGGCAATCAGGATTGAAGGGCCCGGAGACTATGACAGTGTTCTTCTTCTCATCGTAGACGATAGACTGGATCTTGAATCGCTCTCAAGTAGATGAATTCCACGCAAGACACAAGGACAACGCCATAAGTACGACCGTGAGCTGGATAGAAGCATGACAGTAGTGGAGAGAGAAATCGAGAGGCATGGATGCATGCTTATGCTTACTTTGGAGCTTGCACAGAGCCTTCTTGATCTTCTTGGAGCAAAGGCAGCAGTCCAGATCGACCTTTATGATTACTGTTGAGATCTACGATGATAAACAACGGCAATAAAAGTGCTGCTAGGTGAGATATATATCTCGAGTTCAACAAGGAAGACAACATGGACGGGTATAATTCTAGTGAAAGCGAAATTGCGATTCAGAATTTGAATCAGCAGAACTCGATTTGTGATGGGACAAACAAGTGATGGTCTACCAAGCATGTCGATGATCCAACATGCAAAGAACAAATAATTTATGGAACCAACAAGTTAACAAAAAGCTGAACCGGTGCCAAAAAGTTGGTCCTTCAAACCAATTTCAGCGAACAAAATGCATACCAAAGGAAAGATACATCTAAATAACTCGCGAAACAAAAATGCAGCACGGAGTCGATCCCGAAAGAATCACATCTTTTTACCCGACACGCAGAATTTACGTTGGATACAAAAGAACAAATGTAATTTAGCAGAGTATACATGTGGAGCCATCAGAAGGGAGGGAGGGAGGAGGAGGAGGAGGAGGGAATAATCGATGTACCTTCTCTGCCATGGCTTATGTTGAGATTCCAACCAAGGGTAGAGGAGGAGGAGGAGGAGGAGGATGGGAGAAGTCTCTCTCTCTCTCTCTCTCTCTCACTTTCTTTCTTCTCTTTATAGATGTAGCTGATAACCCAAAGTGCACTAAGGTCATAAGCCACCCGGACAGGAACACGTATCAAGACGAGAAACTTTTCGACGTACTGTCACCGACTCCTCCCTGCTGGCTACATGGGTGTGTTTGAAGCATGGCTCATGCAACTATTACCTTCGCTTTGGCTCAGGAACTCCTCCTCTGCAGAATTCCAGTCAAAATGTAAAATCTCCATAGAAAGCTTGGTATATAAAATGAGATAGTTGAGAATATGGCACCAAAATCTAAAATTGCAGGATTAACATGTTTCATGGGATCACTTGCCTCGTACCAAATAGCATCATAAAGACGAGGCCGGTTCAAAATCCTACGACGAAGAAAAGAACAAGGCTGCTGCTGTTTCGGCGGCCATGAGACGGGGGCCAAAACGTTGGCCGGGCACCTAAGCAGCCATCGGTTGGCAATCAGCAGTAGGCCTATCATTTCTCCTTGAGGTTATGGTACAAACCCATAGTATTTCTTGCACACAGCAGAAAAGCTCTAATGATCGGTGTAAACCATTCTGTCGGCGAGCCTTACCATGCAAACTGCACACACCTTCTGTGTGAGAGGAGGGCTTCAGCTTCGATCGAGATGTCTCTTTTTTGTTTGGACACCAAAGTCAACGCATAAACCTTGTCTGGATATGGAAATCACCTGAATGGTTCACTGATTTGGACACCAAAGTCAACGCATAAACCTTGTATGGATACGGAAATCACCCGAATGGTTGACTGACTGCATCCCGAGGCAGCTTCTAAACTTCATCACGAGAAAAGTGGGGAACCACCTTCCGCTAAGCTCGAGAGAGATCATCAACTCATAGATTTCCGGTCTCGAAAATCCTGACTAAAAACCCACACGATCATAAAATTCAGTAAAACTGTTGCTGTCTTTCTAAAAGATACTGAGGATGATCGATGACATAAAGCCTCCAATTTGGCATGCTTTTTCACTGGCTTTCGGTGTTGCACAGAACTAAATTTAACTTGCTTTCGTCTCGATGAGACGTCCATCGTTGCAAACCAATATATCAAAGGGGAAAGGCCTGTGCTGAATGACTCATCAAGCAACAACAAAAATCATGCCTCTACAAACACAAAATTGTAGGCGTCACTTTCTAGCTAAGCTTTCCAAGCACACAATCTTGTTCCTTTACACACCAATGATAGTGATCGAGTGGAGCAAAAAAGCAAAAGGTAAACTTTTACATCAAAGCTAAATGTTTGATTCTGGATAAATTCTGCCATAAATTGTACAATTAATTCCACCACATATTGCAAGACGGATGAGAGTGAAAGCCTTGCAAATGTGATGTATTGAGCAAACAAGATCGTTTACGTACTTTTGATGCATTACCACGCTCTGCAAGTTTCACATCTTAAGCAGAAATGTATTGTTAATCCTTATGAATCAAGCTGAAAACCATCAGCATTGCCAACGTTATGTCTCGACAAACCCATCGGAACACCTTTAATTATGTGACCTACAATGGTCGTCTTTGTTACTATGTTAATATCAGTAACCTTCACAATTGATTTGATTTCATAGGATTACCTCTCTCTCTCTCTGTTAATATCGGTATTTTTGGTTAGCTTGCGGTGAAGCGGATTCAAAGTACAGTCTTTAAGATTCATCTGTCTAACCTTTGTGTCCGTCCATGATTTGGCAATGATATGGAAACCACACTTGCTCGATTTGCTACTCATCGAGGCGACAGGAATCAACTGAATCATGCCAGTTTAATTTGAGACATAGAATAAGAGACTTCTTCTTGGGCTGGGAATATGTGCCTCTTTCGTCTCAGTAGGTGTTTTCGATTCTCTATGTCAACTTAGCTGGATCGATTACATCTCGTGATGAATGGTGACACTTTCTTGCTCACTCAAACATGTATAACAGGCACTGGATCAGCAAATAAGACTCGTGAGACGAGGATAGTGTTAGGCAACAAATGTGTCGTCGCTGGTGAGTCAGCATGGCTAGGTCCACGGGTTGATGTCGGGAGCCTTCAGCTAAATGATTCGGATGATGAGGTCGATCGGGCCCCCGTGGCGGGGTGTTGATCAGCGTTCCTCAGTCTGGGTGCTGGTTAGTGGCTCACCGTGGGGACGTCAGTCGGTGACTTCGGAGGTTGGGACGATCCTTGTCCCCAGATGACGTTCCTCGGTATGCCGATCCAGGCGCCGTGTATGTCGTGCTGCATCTCTCCGTCTCCGGGGTGGTTGGCAGCTCGTCTTCGTGAGGTGGCCACACCCTTGGGAGGGAGTGCTGGTTGGCGTTGGTTGGGATCTGGGCCGATTGGATGCTCTCCTTCGTTCATTGGACGGCGATTCCCAAGTTGAGATGCTCGTGGGTTGTGGGCGGCCGCTTTCCTACAAAAATGGCCCCCCGCTGGGTGGTACCCGACCGTTGCCCCTCCGATGAGCAAGTTAGTAACAAGAGGAGCTAATTTTTTTCTCTCTCCCCCTCCCCTCGCCGGGGGCCGGCCAGGGGTTTTATACCGTGGCATGAGGGCTGAGGGTGCGTCGGTTTGGCGTCGCTGCTGTCTGAGGGATGGGATGGGCCTTCTGATCAGCTACCGTTTCGAGACGTGTAGAGCGATGTCATGCGGCACCACCCTGAGCTCCTAGGATGGGACGTGTGGCATATCCTCTAGGTATGTGCTCCCTAGACGGGACGTGCAGCGTGGGGCTCTGACTTGGCATGTGGTGATGTGTTCAAGCTGCTAAAATATACCATATCATTCTCCCCCTCGCCAAGGCATACCGAGGGGTCCTTAACGGGACGGGAGAAATGCATGGTTTGGAGGGGTACTGATAGCTTAGGAAGGGAATACAGAATTGACTCATCAAGGGGCGTTTTAGAGGGTCGGTGCCCAGTTGTCTCAGGCAGTATTAACTCTGCTAGTCGGGCAGTCGGGGCCTGTTATCTTGGTCGGTCGGATAATCGGTTTAGCACGGGTCGGAATCGCGGACGATCGATCGGATGATCGGTCCAGCACGGGTCGGAATCGCGTACGATCGGTCGAACGATCGGTCTGGCACAGGTCAGAATCGCGGACGCCGATTTCTCGAACCAATGAGTGAACCGTGGTGACCCGATTAGAGCTGCGATTCGCGAATCGAAGTGGAGTGATTTAGGCATCGGGGAGGGGCGTAAGGTCGACCGCGAGGCGTGACTCGGGCGTTAGGTTGTTTTGAGATGCAGCTCGGGCATCGGATCGACCGTGAGGTCTGACTTGGGCGTTAGATTGTTTTGAGATGCGGCTCAGGCATCGGATTGGTCGTGAGGTCTGACTCGGGCCTGCGGCTCAAGCGGCTATGCTCGTGCTCGAGTTTTGGTGCCGGCGGGTCACCTATCATGACCGATCTGGAGCGACCCGGGCAAGAACTAGACCTGTGGGGCGAGCGGCTAATGCTTGGCTCAGGTTTCGTGCCGGTGGGTCACCTGTCGAGAGCGAACTGGAGCGACCCGAGCATAAGCTAGAATCGGGAGCTGAGTGACCATACTCGGGCTCAGGCCTTGGTGCCGACGGGTCACCTGTCAGGAGCAAACTGGAGTGACCCGGGCAGAAGCCGGACTTGCAGGCCGAGCGACTATACTCGGTTCAGGTTTCATGCCGGCGGGTCGTCTGTCGAGAGCGAACTAGAGCAACTCGGGCAAAAGTTGGAATCAGGAGCCGAGTGACCATACTCAGGCTCAGGCCTTGGTGCCGATGGGTCGCTTGTCGAGAGCAAACTAGAGCGACTCGGGCAGAAGCTAGAGTCGGGAGCCGAGTGACCATACTCGGGCTCAAGCCTTGGTGTCGACGAGTCGCCTGTCGAGAGCGAACTGGAGCGACTCGAGCAAACGTCAGACCTGCGGGTCGAGCGACTATGCTTGGTTTGGGTTTCGTGCCGGTGGGTCGCTTGTCGAGAGCGAACTAGAGCGATTCAGGCAGAAGTTGGAATCGAGAGCCGAGTGACCATACTCGGGCTTAGGCCTTGGTGCCGACGGGTTGCCTGTCGAGAGCGAACTAGAGTGACCCGAGCAGAAGCCGGACCTGCGGGTCGAGCGACTATGCTCGGTTCAGGTTCCGTGCCGGCGGGTCGCCTGTCGAGAGCGAACTAGAGTGACCCGAGCAGAAGCCGGACCTGCGGGTCGAGCGACTATGCTTGGTTTGGGTTTCGTGCCGGTGGGTCGCTTGTCGAGAGCGAACTAGAGCGATTCAGGCAGAAGTTGGAATCGAGAGCCGAGTGACCATACTCGGGCTCAGGCCTTGGTGCTGACGGGTCACCTATCGAGAGTGAATTGGAGCGACCCAGGCAAACGTCGGACTTGTGGGCCAAGTGACTATGCTCAGTTCAGGTTTCATGCCGGCGGGTCGCCTGTCGAGAGCGAACTGGAGCGACCCGAGTAGAAGCTGGAATCGGGAGCCGAGTGACCATACTCGGGCTTAGGCCTTAGTGCCGACGGGTCACTTGTCGAGACCGAACTGGAGCGACTCAGGTAAACGCCGAACCTACGGGTCGAGCGACTATGCTCGGTTCAGGTTTCGTGCCGGCGAGTCACCTGTCGAGAGCGAACTGGAGCGACTCGGGCAGAAGCTAGAGTCGGGAGTCGAGTGACCATACTCGGGCTCATACAAGAGCTAGGCCGGTGAGCCGCAGGTCGGGAATTGATCTGGAGCTGCTCGGACAAGAGCTAGGCTAGCTAGCCGCAAGTCGGGAGAGGGAGAGGCGGGGGCCTTGGGAGTAGTAGCTCTTGTCAGTCGAGCCTCCGACAGGATTGCATTGGGGCTGCTGAAGTCATTCCCCGGGATTGTTTCGCCCTCGGCATCTTGCCATCCATGCGCTTTCCCGCCACTAGAGCTTCGATGGTAATGTACTGGTGGGCGCGTTGGAGCATCTTGGGGATGGCTAATGGCGGCTTCTCGATCAGTGACCAGAAGAACCTTGAAGGCTTCAAGCCCATTAGAAACGCTTGCATGATTAGAGAGGGGTGAGCATCCGAAAATCCCTGGATCTTGGTGGCAAAGCGTGCCACGAATTGAGAGAGCGACTCGTCCTCGTGTTGAGATAATGCCAGCAGGGTGGCGATGGAAGGCTTGGGTCGCACGCTGGCGAGGAAGTTTTGCTTGAACTCCCTGACGAGCTGGTCAAAAGATAAGACCGAGGATTGACGTAACCGGCTGACACATGCTCGTGTCGGTCCCCTCAGGGTGGTCGGGAATGCCCGACACATTAATGCATCAGAGGTGCCATAGAGGGCTATCTAAGCCCAGAACGCAGAGACATGCTCCACGGGATTGAAGCTGCCGTCGTATGTCTCCAATGCCGGCAGCTTGAAGTTGAGGGGCATCGGCTTGTCTTGTACTTCCCGAGTGAAAGGAGACCCGCTTGAGCCATCTTCGCTGGACTCACTCTGTGATTTTCGGAACTCATGCTAGAATTCGTCCGGGCGTTGATTGACCCGAGATAGTTGGGCCCTAAATGAGTGGTCCGTCGAGTCGAATGATATGGTATCAGGCTCGGAGTGGGGTAGGGTAGCTCGGCAAGTTGCGGGTATGTTCTGTCCGGGCGGACTTCTCAGGTCTGTCGCTTGCTCTCGGGCTTCCCCAGTCCCGACCTGCTCGCCGTTCGGCCTTTGTCAAGTCGGGTCAGTCGGGGGAGTCGCTAGCTGCATGATCTGAGGAATGAGCGGAGTGAGCATCTGCATCATGTTTGCCATGTCCTGCACTTGCTTGGACAAGCCGAGGAATGCCTCGGGAGTCACAACCGAGGGCCCTGTGGCGAATCCGGGGTCGTTGAACAGGCGCCAGTAGCGATCGAGCGTTGAGGTCGGAATCCCGCCATCTCTGGGAGTGGGAAGGACCTGGCTTTCGAGTTCGACGGAAAGGAGGTTGGTTGGTGGTTCTCCCTCGGTGAGAGCTCCAGCCAGATGCTCCTGCGACATGACCCTCCTTCTAGCGCCAAAATGTTAAGGAACAAATGTATCGTGGCTGGTGAGTCAGCATGGCTAGGTCCGCGGGTTGATGTTAGGAGCCTTCTACTGAATGATTCGGATGATGAGGTCGACCGGGCCCCCGTGGCGGGGTGTTGATCAACGTTCCTCAATCTGGGTGTTGGTTGGTGGCTCGTTGTGGGGACGTCAATCGACGACTTCGGAGGTTGGGACGATCCCTGTCCCCAGACGACGTTCCTCGGTCTGTCGATCCAGGCGCCGTGTATGCCGCGCTGCGTCTCTCCATCTCCGGGGTGGTTGGCAGCTCGTCTTCATGAGGTGGCCATACCCTTGGGAGGGAGTGCTGGTTAGCGTTGGTCGGGATCCGGGCCGATTGGCTGCTCTCCTTCGTTCACTGGACGGTGATTCCCAGGTTGAGATGCTCGCGGGTCGTGAGCGGCCGCTTTCCTGCAAAAATGGCCTCCCGTCGGGTGGTACCCGGCCTTAGCCCCTCCGACGAGCAAGTTAATAACGAGAGGAGCTACTTTTTTTCTCTCTCCCCCTCCTCGGCCGGGGGCCGACCAGGGGTTTTATACCGTGGCGCGAGGGCTGAGGGTGCGTCGATTTGGCGTCGCTATTGTCTGAGGGATGGGATAGGCCTTCTGACCAACCGCCGTTCCGAGACGTGCAGAGCGGCGTCAGACGGCACTGCCCCGAGCTCCCGGGATGGGACATATGTCATATCCTCTAGGTATGTGCTCTCTGGACGAGACGTGCAGCGTGGGGCTCTGACTTGGTGTGTGGTGACATATTCAGGCTGCCAAAATATACCGTATCAGATAGTATTTCGGTGGTTGAGTTTTCTAATTTGATTGATGATTTTGGTTCTCACAGTATCATTACATCTTTTACAAAGAAATGCGTCATTGTTGATGCTTCTGATCGAAGATGTCTATAGAAAATTTTTCTCCTTTCAGCAAAAATAGAAAAATACTCTTAAAATGTCTATCATTTAACATGGATTCCATCGGGGAGAGAAAGAAAAAATAATAGAAATTAAAAAATTATCAAAGATTAATAATAAGAAAAATACACGAGACAACAAACATAAGACTCAACGTGGTTCGACAAATACCACTCCATGCAGAAGAATCAAATTATTCATCGTGTGAGATTAATTACATGACCTTGAGCTATCCTCACTTAAGCATGACTTCCTTGTAAACCCTCTCATATAAATTTCTAAGAATTTATATTATTTTCTATTGCTCTCTCTAAGAATCATAGAGAGCTGCAATTCCTTTTCAAAGCCTTCTTAATTCCTTGACTGTGTACTTTTGCAAACCTCTCATTGAATGTATAAAAAGCCTCGAGCCACAGCTGCGTCTGTATCAAGAAATCATCTCTAGACATTTTATAGAGAAATCAAAGAGCACCGAGAGTATTCTTTACATAAGATATTTATAAAGAAACTAAACCCTAATTATGAAAGTTTTTTTCTTCACAAGAACTCTTTGCATTAGGATTCCTTATCCCATTAGGACACTAGATTTAGGAATCTCAAATACTTGTTAATCCCAATAATTTTTCTCTCAATGAGTATTTTATTTACTTCTATACCTTCTAAAGAGATAATATTTTTATTTCACGCTCCTTTCAATCTTGGTCGCACATCCTTGTCGAATCTCTAACCATATCTTTTAAACTCTTATATTACTTGTTGGAGAACGAGAGAAAAATTTCAAAATCAAAAGAATACTCAAATATCAACAAGTTAAAAGGTATTAATCGATGTAAAATATAATGTGATTTGGTAAATCTAGCTTATATCCATAAAGAAAAATTAAATTCTTCATAATATGATATCAATTACGAGACCATGAGTTATCCCCCACTCTCTGATATAGATTACGAAGAATTTATTTATCTTTTCTAGATATTATAAAGAAAGATTCAACAAAGAATTCATTTATCTTTTCTAGATATTATAAAGAAAGATTCAACAGCCCAATAGTATTCATCATCAAAAACTTAGAGATACAAGAGATATTTATAAATCAAATCATAATTACTAAGGTTTTCTTTCTTCACAAGAACTATTTTATACATTAACATTCCTTATCATATTAGGATATAGCTCGAGGAATCACAAGATACTTATCGATCTCAACATATTATTCCGATTGATAATAATTAAAAATAATTTAAGATTTTTCATAAGACTAGAGAGGATAGAGAAAAACCTAAAATCCCTTAATATAACCTACCATATGAAACTGCTAGAAAAAGGACAGTGATGATTACCTTGAATGAATCAAACAGACGCTTTTGATTCCAAACATTTCGTGTATACAAGTAGTAGCGATGCATCACTATTCCTTTATTTATTACTCTTCATGTTAAGTATAAACTCCTCCAAGAATGGAAAGTAGAATCCCAAATCAACTGGAAACAGTATGAGAAGGTCTACATATCGAGAAGAAGGAGATGAGAGGTTCTATAGACCGATGAGAGCTTTTGGTCCTTACGAAAGACGATTCAAATTTAATGGAAGAAGTCAGGTACCTTATTATAAATTGCAGTAGGATCATGACTATTATATTATCCCTTAGTTGGAAACAAAATATTTCTTGAACCTCATTAAATATGCTTAGTCCTCTATAACCATGGCAATTACAAGTTGACTATTATAAAAGATAATCTTTATGTGTGACAAGTACATGATAACACTTTTAATCTCATCTTCAACCTTTTCTAAGGAAAAAAAAAAGTCCAATCTTTATTAATCTCATAAATATATAAATGGTTAACTTTACCTATTAATTCTTCAATAAATCTTTGAGGGGAGAATAAAATTCTTGAAGGAAGTCCTTCAACTATCGATGTGGGCCTAAAGTCTAGTGAAAGAATATTTTAGTTTTTCCCCCTTCAGGTTCCAAATACTCCATAAAAAACTTAAATTCAATTCAAATAAATAAATAACTTAAATAAATAATTAAAAAATAAAATATTGTTGATGCTTGTACTGTATGGCCAATGAGGTATTTTTTTCAAAGACTTAACCTACGTTTAGTGAAATAATCAGAGTGAACTATATCTTGAACTATATTATTTTGATCCAAATTTTAACTAACACAATATGAAATACGTCTTCTTGGCTTGCACATCAATGACCATATATAAGTATCTTGATTATTTATGAGAGATTCTAAGTATTACTCAGATCCTTAGTCACGGTCATCTACAGATTCTCTTATATAGAATAGGTTCTATCGAGGATACGTGTAGAGTAATATCTCATAGAAAATACCATCTCGGATCTCTTTCAAGACTATGCTTTTTCTATATATCTATATATGAGCACTAATCACTATATGGATGAGGTTGGAGATAAACTCCATATCTATGTATACTAAAGTACTAACCATTATATTTTTTAGTCAACCAATCAGCTTGTCATTATCACATTGAATCGCTTTCAAGGGATCTCCTATCACAAACGTTGGGTTCCCACTACAAAAAGACTCATTTTAAGTAAAGACACATCTCTTTCGATGACACTAGAACCTTAGTCCTATTTAAACATTTAGTAAGGCAATCAATTAGATAATAATTAATTTTAATATAAAATATAGGAATAAGAGAATGAGAATCTAGCTATCTAATATATTTTTGTCTAATCTTGATGTGTCTACTCATTTTAATATTTATAATTTTTTTATAAAAAAATCTATTACAGCTTTGTAATCACAATAAATCAAGCCATCTATTTCAATATAAATGGTGTTAAGTATTACGAGCTCTACTTGCATGGTACTTTTGGCAATATTAGTTTACTTGGTTGTCTAGCACTTGTACTAAGAAAAAATATGGATATAAATTTAATATCTAAAGAATCAAAAATCCAATTAAGTCGATAATTAGAAATACTCTTAAGGTATCTACTAAGTTTGAATATAACATAACAAATGCCAGGTTTAGTCATATTTGCTAAAATAAGAGATACAATGATTTAAGAGTATTTTTCTTGATTTACAAGATTATTAACATTTTTAACAAAATGAACATTTTGATTATAAGGAGTGGAAACAAATGACAAATTAGAATATCTAATTTTTTAATTAATTTTTTGAGTATAATGAGATTAAGATAATAATATAAAATTAAAATATTTTTGGATTTTCATTCCTAAGATGATATCAACTTTAGTAATATTTTTCATATTAAAATAATGAGATAAAAATTAATTTAATCCAATATTAGATCTAAATTTGAAGCAAGAACTAAGAAAATATTAACATAAATATAGAGAATTACATAATTTATTATCTATCCTTTTATCATATTAAAATCCAAAAGATAAAATTATAAAATCAAAATTTTTTTGTGCCACTACTTAGATACTTGCTTGAGTCCGTTTAAACATCAAATCAACTTGCACATTTTTTCTTCTTATCTTGGCATGATAAATCTTTCGGGTTAGTTCATATATATTTATTCTTTTAGTTCTCAACGTAGAAACATAGTCTTCATATTCATTTGATGAATAAAAAATTTATGAATGAAAGCAAAAGCAAGTAGGATTCAAGTGATAGTAATTTGTGCTATAGATACATAAATGTCAAAATAATCAATGTTATTTTTTTTACCGAAAATAATGATCAACAAAACTAACCTTATACTTTTTAATTGTACCATCCATTCTAATTTTTTTCTTAAAAAATTACTTTTTAACCTAGGGTTTTAGCCTCGGGAGATAAGTCAGTGAGAATCTAATCTAAGTGCGATTGCTAATTATGATTTCCATTTCATTGTTTATCATCTCTTTCTAGAGAGAAGCATTAAGAGAGCATATAGCTTCTTAAAATAAATTTGATATATCTTCTATCATACAAGAGACAAAATCATCATCAAAATTTTTTTTAATCCCATGTGCTCTTGCTTCTAGATTCTATAGAAGTCGAGAAAGATGAAAAATAATCACTTGAGATATTAACATATAATCTAATTTTGAAAAAAATAATATATATTTTTAAAGAATGATGCATCTCTATCTCACCATCCCACCACCGTTGGCGATGGTTTTGAAGGACCGAAAACAGTCACTCGCTTTTCTTACCCTTCTGTTTCAACTGCAAGTAGAACCATCAAACCAGGCAAAAAACATGCACAGCTAGGTACCAGATTGGTACAGTACTATTCGTGTACGCTCTTCTTCACCAGAAAGACTTAAAACTGCTAGATGTGTGGGGTTGATGCAGGCGGAGCAGATGGGAGACGCAAAGCCTGCTAAGAGAAGTTCGTGACCAGGGAAGAACCAGCCCAGTAAACATTGTATCCTCTTGTTTCTTCGTTAAAGAGGCCTGCATTTCAATTCGACTCCGGATGAGGAGCAGTTTACGAGTTTACTAATGGCTGGATTAAGGTGGCAGTGAAGTGAACCGAAGAAGGTGCATTCGTAGGCAGTGAACGCAAGGAAACAAAAGGAAAGCTGCAACTGTTGCTACTCCTTAACATATCCTCCAGTTCTTGAGCCTGGGTATGAAATGTTTGTATTCTTGTTCAGTTAACATGCATGTGTGTCGATCAATAGCTAGCGAGCTTACTTTCTTCTTTAGTTCAATATGTGCCCAGTCAACGTTTAAGTCTTCAGTCATCTGGATTGAGCTTCAAAAGCTCAACGCATCCTAACTTCTATACGTGCTGCCCTGGTCAGTCAATCCAATTTGCTGCTGGTTCACAAGCATCGGAATTCGTCGGTGTTGGCTCCCCGAGACTATCACATGGCGTCGCCGCATCGCCTGCTGCCAATTCACGGCCACGTACGACCACGACAACGACGTCGCCTTTCTCTCTCTATACGGTCAGTGAGACGACGAAGAATAAAGGACTAAACAGGATCCGGAGATCCGAGAGCCGGCAGGGATATGGTGCTGATATGAATCTGCTGCGTGAGAGACATATGTATGCATACATGAGGAGATATATACGGGGGAGAGGAGGGGAGGTCAAGCTTCATTGGCTGGAGACTTAATGTGATGTTGCACCTGGGCGACAGTGACAGCTGGTACGCAGTACAAATCACCTTCTTCCTTGCTACCCTCCCTGCCCAGCTACGTAATGCTCCCCGGCCCCCCGCAGTCCTACTCCGACCGGTCGTTCCCCACGTACCATGACTGACTTCTACGACGTATGTTACTGAAGAAAACACTCTGACCAACCTCTCTGATCGCGTTTAAGTGTCGGACCATGCACATACATGGGGCCACGCTGCGACAGCATTACACGCGGCGGGAGAGAGAGAGAGAGAGAGAGAGGACCTAGTTGCCCAGGAAACCAGATCTGGAAGTTCCCATAATAGTAAGAAATGGAGGAGGAAGTGAGCGAGAGAGCGAGAGAGAACTTGGTAGATCAGAAATAACCGTGACAATGTTCCTATATATGACTGTAAAAGTGGCGCAGGAAGAGAGAGAGAGAGAGAGAGACTGCGCGCAGTCGGGCGTCCATTAAATACAGCAGATTAATTCCCTGTGCGGTCACTTACCGGACCACCAGCGGTGTGATGCCGACGTCCTTCCCTCCATGCCCTCGGTTACAGTGCTCCTCCCGATGCTGTTCCATTCGGGTGGCAATAGAACCGATCCCACTTTCTCCTCTGTGTGGCAGCTCCTGAACCCACAAATTAGAATCCTTAAAGCTTTTTATATATGTATGGAGATAGCATTTGTCTTGGATTGACCTGACATGAGGTTAACTTCTTAAAATCTTCAACATTTTTAATAGTGATTTGGCTTAAAAAATAATATCATTTTGTAGTTGATCAAGACCCCCACTGTACTATCTTCCCATAAACAATCACCATTCTTTAAGTTTATTTATCCATCTTTTTGATTTTTGTACTATTTAATGGATTATGAGTCCACGTATTGTATGTATAGAATCTATCAACAGTTTGTACCAACTACAGATCAGGGTTTTAATTAGCCTCATGTAAAACATTTGTCATCGCGGCCCATTACAGCATGCAGCTGGTGGGCCACAGACCGGGCCCACTTTACGCACGCACATACCCAGCGTCACGTGTGCTACCTTACTGAACCCTTTTTTGGGGGGGGGGGGGTGGATATTTTCCTCGTAGGGGGGGGGATATCGAGTTTGCCGTTCATCGTGGCTCCAAAAATTAAATAAAAAGAAAGAACAAAATAAACAAAATCCCAAAACCTATGTAACGCCAAATTACTTTGTAGCGCAGCGTCACGATATATATCACCGATAAATATATAACGTGTTATATTGGTGATGAACATTATTATATAAATGAACAAAAAACGAGACCACGGATTAGTAACAGAATCCGAAAACAAAAAACAAAAAAAATACGATCATGCCTATAAAACCCGCGTTTTGTGCACTACTAAACCCCCATCCCGTCCCCGCCCCCCGCCTCTTCTCGCGCCCTCTTCGCCTTCTCTCCTTCAATTCCCTCCCTCCCCTTCGATCTGCTCTTGCACCGATGTCGAGCTCGCCGCCGGAGCGACGCGGAAGGGGAGGCGAGGAGGAGGGCGGGGAGGACGCCGCGGCCGCCGGAACACGCACCGGTGTTGGCCTCGGCCGCCGCCGTGCCGGGGATCCCTCATCGTCGCGGCTGAGGTCCGCCGACGCGGTCTGGCCGGAGCACTTCGTCGAGGCGGTTGCCGTCCAGGTCGCCGTCGACGCCGCGCGCTCCGCTGGGAGGTTGGCCGCCGCTCCTGCCGTCGTCTCCGTGTTCCAGGTTCTTTCTTGTCTTTCTTTATACATCTTATTGCCGTATCCCCCAACGGAAGAATACATCAGTTTCTCGATCTGCTTCGTTTCTTACATTGCCACAGTTTCACATTAGTTATCATCGGGATCATGCATCAGTAGGCTTTCTTCTATGATTTTGGACCAATGAGACCGCGGATGCACCATGATAATAATCATGACTGCAACATGAAACAACATTGGAATGATAGGTTGGGCAATCGACCTGCTATCCTACAAGGAGAGCATTCGGTAGAATGCCTCCACGTATAGGTGTTCTTCGGATTAGTCCTTCGTTTCGGTCATTTCTCCTTTCTTCTGTGCGTATTTTATTCGTTTGGTTTATATTTATTGTGTACAGTCACACCTCTGTGTGTGCTGCGGCAGTAAGTAGAAGAGTCTCTTCTTCTACTGCTACTCTCTTTCTTGACCATAGTCTCCATAGCTAGCTGCGCTTCGCCGGCGCTAGTGCCTCTCTCTCTCTCTCACTCACTCATCCCACGTTCGTAGGGCAGCCGGATGGCTGGCATTTGCCGCACTGTTTGCTGTTAGCAGACTTTAAACACGATTCTGCTGACCATTCGCCTCTGTCAACTTCATTATTTCTCTGTTACTCTGCCTTTTCTCTTTCGTGCAACCTATATCTATTCCTGACGGGGGGTCTGAGCAAAGAGCCAGTGGTGGGAGGAGGCGTGTGATGCTCTGTTCTTTTGACCCTCGCTTCGCGCTGCGCCCGTTTTAACTCCCCTCGATCCATCCTTGTCGTTGCTTTATTCACTCGCTCACGTTCGGCCTCTCTCTCCCTCTCGCTCTCTCTCCATCTCTCTCGGAAAGGAACAAAAAGAGAGGGGCGAGCTCGGGGTTGGCGCACTGCGGATGGGATGGGATAGGCGAAGGCAGAGAGGAAGCGCAGGCGCCGTCACCAGACGCGCGTCCCTTTCAGTTCCGTTTTGGTCCTTTTTTATTGGGGAGAGGGGAAGGATACCAACACACACTCTCTTTTCAAACACTGTGGAGTATGGCCCCCCTCGGTCTTCTGCATCAAAATGTAATGTATGATGGTGTTATTAGACGACGAGGAAGCCAAGGGCAGTCAGGAACCTCTGCCGTGATGACGGGTTCAAACGGGAGGGTTCTCTCTCAATCCTTGGGTTTCAGCCGTAGCTAGGAATGTTGTTTGCGTTTAATTAATGGTGGGTGGACGAGTGAAGGTGTTGGTAGAGGGAGTGTTTTTTTATGGCGTTCCTTGGAAATGAAAGTGTGGGGGAAAGAAGCAGCACAGCCTGTGCTTTTTGTTGCATGGGCAGACGAAAGCTTCGCTGCTTTCGACGACTTGGGTTCGGCTCCTTCTTCCCTCACCGCGCTCGACCTGGCTCCTCTCTCTCTCTCTCTCTCGGTCTCTCTGTGTCCTTCCTCAGACCGAGGGGCCATAGGCAGCACCAGCCTTTCCCCACTGGAATCCCCATCTTGTCCTCCACGGTCAGAGAAGGAACATTGTCTACCTCAGCTGCTCTCTCTGCTGCTGACAGCTCTTTCCCAGCACATGCACGCCTTATTCTTAGAACCATCATATATGCATTTCTCTTCATCATGCGATTTCAATACGTGGGTTCTATAAGCTCCCTTTGCATCAGGCCTATACATTGTTATTGTTCCCCTCGTGCCTGCTTCGCGTTCGAAGACTGTACGTGACTCTTCCTCTCTTATCTTCCTGCTTGTTCTGTTAAAATGTGTTGGGTTCTATTATAGCTTTACACGGAGGTCAAATGCTGGGGGAGGTAACAGTGTCGTCGTTCCGTACTGCCAAAGCTTATTCGAAGTTCCCGGCAGCTCTCGACGCACATGGTCTTACTGCAAAGTCCAACGCCGAGGAGGTTGTCGTGTAGCAGCTCTTGCTTTTTGTTGATGGGATGTAAGTATCCAGCCAAAGCAAAATCAGATTCAAAGTACTCTACACAGAGAGAATTGAGAGGAGAGAGAGAGAGGGGAGAGGAGAGAGAGAAAAAGGGTCAATCAAATCTCAGTATCTCGCACAGGTCTTCTCGCCATGCCATCTGCAGTCCTGCTTCCTTTCGTGACTGCACCACCAAAGCCAACCTTTTGGTGGGTCTCGCCATACATGTTCACGGGCGGGGGTACATCCACCATTTTTGGATGGGTTGAAGGGTGGCTCGACTAGTGCTCTCAGGCTTTCTTAGGCATGCATGCTAATGGAGCTCCACGTCCAGTAAGTGGGGACGGAGCAAGCATCAAACACCATCTCTGAACGATGTGATGAGCCACCCTGAATGCGATTTTCGAGCGTACGAAGCTCGTACATTGTCGAGATCGCTGTGAGGATTGCGGGAACAGTAAGTCCGGGAGCAGTACGTCATTTTGGTATGGTTTAAAGGTGACAATAGAAAGGCCGAATGCCGCTCCTTTTGTGGCCTTATTTTTATTAGCTGCAGCTTTGTTTTAGGGACGATATACCTCTAAAACAAAGCCAAATCACATGGGAGATTACCACACACCTCGGCAAGACGCGCCCTGATCTCTTAGGCGTGACACGCAGTTGTGCGTCGTCGCAGAGGGATTCACGGGATCCTATTATAACAGTAACAGATCGATGCCTCTCGTGGATTCTTCGTTAATTGAAGCTTTTGATGCCTTCCCTTGTTTGTCTTTGGCCTGTCGTTGGCCTTCTCTTTCCTACGGTACGAACGAAGAAAGGTCTTAAAGCTGCTGCTACACCTGCTGCCTCGATGGCCATCTTATTTAATTGCTGATCTCGGCCTTCGAACCACGAGCTCCGCTTCTTGACCTTTTATGGAGTGGAGGCAGATGATCTGCTGGTTTAATGGGTGTGCTGTTGAGCGTGGCTCAGCATCGCTTGAATGCACCACGGAAGTACATCGCCGTAAGCCTTCCCTTTTATTTTATTTTTTTTTGCGAGTTTGATGGAATTTTTCTTGGTGTATTAGGAGATCTAGGGAGGTGTGCATGATCTTATAGAGGATCTCTGATGTTTTGTTACTGTGATATAGCATTTAAAATGCCGGAAAATGCATTTGTTATCACCCCATAACTTGAGGTGTTCATTAAGAGCTCGCAAACTCAGCAAACATTAGATGCATAATCTAACATACAAGAGTTATCCACCAAGGTGTGCAAAACTAGTTTATCTTCTACTGAAGGTTGTTCTTTGTTACCAGCTTTCTGGCTATTAAAGGTCATATGTTAAATTTTGAGTTGGAGCATTAGTCTCAGATAACTACAGTTACTGTAATACATAGCACCCTTTCTTTTTTTGTCTAAAGTTTTTCAGATTGAACTGTTAACAATTTGCTACATTTGTCCATAGGGTGTTTGATGGTCCAGTACTTTCTCTATTAAGTTCAGCTGTAGTTACCAAAAATGCCTGCAATGTGTACTGATATGTTGTTTACCTGAACTGTCACATCCTTTTTACTTAGTAATTTCATAACTTTTTTGATATATTCTTTTGTTTGTTGTGAATTTTGTATCCTTGAGTTGTAAATTTATGATGTAGAAGCAATAGCTTTTTATATTCTTTATGAAAATAGGTCTTAATGGTTGATTATTTCTGGTCAGTGGGGAATTTATGGTTTGTTTGTACTGGAAGGTTCTGTTGATGGTAAAAAAATATATAGCCCTTTTCACTGTCTCCTCTTAATATCTTTTCTTGAAATGTACTTTTTGATGTCTTCCCTTTTATATTTCTTACCTGTAAAACCCAATTTCACCCTTCGTTATTAAAGATATTTCATGTACCATTGCATGACTCTGATTCATTGTTGGCTTATGATTATGAAGCCAAAGTGTTCTGTTACCCAAATGGATATTTTCTGGACCATACTGTTTTGGCAATTCTGTGAATATTATGCATTTGATATAAATCTTGTCGGTGGAATCTAATATTTCTCATTATGTTCTTCTATTTTGGAATTTCGAGAAAAATAATGAAGGTTAGGTTTCTAAACCATTTGGACTGGAAATTTATTCAGTGGTAAAATGGTTATTGTGTAATGTCAATCGAACAATGTTGAGGAGTGGTTGATTCTCCTTTTTGTTTAATGCTGAAGGATTAATGCGATGGATCATGATTCAATGAAGCATTGCTCGAGTTATGATGAGTTAAGCAGTTTGCTAATAAACTCTTAGAATAGAAAGAGTATTTCTCATATTTAAAGGGGGTAATCATTCTATAATGTGAGAAGAAATCTTTGCAAGAATAGTGGACGTAATAAAGGTGTTGGTGTAGCGTTCTGAAAACAATGATGTAGCGCAAGAAGAGTGCTATGACTAGATTAATGCTAGTAAGTATTAAATCTTAAGAGTAAAACATTTTGTTCAAATCACTTGATTATCAATTGTCAAGAGTACCGGGTCTTTGAGTTGGCCAAAATCTAGCTTTATATGTTGTGTTACTTTTTGGATCGATATGATTTTTAGGTTAAGCAATAAATTTGCTGTATACAAGCATGAAAATAATATAGTAACGTGACCTGTACGATTTTATATGTTACTGTTATCACAATCATTCCAATACTAAATTAGTGTATGATATAGTGTCTGATACAGATGCTGTATAAGTACTTAAAAATGTAAACTTACTTTTTGATCTACTATACTATGTCAGGCTTGGTTTAGGGTTCCATTTATTTTTTTTGCAACATGGAAGAATTACTCAAGGAAGTTGTTTCAAAGTAATTTTCCTTTGACTTCATGTGGGGTGGATTAATTAGGAATCATAACTTATAACTAACATGTGTTTTGGTGGTACATAGTGCATTCTATACATGTATTTCAATGATCTTTTATCCAACTATTTTTTCATCTCAAACTTGTGGCTTTCACGCTCTTTGTTTTATAACACGATTGGTTGATTGTTGTGATGGCATTTGCTTACAATTTTGTAATTGCTCGATCAAAATGCAACTTGCCAATTCTGCCAATTTATTAGGATTTGGATTAGTTTGGCTAACTTTCACCATCATCTCTTGCCATAACTACATTAAATACGGATAACTTGTGAAATCCCCCTTATTGTATAGTTTCTTAATCCAGTTTTTATATTTTACTTGTCTCCTCAAGCAAAGTAGAATCTCATTTTCAGTGATTCGACAAGACTTGGTTACATTCGTATACATGTTTGTGAAACTTATTAGTTCTTTATTATCCGCTTTGTTCAATAACAGTTGGTTGATTGTGGTGATCACATTTGATTGCAATTCCGTAATTGCTCGATCAAAATGCATGCGCAATTTGGCAATTCTTCCAATTTATTAGGATTTGGATTAGTTTGGTAGCTTTCCCTGTCATCTCTACATGAAATACACATACAATGTGAGATCCTTCTAATTGTATAGCTTGTTAATCCAGTCTTGATATTTTACATGTCCCCTCAAGCAAAGTAGAATCTCATTTTCAGCAATTAAGTGGAGGATTAACTACTACAAGACTTGGTAGCTTTCATATACATGCTTGTGGAATTTATTAGTTCTTTATTACCTTAGTTGTCTGCAAGATATTATTAACCTATTTTGCTCTCTAATATCTAGTATGTGCCATGCAAATTGATGATAATCTGCATCCTTTAGAAAACTATTCCGCTTATCATCTTGACAAGGCATTATTTTATGAAAGATTAGGCATCATTCTTAGATAATGACTTACATGGAAAGACTAGAACATATCTTACCAAATGCTTCAGGAACTTTGCCTCTACTTGGCATCTGGATTATGATTTCTGTGTGAGACGACTAGGCTTCTGGATTACGAATTTCAATGTGATTTTGGTTGTTCTAATCCTGATCGATCCGTTATGAGATTCAGATTGCTTGTAATTTGCAGTCATTTACATCTTGATTGCCAAATTTATGATTAATTATAATTATGCAAATTCAGTAAATAAAGGAAGCAAAAGCTTTAGTGGTAAAAGTTTTGCGTCGACAAAATCTGCCGCACTTATTTACATTTTCCTTCTCTGACAAAGTTAAACAAGGAAGGTTTATCCCAAAGGAGTGTATACATTGTTTAATTTGTTGATTAGATCTCGTTCTGGTATTTCATCACTGACCATTTGTTATTTGCTTTTGAGAACCAGCTCTCGTCGACGTTTTCTTTTTTTTCATGTTGCCAGCACGTTGATTCTTTCTTTCTTATTGAGTGTGCTAACCATGTAGTGTAGTAATCTGCTCTTCAAACTCAGGACTCGAGCATTATGTTTCCGGATTACTAATATTTTTCTTGCTTTTTGGGCATTTGCAAATGGTCTTTATTACATTCTACTGATCATTCTTGTTGAGGTTGAAGGTGTAGCATTTGCCATTGCTAATGCATGCAATGTGGTGCGATCATGTGAGTGCTACTCGTAATTTTGCTGTCATTCTTGAGTTTCTGGTATCCTGTAGTGGCTTTACCTTTCGATGGAGGTTGACCTATGAGTTCTTGACGATGAAACATCACAAGGGGTTTTCTCTATTCCAAGTCTACTGCAATCTCATCTTCTTTTCCTTGTTTGCCCCAACCAAATCCATTGCCGATTGAAGAATAGGAAGAGCGAGAAAGAAGCAACAGAAAAGAATCTTCCTTTCCTTCTTTGCCCCACCCAAATCCATTACCTTGAGAAGCTAAGGAAGAGCGAGAAAGAAGCAATAGAAAATAATCTTTTTCCTTCTTTGCCCCTCCCAAATCCATGACCGACAGAAGAAAAAGGAAGAGCGAGAAAGAAGCAAGAGAAAAGAGTCATTAATGCCATTATTTGTCGATGTCAGGGAATTTGGAGTGGCAGGCACAAGCCATGCGAGCCTTCATTGCACAACCAGTTCCGCGAAGGCTGAGCTTTTATTGCACGACCAGATTCGTAGCACTCCGTTCCTGAAGAGCTTTTATTGCACCATCAGTTTCGTAGCACTCGGCTCCTGCAAGAACTTGCAGGAACTTGTAATTGATTCCAGTCATTTTATACTTGCCATTGCTACGGCATATCTCCTGTCGGATTCTGTCCAATCTTTGTGTATTGAAGTTGTTATACGTAGTGCAATCCATACGATGCATGCGAAGATTCTGATAGAAATCTTCCTGAAGCCCTCAAGTCTAAGTTATATTTTATGGGTGTCGATGCTGATGGTGGATTCGATTGCAGGTCTGCTCGTCGTGGAGAAGCGTTTCCCGGTCGGAGCTCCTGTGGAAAGATCTCTGCCGCCGCGTGTGGTCCCGCCGGCGTCGCGCGCTCCCGTCCTGGCGGGACGAGTTCATCCGCCTCCACCGCACCGCCGCTAACTTCCGGGCCCGCCGCTCCGCTTACTCTCACTTGCTCCCTCCTTCCGATGCCGCCATCTCCTGCCGCCGTCTCGCCCTCTCCGACCACCACCTCGCTGCCGGCTTCGTTGACGGCTCGGTTCGCCTGTTCGATCTCCCTTCCGGACGGGCGCTCGCCACCTACTCGGCCGACCCTCACCGCGACCGCCTCGGCCGCTTCTCTCAGGCCATCTCGGGCATCGTCCTCCTCGCCGACGACCGCCTGGCCTTCGCTTCCCAGGACGGAGACGTCCACATGGCGAGCCTCGGCGCCTCCGGTTCCGTCCGGCGAGCCCACGTCGGGAACCTGATGGAGGACGGGACGTTGGTGGACTTCACCGGGAACTCGCGGTGGTGGGTTGGCTTGTTGGCCGGCGTTCCCGGCCGGTCGTGGCGCGTCTGGGACGCCGCCACCGAGCAGCTGGTGTTCGTGGGCGGAACCTTGACGGACTCCGACGCTATCCTGGGATGGCACATGCTCACCGACTTGTCGAGGCCGGTGGTCGGCTGCGCGAAGATCGTGGAGCCGGGACTCGTGGTGGGGTGCACAGCTTCGACCATGGAGGTCATGGACCTCGACGACACCGGTACGATCCTGAACCAGCTTCAGCTCCGGCACGGCGTGGTGGTGGACTCGGTGGACGCGAGCGAGGGCCGGGTAATGGCCGTGGACACGCGAGGACTGGCGAAGGTGTGGGAGGTGCCGAGGTTGCAGGAGATTTGCAGGTTCAGCACGGTGAGGAGGGCGGAGGGACGGCAGCAGGGTGCGGCGGGTGTGCAAGGGTGCATGAACTGGGGTTACGCGGTGGTGTGCTCCGCCCATGGCGGAGTACGCGTGTGGGACGCAACCACGGGCGAGCACTTGTACAGCTTCAGGGAGCGAATAGGAGAGGCCGCCGCGTCGGCGGCCGGTGATCGTTACGTGGCTGCTTGGGCCGACGAGACCGGGTTGCACCTGTGGGATTTTGGAGCCTTGTAGGGGGAGGAACCCAAGCACAGGAGTCTGGTTGATGTAGATAGAGAACTGGCCATGGCTAATGTTTGTGTTGTTGCTCGGGCTCGGGGGAGGCCAGGTGGTATCGTACTGTGATGGCTAACACAGGCAGGACTGCAAGAATGTAGAGAGAGGAATCGGAGAAGAAATGGGGATAGGGAGGGGGTGGCAAAGATGGTGATGGTGATTAGGGTTGAAGATGGCTCCCAGTGTGTGCTGGGATTTTTGGGGTTGCTGCATAATTGTTCGCCGAGTATTGGTTTAGGAGATGCATCTCTTCGAGACTCTCATGACTTCACTTTTCTTATACTGCACTCGTTTCTCTTCTCTTTTAGCTTTGTGACTCCTTAAGATATTGTTTGAGATATACGAGTGAATGCTTTTTATCGAGGGAAGAAGAGATGCGGCTGTCGCTGGACTTGGATTTGGTAAATTTTGGTAAAAAAAGAAAAAAAAAAACAGAATTTGACTTGGAAAAATATCAGGTTGCTATTTATATCAAAGTTGGACAGGAAAAAAAAGTGATTTTTCTTTTTGGAATTTTTTAATGATATTTTATATTTTTAGTTTTTTGTTATATTTTTTTTAATATCATAAATGTCTTTTGTTATTACTTTCTTTGTGTTAATTTTGTCCTGCTTTCATCCTAGTGTAGTCGCATTCGTCCCCATTGCCCTATTGTTTTTATTTTATTATGATTGTCTCTTTTGTTTTTGTGAGATTCTATTATTTTCATCTTATCGTGATTGTCTTTTAGTTATCGCGTCTATCTCATTATCTTTGCCTCATCGTTTTTATCTTGTCATAGTCATTGCTTCGACTTTATTGTTTTTGTCTCGTGATGGTCCCCTTTCCCTTCACGCTTCAACACTTTTATCCTACCACTTCAAATCTATCATGGTTGTCTCCTTTCATCTCGTTAATTTTTTACAAGATAGTTTTGAGATAATAAAAAATATCCATATAGTGGAGGAAGTGGCGACTACTAGGAGTGCAACCACTACCATGAAGGGAGAAAGAGACATGGATAACAACAATAGCTAGTATTAGAGAAAAATAAGGGTACTAAATGAGAAAACTAAAAATTAGAGATTATCCATGAAAAAACTCAAAAGGGGAGCTTCTACATGTAAATCACAAAAAATAAAAATAAAAAATAAAAAACTAGCTACAAAGGTTCAACATTAATAGGGAATATTTTGATAACCATCCTTCATTCACTAACTAATTACTCTAGAGACATTAACATGAAAGAAAAGGGTCGAATCACTCTCTGCTAAGTAATGACATAGGGTGGTTATGGTTAGGCATTAACATGAAAGAAAAGGTTCGAATCACTCTTCATTAGGTAATGACATAGGGTGGTTATGATTTGTCAACTCTCGTGGACAATAGTCCACATAAGGTCATTTAGGCTAGTCATGTTGGCCTTTATGAACAATAGTCTATGAGAGGTTATTCGGGCATGTCCCTCCCCTTTTGTCACCCCCATGGACAAAACGCCAAGTGGTGGACACTGAGATCATTATAGAGGATCCCCTCAGTTGGTCAGGTATAAAAGTTGACCCTCGATGCTAGCCAAGGGGTCGAACATTTTTTCAAAATCCTCTCACACCTGATGTATCCTCCCGAACTAACTCGAGCGCTAGAGAGGCTGGGTTGAGAAACTCCTCTCGACGTTAGTCTTTGTGTAAGAATTTACTAAGAAGCCACATTCTATCTTAGGTCGATGTTAAGATTGCCTCGGATAAGTCGATGTTATGCGAAGACCACCTCGAAGCCACCTCAACTTCACCAAGGTTGCCATGAGGGTTCCTTGGACATCCCTACACCTTCGGGTCAAGACCAAGCAGAATTGACTCAACCGTCGATGACACTTCCCTTCAATATTTTGGCATTAGAAAGAGGGCTCTAAATGTCATAAGAATATTCACTCGTGAATCCTTTCAACGAGCACTCCAGTGAGGACACTCTACCCTCATCCCATAGCACTTTACACAAGGCGGGCAATTGCCCTCTTTTCCCTAGGTGGATACATCCACCTCCACTCAGACACTAAGTGTTATTGGCGCCTGTTCAATGACATAGAATTCTCACCTTCAGGGATGAATGCGGGGCACTTAGTTGTCTTCGTCAAAACATTCTTGAACCTCACATAACAAGTGTAGGTGTTCATGGGCATGATGCAAGCAATCGCCCTTCTCTTGCCCCAACTAGCTCAACAAACTATGTTGTCATCGCAACCGCAATCGATGTCACAACCATCGCTAGCACTTGTATCCTTTGAGGTTCTCCTAACCCATTGAACTACTAGCAAAGGGGCATCCTGCTCCTTGATCGTAGAGTTCAACGCACTGTCGCATCAGAGTCTAGCCCTACTCGAATCGGAGACCCACTTGATAGATTCAATAGATCACTTCTTGGGGGCCCAATTGCGATAGATGGACTAGTGCCCAGATGAGATGCATTGGGAATACCAATAGTCCAAAAGGGAAGGTGCAGACGATGCCACCTCGGGCCGCTCCCCATTTGTCTAGAGCATCTAGAAGGAATCGATCTCAACAAACTTCTGCCTCCCATCACTAGAAGCCTTCAATAGCAACTCTGACCTAGTAGAACACACTATCATTTTTTCATATTTAGATGTCTTTGTACCAATACCTTAAATACTTTAATGTGTTACACATTCCCAACAACGATAAGGGGCTCGAAACGAGAGTGGTGTAGTCACCTGAAGCCACTTTTAATCTATTTATTTGCTCAACTCGTGAAAGAATTTAGACTCCACTTCCTCAAGAATATACGCCCAAGGCCATCTATGGTAATGCTGCTTGGGTGGAGATAGAGAGAGGACAAAACCCTCTTCGACTTCATCATATGGTTTATTGACGAATCCAAGACATGTAAGAAGCCCACCCCTCCCTTATGATACAAGCTTTTATGATGGGCCTTAGGCCCACTCGCTTCGTGAAGAGGCCACCAACGATAATACCTGAGGTCCTCCAAAGGGTTAATCAGTATATAGTCATGGAAGCAATAATCTCAAATAAGCCTAAAAAAACATACAAAAGACCAAGAATCATCGCGGGCATCGATCTCGAGCTTGTCATGGTGGAGGAAGTAGGACTAACTCGAAATACCTCACCTAAGGTCTGGGTCAACTCTCCTAAACATGACAAGGATCGAGTTCTTGTAAATAAAGGAGAAAGGATTCCTGAAAGACTCATTGCCGATGAGGATGCCCTTGGAAAGGAGGGACAAATCAAAGTATTGTTGATTTCACTGGGATTATAGCCATAACACAAGAGTGTCATGATTTAATGGAGCAAATCAATGAACTCATTTATCGGGGGCACCTCAAGAGGTTCATCTGAAAACCTCAAAAACTTTTGCGTCACCCGCAAGGTTTGGTGGAAATACAAATTGACATCATCATTGAAGGGCTTGCCTCGGGAGGGGATAGCTTCTCGAGGCGCAAAGCCTACGCTAGAGCCACCATCAAGAAACGCCATAGGCCAAGAAAAGGTGTAGAAATAACTTTCAAATAAAAAAAGATGAAGTATCTCGACCTGAACTATGAAGATGCCTTGGTGGTTTCTGTGAGGATGATCAATGCATTGGTGGTTTCGGGATAGAACGTACTACCTCGAGACAATAGAAAGTGTCATACTACCAAGAACTTCTATCATTAAAACTCTGAGTGTCACGAGCAGGGAGCTATCTTCAAGTAAGGCTCAACTCACTAGCTCGAAACATTAGTTGTAAGTTGTACCTTACGAAGGAGGAACATGTTGTAAAAGAGAATTTCATTGTTTCCAAAAAATAATTACACTAGACCATCAAGTCGGGCATCCATAGCTAAACATGGGCCTCGACCTACAAAAAGGAAAAATACTCGACTACAAAAATGACACTAACAAAGCAAGTTGGGTGAACTGACGCCATTACAAAAAGAGAGATTGATTATCGAAGATAGATGTTCAAGTGGTTGGGCGAGGAGGCAAGTTGACGCTATCATCAAAGGGCATCTTGGCCTCCAACAGAACATCCTGATCCTCATGATAATATGTGAATAGGTCCTCCTCGACCTTTAGCTACGAGTATCTAGCCTTGAAGTAGATCAGAGCGATCTGATATCCAAATTGGTACGAGACTCACCCCATCCTCTCTAAGCCCTTTTGGAACCCAATGGATGCCTTATAGGCAGCGACTGCATCCTTCTCCAGCTTAGTACATGGCTTTGCTCACTTTTCAACATCTCCTTCACATCCTAGGCCTCCATCTTCACTGTGTCCAACTCTTGAGTGAACCATAGTATCTCATCCTCCATTACTAAATTGTTTCCCCGGACTTTCTTTAGTTGCTTGGTGAGACTAGCCAGACACCACTCTGCGTCTTCCAATTAACTCACCAACTCTGTTGCCCGAGCCTCCCCCTCGATGATAATAGCACAGTTCCCTCCCTTTTTTAGGTCCTTGATCTCAACCCACAGATTATCGATCACCACAACTTACTGGTCGATGATGGCATCGACGTCTCGGACTCGATTGATCAGAGTCGTCACATAGTGGTGATGTTACAAACCAAGAGTGAGTTAGCATAAAAAAACTTACATGAGCCATGCACGATGCAACATACCACCACTTTGTTACAATAGCATTTGTTGATTAGGACTTCCGAGGGGGAGCAACATATTTGTTTTGCCATCCCCGGGCATAATGATCCATGATAGTATTGTTCCGCAGATGTGCCTTTGCCCCATATCTTCTGCACATGCTTTAGGCCCTCCCAATGAGGTTCTAAAGGAGTGTCTAGGGGTGAGTCAAGAAGGCCAGCCATCTGCAAGGCCATGAATGGCAGGGATTTCCCCATGCACAAATCTTGCATCGATCGTAGCCTCCCCCCTTTCTTTCTAGAAGCTAATGTAGGACTTCAGCCACCTACAATTACCATTTGGGAGCGTCCCGACCCCCAAGCTGCACCTTCAAGCGCAGCACTCGTTTGAGAGCATGAGACCCTCTACACTATAATCTTGGGCTACTTGGCACCATTGTCGCGACCCGACTGGGGCAAATCCACAGCCTCTATGAATGCTCTCGGGTAGTCGTAGGGATTGAGCGAGGCTATGCAGCATCTGACATAGAACCCGACCCCTTCCTCTTCAAGCCATGTATGTTCATAGTTATGAACAATGCACACCACAAAGTTGGAAATTAAAGGCAAAGTTCGAGCAAAGGAAAGGTTCGGATCATACCATGAGGGGCCGGGCTGAGTCCTGCGTTGACCAACCAATCCTCATCCATCTTCCTAACTCAATACTACATGCCGACCAGAGTAGGGTGAAACCACACTCTCAATTTGTGCTCACAAAAACATAGTATTCCCTCCAACCTTTGTTGTTCGAAGGAGTGTCACTCACCTTGAAGCCTCCCTGGGCGACCAAGTAGTAATCGCTTCGCCCTTTGCATAATCGAAAGCTAGAGATGAAGTGTGGGTCGGGACAATGTTAGTGTGTTGGCACTCCTCGATGAACACTATAAGATAGCACCATGAATTAGAAGCTATCTGAAAAGGTAAAATTCTCCACCATTGGAGACAAGACACTATTATCAAATGGAGTGAAAGACAGAGACCTGCATCGAGGGCATCGTATGATAAGCAAAAAGCCCTTGGAACCAGGTCGAAGGGGCATTGACCAGGTCAAGGAGAATGTAGCCTGAAGTCAGCAAGGATGCAATATCAAGATCACAGGTGATCCAAGAGGGGTGTGCTCACCATCGAATCATAGTCGTGAGAACTCCTCATGGACTCCAGGTCTCGAAGAGTCCTTAGGTTTTTAGGAAATGCACCCTCCAAAGTAGATGACCTAACTTGCTCCGCCCTCGAACTACCCAAAGACGGAGTGCGAACCTCGACAGATATACAACTAGAAGACTTAGAAGAACTAGTGCGAGAAAGGAGAGATATTATAACATGAGACATAAGAGTAGGATCAATGCTGAGAAGTAGAGAACTATCCTTCAAATATCCTAAGGGAGCGAGACTAGGAACTCTTGAGATCTCGAAAGATTTAGACTCTAGAGGCATAGGTGGGAATGAGTCCTGCTCAACGTGTGACGGATTTAAGGTAGAGCTACTAATCTCTCTCCTCCCATGATCGAGACAAGTGGCCCCTTTGGAACAAACCCTAAGGGGCTCCGACAATGAGAAAGCCCAAAGCCTGCCATGATGGGAGAGACCTCGAAGTCCACCATGAGGAAATGATGTTTCGAGATATACTATAGTGGAATGAGTCTCAAAATCTACAATGACAAAATGAGCCATGAAATCTATCACAGGGAGTGAGGCTCTAAAATTCGCCATTACGAAAAGATCTGAGATCTACTATGGTGAAGAAGAGACATGGAATCCACCATGACAGAAAGAAGATTTGAAGCCTGCCATAATAGGAAGACTCGAGATCTGTTACAGCAAAGAAAGGATAAGGAATCCATCATGACAGAGAGAAGACTTAAAGCTTGCCATGGCCAGAAGACCCGAGATTTGCTACGACAAAAAAGAGATATGGAATCCACCATGGTAGAAAGAAGACTCGAAGCCTACCATAGTAGGGAGACTCGAGATCTGCTATGAAAGAGAAGGGACAATAAATCCACTATGATGGAGAGAAGACTTAAGGCTCGTCACGATAGAGAGATTCGAGATTCACTATAGTGGAGAAGGGACGTGGGAATCTACCACGACGGTGAGACTTGAGATCCGCTACAACAGAAAAGAGACATTGAATCTATCATAGCAGAGAGGAGACTCAAATTCCACCACGGTGGGGAGACCCGAGATCCACTACGATAGAGAAGGGACAAGAAATTCACCATAGCTCCGTAGAAGACTTTAGGCCTGCCATGGCGGGGAGACCCAAGATTCGCTACGATGGAAAAAGGATAAGAAATCTACCACATATGAGAGAAAACTTGAAGCTTGCCATAGTAGGAAGACTCAAGTTCGCTATGACAAAAAAGGAATGAGAGTCTGCCATGGTGGAAAAGAGATTTGAAGCCCGCCATGGCAAGAAGACCCAAGATCCGCTATGACAGAGAAGGGACGTGGGAATGCACCATAACAGAGATCCCGGGCCAAATGTGCCTAAGGCGTGAGTTAGGAAAACCCAACCTGCACTAAGATAAATCTACTATGACAAAAGCACAAAACCAAAAGTACCCAAGGCGTGTGGGTCGGGAAAATATGGCCCATGCCAAGATAAATCTACTACAACAGAGGTGTAAAGCTAAAAGCGCCCAAGATGTGTGAGTCGAGAAAACTCGACTCATGCCAAGATAAATTTGCTATGGTGGAGAAGCAAAGCTAAAAGCGCTCGGGGCGTGTGAGTCAAGAAAACCCAATCGACGCTAAGATAATTCCACTATGAAAGAGGTGAAAAGCCAAAGGGGCCCGAAGTGTGAGTTGAAAAAACTTGATTCGCGCCAAGATAAACCTACTACGATGGAAGTACAAAGTCAAAAGTGCTTGAGATGTATAAGTCGGAAAACCCAACCCACACCACTAAATCCACTACGGTGAAGGCTTGAGATGGTCCGACCCGCACTGAGAAAAAGAGAACGATTTTAGAGCTGAACTCCGGAACTCCTAGATCAAAGCCCCAAATCACACCTCCACAGGGGTACAAATGATAGTGAATATTTTGACAACTAACCCCCGTCTGCCAACTAATCACCCCAAAGGCGCTAACATAGAAAAGAAGGGCTGAATCACTCTCCATTGGGCAATAACATAGGGGTGGTTAAGGTCTGTTAGCTCCTATGGATAATAGTCCACAAAAGGTTGTTTGGGTCGACCTTATCAACCTCCGTGGACAATAGTCCACGATAGGTCATTCGAGCTTGTCCCCACCTTTGTTGCCCCCGTGGACAAAATACCAAGGGGGAAACATTAAGGTCATTACAAAAGATTCCCTAAGCCGATCAAATATAAAAGTTGACCCCCATCTCCGACCTAGGAGTCAGACCTTTTTCTAAAAATATCTCACACCCTATATAACCTCCTGAACTAACTCAAGCGTCGAAAGTGCTGGGTTCGAGAAACTCCTCTCGATGCTAGCTTTTGTGCAGGAACACAATGAGAAACCAAATTCTAAGTCAAGTCGACATCAAGACTGCCTCGAACAGGTCAGGATTACGCGAAGACCATCTCAGCCACACTAAGACCACCACGAGGATTCCTCGAACGTTCCTACACCTTTGGGTCAAGACCAAATCAAGCTGACTCGACCGTCGACAACACTTTCCCTCGACAAACATAACAACATAAAATGTAAACAATGAATGATATTGAATTATAACTAACTAACTAACTAATTATCTATCTAACTATATATATATACATATATATATATATACATAAATATATATATATATCTGTCATTAAGTTATCAAAACAGATGTTTCAAACTTTGCATGGCATTGGCATACCCAATGCAAAGAGAATCAAGCCATCGATTACAAACTAGACCGGAGGACCGTACGTTCCTTCACGTGTGAAGAAACAAATCGATCAAGCAGCGAATTATCATGGATGATCAATTTTGGTAGGATGTTCGAGACTCACCACCTGCTAAGACAGCCAAATGGAAGAGCAGAAAACATAGCTTGAAGACCACCCTAAAAGCCAAACATCTACACGAAAAGGATGATTAAGGTGTTCATGCAACATGTGATCATGGTGAAGGTCTAAATGTCTTGATTGCCAATAGAAACCAGGATGTGCACAAGCAACATAATAATCATTTATACAAAGATTTTGGGAAGGATGAAACAAAACTACGCATCAAGACAGCTGCTGCAGCACATTGCTAAGAGTATTGCCGGGAGTATGTCAAAACTTTCCCTCGCAATGAATGTACAACGAAAAATAATTATCACGATCACTTTAAGGTACACATTATTGTTCTTCTGACCCAGCACATTCGGGGTCATGGACGCGATTTCGTTACAAGTGATACAAGTATCGGCTTCAAAGCTTTCAGGACTAAACATATTTCAGAAGCAACACAAATCCCAGTAGAGTGTGCTAGAAGAAAACTACACGATAGTAGATTCTTCTTGCTGGCCCAACTTTCTCTTTACTATATCATATACCTTATCCACTTTTACTGGGTCAACCTTGAACAAACCATGGGCATCAGATTTGTTGACAACGTTGCCCTTGTATATCTCCTGCATCAATGTCTCCTGCATTTTAAGATAATGACTGGGCAGCAATCTATTTTGGCAGCAGAAATCTTGCTCCTGCAAACACAAAAACATAGTGAGAACAGGGTAAAATGGAGAATTTATATGCAGGAATAAGAATGGAACAGCTATTCAACACCATGTGCACATGGTTTTAGAAGCCAGAACGTTGGCATGCTAAACTATAGCGCATCATTCGCATAGGTTTTAGGAGAGACATTAGTTATCCTCTTCCAGGAAAAAAATTTCTTAAAACAAATTATCATCCCTAGAAGTGGCCTGCATCAAGTGATCTCTGAAGGACTCGCTATAAGCCATAGTTCGAAGCACATTAACTGCAACTGCAAGTAGCTTATGTTTTGGGAAAGATACTAGTTGTAATCTTCCTGTTCAAGCTACCAAAAAGTATACCTACAAAACTAGCTCTCAAGAACTGAAGAATAAGCTATTGTGCTTCTAATTAAATCAAGAAAGTTGATCTTACGGTTTCGCTGAGTAATTCTGTTCCAGGGAGTCCAGTGATATCCCATTCATCAAATGATCTCACAGAAACTTGTCCAGTAGTTGTTGAAGGCGAATCCTTACCACTAGAATCAAACCCAGTGCTGCCTTTTATTTTATGGTTATCAGTGGTGTTTCTTGGGCTTCCATCATTGTCTCCTTTTTCTCTGTTGAGAGGCCGGTTTGCCTTTTGTGCCACTTTACCACCTGACAAAATCTGTGAGTTTTCCTTGGAGTTTTGTGCACCCACCTCCAGTTCCCTTTTCCGCTTCTGCTCAGTGTAAGCTTTTGCTTCAGCCAGGGTGCGGCAACCAGCAGCTCGACATTCCTGAGAGTTAAGGGTAGAGTATTCATAATCAAAATCATGTGATCAATACAAAATAATTACAGCGATGGTATACTCAGCAACATGTTTCCAGAAAAACAGTCCATGATCCATGGTTTTGGGGTATGACTCTTACTTTCAAGATAAGCTAAGTACCACACAGCATGGAACTTAGTTATCTTTCAAAAAATTTATATATTTATCTTCTAAAAAGTTAAAACATAATTTAACATATATCCTTTCATCTTCTTTAAAACTCTGCTAATCAAAGAGGCACAGGATTAATTTATCTCTCTGTGTCCATACAATGGTACTATGCTGCTTTTAACCTAATGTAAGGTCAGAGATTTGGATGTTCAACAGTTAAAATGGAGAAAGCTCAAAGGAAAGATGATAATAGATCACTGAGCGACAATAACAGACTAACTCAAAGGACTTTTGTTTTATTTGGAAAGGCATAGACATGTCATTTGATGATCCCTTGTATAAATCTGAAGCCATGTGATTCTCACTGACTAGATTGCCTACCATGGAGAAATGACATCCAAAAAAACTAGAGGTGTAGATGACAAACTAAGGGTTACTATATTTTGGTCATGGTATGGGATCTCTAGGATCAGAAGTTATACATATTTTGCAGTGTACAGGACCAAGACAAGTTGAAGTATGGGCAAGATCCAACATTTCCTTGTGTTTCCTTAAATAAAGTAATAAACCATAATTCCATAAAGACTTGTTTCAATTAGCCAAAACTATTTGCCACAGAACAAATTCTGAAGCAAAGAGTTTTAACAAAAAGCAATCAACAGTGACTTAACCACAAAAAAGGTATTTCACCTGAAGCTCTTGAATTCTTCTTCGAATTTTGCGCTCCTCAATGACACTCTTAACTAAGTTCTCATGTTCTTCTTGGGAAAGAAAGCGCATAAAGACCTTGAAACGGTTATATAACTCTCTGTCTTCGCTTGAAAGCTCCTTTTCCAATGGGTTAGGATAAAGTAAATTCCTTTCTAGTATGAAATCCTTTCTTCGCTTCCTCTCATCAAGCCTATAAGAAAGCAAAATTACATTTAAAGTTCTTATAAATAAAATATTATTATTAATTTCCTTGAGCATTGCAAAGTGTCATACAAAAAGATATTTCAACAAAGTTTAAAGGCAATTGCTTTATGTAATGTAATGCACAAAGGACAATGTCATATCTCAAGTAAAATCAGGACAAAGAGGTAAGGTACACATACTTCCCGAGACAAACCAAGTCATGGCTTATTACAATGAAATGTAATAAACCATTACAACCAAGCTAAAAATATTTTGACATCAGTTTGTAGCCAAACATCTCCATATAAGAGAGAGCCAATGCATGTTTAGCTTTTTAAAGAATCACTGACATGTCTTTTCATTCACTTCATTTTGTTGTTTACTTTCTAATAGGCCTCATGTCATAAATTAAACAAACTTTGAAAAAAATTTCAGACTCACCTTTATATTCAATCACTCCCTCACAAAGTTACACCAGAAGGCTCATAGTTTATAGTTTGTGAATCTCTAAATAAATCCATTATTATGTAATTATTAAAATGTTATTCCACCACTAACAAACCCATTTAGTTCTTAAAACTTATTAAATAACTCCTGAGAATTATCATGTCTGTCTTAATCTATAGAAACATTTCATCTAATTAATTATAAATCACATAAACCAGTAAATGCTATAACTAGGTAACACACCTAGATAAATAAATACGGAGTACCCGCAGCTTCAGTTCACGTTCAGTTTCAGTGTCATTTTCCTTGAACTCCATATCAGCCAATGCCTGCTCTGCATCATTGTCATATTCAGGATCAAATTCTTGCCTCTTGGGATTATAGCCACTCTCAGTTATAGAAGGTCCTTCTTCTCCTGAACATTTAGGCTTTTTTACACCAACAGTTCTATCCAAATAAGAGTCTGCCAATTGAAATTGTCAAAATGTCATTTCAGAGCATATTAAGCAAAAAAAGTTGGAACTAATAAAAGTAGTAACTAAAGCTGTTATCTGGACAACTTCAAACGGATAGATCGCAAAAACTTTTAGGGGCTTAAGATATGTATTGCTTGAACTAAAATTATCTTTTCAAAGAACAGTTGAATAGCAAGGATTGTTAGTCTAAGGTAAAAACCAAAACAATGATTTCAAACAAACTTATGAGTAACATGCACGCTGAGCTAATATGCAACCTTCAACTTTAGGTCCGTCAGGATTATCCTTGAATTTCCCCGTGTTCGAAGTCACCTTACTTGCACCTGCAAAAGAAAAGAAAAATAATCCAATCAACATGTCACCACCGATGGCAGTAATACCAGATGCGAAACATATTTGCATTCAAGCATGTTTAGGCTCCTAAAAGAAAGAACAACAAAAAGCCTACTAAAACAAAGGCTCAATTACCTGCAGCTAAATTTGAGGGTGACTGGTTAGCTGCACCTTCACCTATATCTTCAACCCTGTCAAGCAAAGGAAAAAAAAAAAGAAGCCTCATAAAAGGTGTACTTTTAATAATAAAAAGAAAAAGTCTTCTTCAGACATACTTGACTCTTGCAGGTGAGAATGGAGACTCTTCCTTTGGTGTGACATCACCAAGCAATGAAGAACCTGCAGCACAAAGGCATAGATCCATTGAACATTCAGATAAGTATATGTGCAAGTCCCATTAATGATACTGATCAAATACATGGATACTGGATTTCATAAAATTGACCTACAAGGACATGGATATCATATTAATGTCTAGAATGAAGGTGCTTAAAGATGTTGACATCTACAGTTATCAAAAGTCAGTGCCAAGTTTGTGATTCCATGTGCAATGGACATTGACATTATAGTTATTCAAACTCACCACCAAGTATGTGATTATATGCACAGTTGACAACAAACAGACTAGATCAATCTAGCAAAATATGCAACCATGTATAACCATGTATTAGACCCTAGTTTTGTACAAGTTGAATAGTTGGGCTTTCCCTTTAAGTTAGTTCAGGGATTGAACTTGATGATTTCCCTGATTTCACACAATTTTTTAATTTAAAATATATACACATATAACTACATTCTAGAGAAGAAAAACATAAGTTAGCATCTTTCTGTAGATAGTTTCAGACACAGATTATGTTTATTGTCAACATGATTGCTAAAAACATGTTTATAGTTGGTGAATTACCAGATAAGAAACAAGAAATTAATAGTTAGGCTGTTTATTGATGTGGATACAAAGTAACAAAGTACTTTCCATTCTTCACAAAACAAAGCAATAACCAGAACACTCATCAGGGAACTTTTAGGTCACCAAACAACAAGATTTGAATTTAAAGCTTTAAACAAAAACTCTACTCTTCACGGAAAACATGGTCATATAGACCTTGATCAGTCAAAGAACAGGCAAAATCATTATTCATGCAGGTTTAGTATAACTAATTCATTAAAAAAAAATAACTGACCTTTCTTGCCCTCGACCTGTACTTTAGCCATAGCAAGAAGTTCCTTTCTGTTTTTACCATTAACACGAGACATATCCTGAAGTGTGATTCCACATGCAAATGAACATGAGAGTTTTGATGGTATAAAAAGAGTATCAAATATGAAGATAAGAACAACACTAATCTGGGACAGATGTAATACTGGAAGAGGATAGCAAGGGGAATTCAAGTATGATGTGGTATAATGGTCAATGCACTGTGCCTTGCTCTTGGTACCAACATGCTCAGCAACTTCCGCCCAGTTGCCAAGTCCATACATCTCAATCCCCTAAAGATAACCCAACAAATTATCAATAAGTTAATAAGGCTCAAGAACCCCTAGTTCTGAAATTTTCAGGTAGACAAAAAAGGGTAGTACCTCTAAAAGTAATATTTCCTCATCCGCATTCCAATCTGGACAGATTAGAGGAAAAGACAAGTTGTCCTGTCGAAAGACATAGCTAGCATATATCAGAGAAGATATATCCATTACTTTTGGATACATCAAAAATGGAAAAAAGCTCTGTAGAAAATGAGTAGAAGCATTTACTTCAAATAAAAGTGTCCATCTGAAAAGATTTACTTCAATTTGAAATCAACATCAAGAGTAGGAACTCAAATTGATGGGAACTTCTTAAATGATATGAGTATTTGTTCTTTTTTTCCTGACAAATGTCAAGTGGACTTCTCATAGCTATTTTTATTTTCTTCTAAGACAAAGGGACAAGAAAAATAAGGAACACTTGAACTTGCAACCCCATTTCCTACCCCCACCCAACCCGTCCTCTTCTCAAAAATACTGGGAGGCTACACAATCATACTTTAAGTATATCATAGTCCTATTTCACAAAGAAGACAAGGAGTGTGACCATGGAGCAGGCAATGAAAAATTGGGCAACCCAATGCAAAGAGAAGGGCTCCTGCCAGTGCAGCCCAGTAAGCAACGATCAGTGTTAGTATCATAATTGAGATGAGGTGATACTTGATATCCATTAACTGTGATCTATCAAAGAAGTCAATTAGCCATTTTCAGTTGCTTGATTATAATGCTATAGGATTTTTCAAATTAAAGAGAGTTGCACAAAATGGTAAACATAAAGAGTGACATGAAAATTTTGCATGAAATGAAGAACTTATCAACTGATCACCATAATACAAAAAATATCAATGTTGTTGACGACCGGTGGTTAATACATAACAGAGTAAGAACTAGGAATGTGAAAAAAAGCTTGCTGGTCAACAAGCATTTTGACACTTTGAGAAGTAAACTAAGACTTATAAATACAGGATAAGTCTAAAATTCCAAAAGTTCAAGAAAACTAAGCAATAACTCATTAAGGTAGCTGCATTGCAATATATATATGTCGGATATGGCAATCAGATCCTACTGAAAGAATCTCAAATCAGAAGATTTAAAAATAAGATAACACAAATCTGATTATAGATATAAACAAGATGTGACCATAGAGAGGCTGGCTTGTCATGATAATTAATAAGCTGAAAACAATAATGTGTGTGTTTACATGTCTTCTGAAAAGGAGAGACTAGTGTAACTGTGTAATGTCAGCTAGCTGAAATCCAAATAAATAAATATCAAGGTAACCTGATGACTGATAACTCCAGCTATGTTCAGTCTTTTAAAACATTACTATTGTATTATAATTTATAACAATGTACCTTACCAACCACTGCCTCTAAGAGGGTGTTTATTATATTGGCACTTAAATTCACATGTCGAAGTACTAAAGTCCAAGATGTCGTTTTAAATATCACTGTTTCTGCTCTTGGAATCGACAATGTACACTCCAAATGGAATTTACATCAAATTTTACATACCACTTAATGAAGTGGTTCACTCCATGATAGCAAAATAAAATCCCCTTTTGTAACAGACTCCTCAATTTCCAAGGAGACAACCACTTGTCAAACTGTTTTGCACCTTGGGATAAATATGGTAACGAAAAGAAAAAGCCTGCAAATTGCTTCTTTTCTAGAAATTGAACCTAAATAATATGAAAGAGTTCACATCAAAGAAGTGATTATTCTTTTAACATACTATCCAGCAGTAAAAGATCATGAAAAATCTATGAATTAAATCCAAGTAATTGTGCAAACCATGACTCTGTAGGGATGGTTGCTCTTGTGTGGAGTGACCTCAGCACCGACAGAGAAGCACTCTACGCACAGATCAAAGTCTGCACATTTGGTGCATTTGATGCGAATCTTTCCTGAAATGTCCTTGTTGCAATAGTTGCAGTGATATAAAGCCTTCTTCCCTTCATTTGCTCCTGAACCTGCCTCATCAGTCATGAGAGCTACCATGAGATTGAGTTCATGAAAGAAAGGGAGCTGGATAAGTGTTTCATCAGAACACCATAACCTGATGGAAAAGGAAATAATTCCTTTTCCTTTTGATGAAAGGTGAATTACATGACTTCATCTCTATCTAAAAGGGAAGAATCATTATAAAAAAGTTTTCTGACAATTCAGAAACACACAACATCAGCATACCTGCTTCTATATTTCCCAAAGCTTCTCCACTTGCAGCAACCCTCCTCCTCTTTGACCTGCACAAGGAATGCTGTCATAAATTCAACAATGCAAGAAAAAGGGTATGATCATATATAATAACACATGTTCACTGGCACATCCATATAGGCATTCAACAACAATAAGCCCATGAAGAAGTTTCATCATAGAATATACAATGATATGTATAAAGAGTTTCTACTATAGTTACTTGATAACAGTTTCAAGAAACCACTAACAATATCAATAAGATGAGAGTTATGATCCAAACCTTGTTTATCTACTGTGTTCCCAACATAATAAAAAAAGACAAGATATGAAACCACAATAATCTGCAGAAACTGACCTCAAAACTCTAATTTGGAGAATCATTCAAAAACCAACGTTCCTACTTCCCAAAATAAAACAAAAAGGAAATCAGTCATGTTAGTACTTTGAATAAGGGCTGCCTGGCCTTGCTATGCTGGATGGCTGCATAATAACATGCATTGACATTGATATTAGCAGTTGTTTCTGCCATCTGTCAATATCTTAAACTATTTCTTATAACAACAAAATCATTCCTAGTTATTACAATTACAATATCAAATTTGAATAGAACTCCCAATAAGAACATTAATTATTGTTGTCTGTTTATTCTCTCAAATTGATAATATATGTCTGACATAGTACTTACTTGAATATTTAAAAAAACAAAGTCCTCACTGAACATTTTAGTATAACATGTAATGTGCATATGCAAAGGCATAAAGTTATATGGTTGCTTTTTAGAATATCTGCAATAATGAGCAAGACAATACTCAAATTATAAAAAAAGTGACAAAAAAGGAACTCTTTTTACCTTCCAAATACTGCTTAAAATACGCCTGCAATCCATCCTCCCTCCACTAACCATGTGTCCACCTTTCATCCCATTTTGTGTAAGATCAACTTTTCTTTTTCTTTTCTGAATTTGGAAAATCCTGCTTGTTTACCCCCAAAATGTAAGGAACAATCCAACTTACCTTGATCCCTAGTTAAAACCTTTAACAAGCAATTTTGGTCATCCGATCCTAATAAAATCCATAACTCTTCAAGTGGCTTGTTTCATATTTCAATAATCATTATTCTTGGATGATCTTAGTAATGGTTTTGGAGCCTTATTTTAAGTAGAATTAATGATTATGTGCATAAGTTGGGATATCAACCACTATACAAAGGAATCAGTTCATTCAAATAGAATTACAAACTTATGACAAGGATCTGCCAAAATGCTCTTAGCAATATGATTAGTTTTCACCCATCAACACATGACCAATGTTTTCCTATGCCAAGTGATAGACATCAATACTAATAGATCATTGATTAAGAAAACTATTTCAGAGAGAGGTTGGACAAAAGAGTTATTCAATGATTAGTAATCAAGTTTCGTCACTTTAGATAGGTTTTCATGGAACATTGGGTTTACAAAGAAAAGTTATGTTCATCAAGACTAATTTATGAAAGTGCTAGTCATTACATAAATTTCAATTTTGAGTCACTCTCTTTCTCTCTCTCTATAAAAAAGGTTCATGTTTATATAAAATTCATAATAGCACATTGATTACCAATGGAGAAGATACTTTTTATAGTTTCTTGGCCCTCTACTTATTTATCTTTTTTATGTTCTCCTTGTTTCTAACATTTATTTCTTTCTCACCACATTTCTAATCCTCCATGTTTCATGTACAATCTCTCAATTATTATTTAATAAATGCATTTGCTATCCTTGCACATACAAAACCAATATCATATCACAGAAGCTTCATTAACCCACCACCCAACTCTGTACTATGTCAATAACTTCTAAAAGTTTATTACAATAGCATAGTGCACAAATGGATCACAATCCCCAATATATAGAAAAAAGTGTAAAGAGCATAACTTTTACATGATAAATGAAACATATATAAATAAAAATGTTGGGGTACTTTATGATGTTTTTGTCCCTTGAGAAATGTTATATTTTAATTCTTAAGTACCATTGGCAACAAATAATCAACAATCTTCAAATGGCCATATCCTAGCCTTTCTTTTAATACCACATTATGTTGAATTATCTTGTCGGCCATAACTAACATGTCATGCATATTTTGTCTCACTCATTAACAAAACTTAAGTTGTACCTCGTCAAGCAGAGCACACAAGATAAATCAACGCACTTATGATAAATCAACACACTTATTAATGAATCTTGATATTTGTATCTTGTACAAATGCGTAACCATATTCTAGTTCTTCATCTTGAAGCCTTCCATCCACAAGTAATGAATTAGATGAATTTGTATAGATCATCATTCTCAAGTAAAATGTGCTTTAAAATATATCTTGGTTTAAAATCACCATTCACATGTAAATTTGTTTAGATCATCATTTTCATGTATTCTAGTTGTAGGTGCTTTAAAATCTCAGAGGGCACCTACTCTCTCTCTCTCTCTCTCTGTGATTTTGTAGTTGTAGGTGCTTTAATAAGTTTCTTTCTTTTACCTGTATTATCATACTATTCAAATATTCGCTATTGTGTATGATGTTACATCCCCATTAAATTACTATCTTCACAATTCTAGATGTATTCTTATAGAATTAGATACCAAGACATTTGCCATATATTATTTCTGGTGTACTTGATTAGGACATTAATAAACCATGTTTCCAGCTATCCACCAGCCTCTCTGTAGCCTTCTTGCATAACCTCATAGTTACATGATTTAATTGGAGATACTGAAATGCACAAGGAGAAATACAGCATATGTATAAGCAATGGTGGGACTTCCAACTTAACTAATTGATTAAAAGTGACCAAACTTTGGATTTATTTTTCCTTTCCACCTCCTCACTTCCGATTATCCTTTAGCGCATGGGTCACAAACAAATAGGAAGGCCAAGAGCTCAATTTCTTAAATGTATGTTGCATGTTTAGGTACCCTTCAACTTGTCATCCCTCTTAATTGTAGTCTGTACACTGAGGGCACTGCATAGTGCTTTCGCTTACAGTGAACCAACTCACAGATTCACCTCAATACAATTATGTTTAGCTTTTTACTTTTTTTATCTCTCTGATAATTGTTACAGACATTACGAGTTCATATATCAATTTGTACTGGCATGAGTCTTGTATGCACTAATACCTTCTTCTCGTTTATACTATATTTAACTCCATACCAATTCACATGTTTAAAGAATCTCGTCCAAATGTCTATCAGCGCAAGCATAAGAAGTGAGCAATCTGAATACAAATTACGACACAGCTGGCTCCACTACCATCTTTCTACCCATCGCTTCCCTTTTTTCCGCCGCTTTCCTTTTCTTTATTTATATTTTTATTCTGAACCGAATTTTAACCTAAGAAAATGATCATAAACGGCACGAGACGACCTAATCCCATCAATTTTTTTAATAAATCAATAAAGAAAGAAGAAAAAGAAACCACGACAATGATTTAGACCGACGGAGGTAATTTCGTAAAAAGAAGATATCAAAGAATTACCTACGATGGAGAAGGGTCATCTTACCTATGACTGGTGTCGTCGTCGCCGGAGTTGGGCACGGCGCGGGAGCGCCCCATCCCCGCTGGGAGGCCGAGAGGGGACGCTACAAAACCCTAATCACGGAGGCGGGGAGAGGCGAAATACGGGGCGATAGCCCTCTGGCATTTAAAGAAGGAAAGGGGCCTCCTCTTCGTCGGCGTACGGGCATCCACCCGGGGCGGTGATCGGCGTCGAGCGAGCGATCTGACGGAGTACCCCTTGATTTGGGGACACGCCGGCTCCGATTCTTTGGTACATAACATTTACATATGACGTGAGGGTGTATACACAAATATACTCAAATCGAGGGGTATATATCAAAAAGAACTTCGTACGGGTTATGAGGCTGTATACACAAATAAATAAATTCTAATGGGTGTATTAGCGAACAAACACAATAACGTGCGTTACGAGGTTGTAAACGCAAATTTATACATCGAGAGGGGCGTATGAGCAAATAAAGACTGATTATTATGGCAAAATCACAACCGTACGTATTTAAGGTTGAAATAAAGTGCATTTCTCCGAGCATAAACCATTGTAATATATGTAGGCCCTTATATAAATCTGTGACAATTGGTGAGAACATCAAATTTAATATATATATATATATATATATGAATAATTTACTCAAAAAAATCTCAATAATTTTTTATCATATGATGCCCCATGTTTGTTTTTAACTAAGCGGCATTCTTTTTTTCATAATTGGATCAAAATATTCTCTATAAAATCAAATAATGACAAAAGATATCTATTTTCCTGTTTGATTCTAAATTTTATTGGGTTGAACTAATTTGTATGACATGAACAGATAAGATCGATTTAAAATAAATTAATTATTTAATTTATTCAATTTAGGCCTAGATTGACCCTTGTTTTTCTCTCAAATTATACCGTCAAACTGCATTTGTCATTATCGACTTTCTTACCACTGGTTATGATCGCCATCAATAACAAAAATGTCATTGCCTTCCCGTTGAGTTTTGATGGTCGCACGATAGCCTTCATCAATGGGACAAGAGGTCATCATCACCATCCCAATGAATGTCAATGGTCACGGCCACCATCAACATTGCCAATAAGACAAGAGGTCATCGTCCTTTCTACTTTATAGTGTTACACTCAATCATATTGTAACACTATCCAATAGGAATGATACCACCCTAGACCAGACAGTAATATAGCTCAAAACTAAGTACCTTTTGAATAATTTAATTTTTAAAATAAAAATAATATTATTATTAAAAATCATATTAGGATAGTTATATATAAGTTTAGATAGATTCGATAAATTTTCTTCTATTATACTCAAGTTACACTCGATCATATATTTAAAACATAAATCCCATATTTAGACAAAAATTATCTAAAAATTAAAAGAAATTAGGAAAAATGATATTATATATACTAGAACCATATTAAGATATTTATAGAGGAGTTTCAATAGGTTTGATGAAAATTTCTTGAGTTACACTCAATCACTGATTCAAAACATAAATTCTTTATTTAGATAATTAATCATTCTAAAATAAAAAAAATTAAGAAAATACTAAACATACTAAGATCATATTTATAGAGGAGTTTTGATAAGTTTAGTGAAAATTATTGAGTCACACTGGTATTATACTTTGACTATACTAATCACAATTTCAACCAAAAGTATCATATTTGGACAATTAGTCACCCTAAATTCAAAAACAATTAGGAAAAGTAATAATAAACTGATTAGAATCATATTATGATAGTCATAGAAAAGTTTGAATAGGTTTAAGGAAAATTACTCTTGCTATACTCAGAATACACTCATGTTACACTTAATAACATATTCAATTTAAAATACCATATTTCATAATTAAAGTATCTTGAATTCATACATGAACCATCACTACCTATTGAAAAACAGACAGATGTTCAATAATCATGAACCAAACAGATGGAAATAATTCACAACAATATTGATCATATTAGCAAACCAACATGACATGATATTATCAAACAATTTGTATAATAACATAGGTCATCATCAAACTTTCTATTATTTAAATCTAATATCCCAAAATCCTTTAGATAATTTTCTCTTCCTAAAGAAAAATCAAATATATTTTAAGGCTCGATATATTTTTGACCTATATAGCCAACGGATTACCAATAGAGTAACCCTTGATCGATCTTTAGGTGTTATATAATGTTCTACGAAAAGGCAATGAATCATCAAAAGATCCAAATGAATGATCTTCCATGCCTAAGGTTACAGGACAACCAAGTCCATGAGTTTCTAATATCTTCTATAATTTTTTGATTTTATCTTTTATCTTTTTACACACAACGTAGTCTTGAGCCTCACCAACATGTATGTCCTATAAATAATTTAATACCTCGGTATTCTTAATCGATAGTAGATGAGACTCAATGGTCATATGTGTGAGCACTTGATATACTTGCATAATATGCATATGCAATAGTTATATAAAATATGTTCATATCTCCAAATGAACTCCTATTTGATAAATAAAAAATTACTTTTGTTCTTAGTTATATGCAACCTAAAGTTGATAACATTTCAATTGTTGATGCTCACCTGATCCCATTTTCACAATCAAAGATAATCATAATAATGGCACGATATAAACATATCTACGTACTCGCATAGTTATACCTACCAACAAATTAACAAAATTAAGAATCAAAATTAATTTCTATTAGACTTTTCTTATGTACGTAGAAAAATGAGATTCAGCTTACCATCGCAAGCAATACATAGCCTCTCAAATATTCGATCAATTTAGTACTACCCTCAAGCTTCAACTTCTTTATATGAGCACCAACATGAAAATCTTAATGGTGATGTAAGAATGGATAGCCATCGCCTAATTATAATTTATTAATAAATCCATATTGTCAACATAATATAGTATCGTGAGGGTGAAATATAGCTTGTTTGATAAAATAAAATATAAACAAAAATATACAAAATATACAACTAACAAAAATCGACAATGTCAACATCATTATCACTAGATACTATCATATATATCAAATCTTCTCTATTTTGTCTACTATGAAGCTAATCTCTAAAATATTTCTCGAATATGTAACCCGAAGTAGTTGCTTCAATATATACGACTTCTCCATGGTTAGAAATCTCTAAAATCAAAACAACATCATTCGAGCTAAACTCAACTAGGACACCACCAAAAATAAAAGAGGATCCCTTTGTCCAATATTCCAAAATACTATAAAGATATGAACATATAAAATGTTAGAAATATCTACTATATAATAAAGAGGTGTCCTCTTAGGAATATGAAAATGACACCACCTAAGGGAAATGGATATATTGTGCCCTTCACTTTTACCACTCTGTTCACGTAGAAATCGTTTAAAATGATCGATATAACAATGACCGTTAATTATTTATTATAGAGGGGGCTGTAAAGGAGGGTGATGCGCGTGATGTGGTAATAGAGCAAGGGATGAAGGAGGAATGGATTCATATTTTTTTAACTTTATAATTAAATAATAATAATTAGTTGCATATGATTTAATAATGATTAATATAAATCTTTAAGTTATGATATATATTAGTTGTAACAACTACTTCATCTGTCTTCTTTCCTTTCCCCAAAGTCGGAGAGATCGTAATGGTATCATTATGTTTATATATATAATTATATGTTATAAATAGGAGATATTATATCCAAAGTTTAAGGGACAAAAACCAAATAGAAATTCAAATATAGACATATCATAAAACAAATTAGAGAGTTCAACACCCCTTATATTCTAATCAAATAACATATTTAACTAAATAAATTGAAATCAAGTCTGTTTGATAAAGATAACCTACTTGTTCAGTATCACTTCTTCTAATTTTTTTCTGATTTTAGTGCTTAAACACATTAGTGCTAAAACTTTATCTTATCAATATAAAGTTTGGGGATTGCTCCTTAGCATATTAAATGTATTGTCATTGATAACTCACATTAATTATCAAAATATGAGAATTATGTATTGAATCTATGATCAAATATAACTCAGTGTAATACAAGTATAACACAAGTATAAATAAAAAAATTATCTATAAAACTATCCAAACTTTTTGAAAACTATCATAACATGATCCTTACATGTTTGGTATCATTTTTTTTATTTTTTCATGATTTTATGATCATTAATTATCAAAATAAAAGATTTTTATATTGAATTTATCGTCGAATGTAACCCAAGTATAATTCAAATGTAACTCAAATCTCTCAAAGTATTGAACAATTGAAACATTTAAAAGGAAGATCTTTTTAGAGGGTAGATTGGTTTTCCTTAATGTTGTTTAAATACATGTGCCCAAATTTTTTTAGTAACATGAGTTTATAATTTTAGAGGTAATTGCAGGTTGTGGACAACATCAATCTTCATGACGAAGAAATCACATAGCCTATAGCTCTCTCTAGTTTCAGATATAACTTGATCTATATGCTTAAACCACCATGATGATGCAAATCTTTTTCTTCAAGTAGATCATTTCGTATGAAAAAAATCAACGTAGTGACTGACAATGAATATGATGTTGATAAATTAAGAAAATTTGGCTAAAATCATTCGAATCTAACAAAGTTCATCAGAGGTCACTTTTTGTGATCGGTGATGTGATATCAATGTTGATGAAGCCATTGTCATTTGCAATAGAGAGGAATTAAGATCGTCGTTGCTCGGTAATGTCACCGACAAAGTTACAGAGAATGTTCAGTTGTTGACTGTTGAAGAGGAGCACACGAGTTCATCACCACCACAAAGGGAGGATGCAGCCACCATTTACTGTTGGAGAGGAAAACTAATCTTCGCTCTCTATAATAAGATTATACTCATTCGATATAACCTTCGTATAGATACAGTTTTAACTTTTTGATTCAAACCTGACCTAATCCGTTTTAAAGGATCTAACCCGAATCAATTAGACCTGAACCGAGATCGAATTGAATCAACGCTTGGATAGTTTGAATTAAGCCAACCATATCAATAAAAATTATCGACTCAATTTAAAAGATATTTTTATAATTTTAAATGAAAGGAGCACCAATTGATAAAAAGTAAACATGGGGCATCATCCGGTAAAAATTGATTATTGAGAGTTTTTTTATAAATTACCTTATATATATTTTAAACAAGCATGGCTATTTGCGGCAGATTTTTTTCAGAAGGCTGAGGATATCGAACTGCTAACGTGGCAGCTCTCCATTGGTGCATGGCCAAGACAAATCAGTTCCACTAGATTCTCACCAAATCTTGCCGTCGGAGGAGAACCAATGGCTCCGGCCGCCGTGGCGTTCTCCACGTTCACTACTTCCTCTCCTTGTCTTCTTATTAATCGCGTCCTCGGTCCTGCAAGCTAAACTTGCACTCCAACTTCGGTAAAGAGAAGGCTTCTCCTCCCACAGTCTCGCCCACTCCAATGGCTACCTCTGCCCTCCAGCGATCGGCTTTCGCCGGGCAGACTGCTCTGAAGCAGCAGAATGAGCTGGTCCGCAAGGTCGGCTCCTCCAGAGGCCGCTTCTCCATGCGCCGCACCGCCGCCAGCGCCCCCAAGAGCATCTGGTACGCCAATCCATTCCTCTCTTCTCTTTTTGGGTTTATTTAGATGGATGGAGTCTGATTCGATTGGTACGCGTAGGTATGGGCCGGATCGTCCCAAGTACCTGGGGCCGTTCTCGGAGCAGACCCCGTCGTACCTGACGGGCGAGTTTCCGGGCGACTACGGGTGGGACACGGCGGGGCTGTCAGCGGACCCGGAGACGTTTGCGAAGAACCGGGAGCTGGAGGTGATCCACGCGCGGTGGGCGATGCTGGGCACGCTGGGGTGCGTGTTCCCGGAGATCCTGGCCAAGAACGGCGTCAAGTTCGGGGAGGCGGTGTGGTTCAAGGCGGGGGCGCAGATCTTCTCGGAGGGCGGGCTGGACTACTTGGGCAACCCCAACCTGATCCACGCGCAGAGCATCCTCGCCATCTGGGCGTGCCAGGTTGTGCTGATGGGGTTCGTGGAGGGCTACCGCGTCGGCGGCGGGCCGCTGGGCGAGGGCCTCGACGCCATCTACCCCGGCGGCGCCTTCGATCCCCTGGGCCTGGCGGACGACCCCGAGGCCTTCGCGGAGCTCAAGGTGAAGGAGATCAAGAACGGGCGCCTGGCCATGTTCTCCATGTTCGGCTTCTACGTGCAGGCCATCGTCACCGGCAAGGGTCCGATCGAGAACCTCGTCGACCACCTCGCCGACCCCGTGGCCAACAACGCCTGGGCCTACGCCACCAACTTCGTCCCCGGCAAGTAGGTCTATTGCAGGACGCGCACAGGTTAGGCATGCACGTGCTTTGCTACTCGGATCCAATCCTGTACTACTCGGATCGTGTAGTCTTCACCTTGTCGTCGTTGTTCATGATGGTGCAATCGTATCTGATGAAAGGGCTGGAACAGCGTCTGCATGTCTACTTGTATATCTTCATCGTTGATCGATTAAATTAATGTCGTTGTTCATGATGGTGTACAGTATCTGATGAAAGGCCTCGAACTGCGTTTGTCTGTCTACGTTTATATCTTCATCGTGGATCGATTAAATTAATGGTGAGAGCCTGCACGTCATGAGGGGCGGCACCTGCTCGTATGCTCTGATGCCAAAAACTGCAGGAGAATCTGATGTAGAAGATATATTAAAGCCAGATTAGACAACACAATGGATAAGTCTAACTTGAGATCTTCTCTTTAACATGAGTAAGGAGTGAACATTGTTATTTTTATTAAATATCACGAATTCTTCTTTTTGGTCCAAGTTTCATATGATATTTTTCATCTGATGGTAATTTTTTTTATACTTCATCTGGTTCATCTTAGTATTATTAATCAGATGTTCAGATTCAAAAGTAGCTAGCTATATGATCTTTCAAATACATTATTCACATCTGATTTATATCTCCACGAGTCTAGGTCATGACACCTTCCACCATTAGCACCCTTTATGACACTTTGTAACATGATAAATTCGATATATAATTGGACTTTGCAACCCTAGGAGGAAATGCTCGGAATCTCTCCAACCAAAGGATGAAATGTGTGATCATGCCCAGGCTAAGAAATAAATTGAGATTAGCTATATGGATGAGAATGGAGGCAGGCAGGCTAAGAAGAAAAAGCACGTCTTCTTTTTTTAACCTCTAACAGTCCACTAAGAAGGCAAACGAGCTCGGAGGATGGATCATGCCAGTCCCATCCAATTACTCGAGACAAGAAAAAGTGGGAAAAAAGACGTGCATGAAATCAGAAAAGCAGCAGTCAGCGCCTCTCCTTTATAGGCGACATCATTAGACCCAAAAATTATGCCCTCCTAACCCACCACTGCTTTCCCCACCCACTTCCCCTTCCCCTTCCCCTCGCAATAATAACCTGGCGGCTTTGGCATATAAAAGAAAGATACAATCCCACCTGGGGATACGAACACAACCTGCAACATCAGAGGGATCATTGAGCCTCAACCAAACCATTCAAATTTAAATGCATGGAAGCCGGAAGACATAAATTACGATGTCTGGAAGTGGGTACTACTTACCTTTGACACTGGCAAGAGCACGCCTACAAGCACTAACTAAAAGTAACATCTCCTGCATGGCAGGCATGATATGGTCATCTTATTACCTGTTATTCCCTCGTGAAAGCACCTCCAAATGCTAAATCCACCAGTCTTTGGACTCATCTCCCAACCCTGTTCCCCTTTCAGAGGTCCTTTTTGCCTATATCCAGATTTAACCAAACCCAATTCTTAGAAAGCCACAAAAGCCTTGCCTTCTTGGACTTTGCACCTCCAATGCCCCATTCACCTCTCTCTTTAGCATTCGTCCAGAAACAACCAAGTGCAAAGGAAACATAACAATAGATGAAAAGGAAGAAGACAACTTCTGATCCCTATAAATACATACACAGCTCTTCAGACACCCAGTGAAACCCCAAAAGAATACAATCCCATTATAAACACAACTGACCCATCGCCATTGTGGAGCCACTTTTGGTTGATCCATGGGAAGGCAGAACAAAGATGATACAGTCCTCTGCTCATCCATAGCACTGCTGCAAGAGAGGTTCAGGCGTCTCCAGCAAATCAAGGAGATGAGGAAGGAGAGGCAGATCCTTCAGCTGACTGCCGAAGCTGAACAACCCAAGTGGTTCTTCCACCATGATCTGAAACATCCTTCCAGGCCTCTATGCAGTTCGCCATCCCTTCAGAGTGAGTACCATGTCAACTGTGCTGGACTCCAGTCATTCGAGATCTCGCTGTCGTTAGGATTGTGGTCCAATAGTGTTAACATGCAAGCCTCTGTGACATCCAATGAAACAGAAGTTGACACTTCTCTTCACTTGTAAAGTGATCCTAGTAGCTTGTCTAGCAAACCATGAAGTTTCCTGGGTCTCTCTCTCTCTCTCTCTCTCTCTCTCTCTCTCTCTCTCTCTCTTTGGGGCATTCTTTTTTTCCTTTTTTTCTCTGTTTTATCAACTGGAAGCATTGGGGATGAAGTGCAGCTATCATATACTTCAATCACGGTTATCTACTTTCTCATCAATGGCATGACTTATCGAACCATCACTCTGGAATTGCTCCTGTAGTAAAATTGTCTGTTGCGAACACCCATCTTCGAGACTCTCTTCAATTTCCTCGTCACACTTTTCTGGTTTATTGACCGTCTGCTTCTTCTGTTTAATCACCTTTTTGGAAACCACTCGGTTCACACCCTTGTTATCCAAGTCTTCCTCACCCTCGTTGTCTATTGGTATAAATCGTACTACGCCAACCTTTCTTTCATTAGCTTCAAGTACCTGCATGTAGTTCACAACATCAGAAATAGCAAAATTTATAGGGGGAGCTCCGAAAACATGTCTATGTTTTTATGTAACAAAATCATCCCTTAAAAACCAAGATAAGAAAAAGATTCGAGAGTTCAACAAATTAATGAGCAAAAAAATTATCTAAAATCACTTAAATAAACTAGAGTAGACTGAAGGCCTCTGCTTCTTTTACAATATATATAGATCAAACCTCAATAACGGTAATCAATAATGAGTCAGGGCATCCTGACATACCAAAAGGAGTCAATTAGATAATGAACTTCAACATGATAAAGAACTACTTGTGAACACTAAGTGGATAGGAATATGTGATGTATTATTGTTTCATATGAGGATACAGTAAAGTCTTTAAGATCAAATACAATCAAACATGGGATGTTGGATCCAAAACCAAACTGAAAACAGTTTATTGATCGCATCAACAGCAAATGCAAAAGAGGATACAGCATGTGAAATGAGACATAAAAGAGCAGAAAAAGGAGGAAAACATCATAAGAGGAAGAATATAGCAGTAAGCCTGTTCAGTTGGCTGTCTCCGTGGATTAGCCATGCACAAGATGCTTTCCCTTGGCTATGACTATCATCAGTAACAACATGAAACACAATAGTTTCCTAAAGTGACTTACTGATCAATGTCTATGTGGTAAATGGAGAGTCAACAATATTTTCATGTAGGGCCTACCATTGTGCCCTTGCTGGTAATTTTTGGATTCTCAAATGTGGATTCCACAATATGTTTGCTTATACGAAGACTTGTAGAGAGTTCAAGTAGAATGAAAATACGAGTATCAACAATCAGAGAGATTTCAAGGAACATGAAGAGTATAGTATATGTTAGACAAAGTATCCCAAACGTACCTCCAGTTCAAAAGTTTGATGCCTCTCTTCATCTTGGTTATCAGGTGATGTTTCAGCATTTTCACTTTCTTCTTCTTGATTCGCCTTCTCAAGTAACACTATAATCTTCCCGCCCTCTTCTGGAATATATCCAAAGGTTTCACAGACAAAACCAGATACTGTTTCATACTGATGACCCTGAAAGACCAAAGAGGATATGGCATCTTTAATAGTTTATATGCACACAGAAAATTTATGTATTTAGTTTCCTTAAAAGAATATGTATTTATATGTGTAAACTATTTGGAATATTTAGGGAAGAATACACTGCTTCATCTCATAATAACTTCAGCCTCGCTTTTAGTTTCCTTGACGAGATGGAGTACTATTGTAATTCAATTCATCCATCACTCTTTTCACTAACACTATTATATAAGATATAATAGTTTCTGCTGTGTGGAAACATAAACTGGTATTTAGGAAAGAACAGACTCTTCGTGGGATACCATGTATCCAGTATCTTCTTCATAATCATGCTCAATTGTAGTTGGTTATACTGCAATCAAGATCAGCTCAATTTTACTTTATAGAATATTCTTCAATCATAAACATTTTAAATAAAATTTTCAAAGCAAAATTCAACTTAAATTTTTAAAACATATGACATATGTTGTTTATAGAGTATGACAACATGAAGCTATAGTATACCAACTGTTTGAGGCAAGATACATGACAACAAGAACATACTAAGAAATCAATTCACTCAACAACCTTTTTTGAATTTTTTGTACCTCCTGTTTGTGCTAATATATATGTTAAGTTTCACATAACATTACACTATTGGCTAGTTTCACGAGCACAGAGCTATTTATTGCATATAGTCTTCAAAGGGCAAGCAAAATCCTATCAAAACAATAACATTAATCACATTTTTCAAGCACATGATACTTGATTATTTACTTTCGTATTCTTAAAGGTCCTCACAAATAAGCTGCTTGACTTAATCCTACTAACATGGTAAATGAACCATGGAAGTTCGTTAACACTATTAACTAAAAGCAAGCCCTCCATAAGATTGAAGATTTGAGGACGAAATGAAAACTAAAATGTTAATGTTCCAACAGCACTAAAATGAAAATTTGAGGACTTCGTAGTGCTATCAATCTCAAAATTGTTTTAGTAAAAAAAAACCTCATAGTGCTACACTTCCATGGTCACTTCGTTGACAGAGTTGTGGCAGGTGTAAGTTGAATATTTGAGGACAAAATGAAAATTAAAATGTTAATGTTGCAACAGCACTACAATGAAGGAGAAGCCTATCAATCTCAAAATTGTTTTGGGTAAAACAACATCATAGTCCTACACTTCTATGATCACCTCTTTGACAGAGTTGTGGCAAGCATATATCATTGTTTTGAAATGTGCATCAAACTCACAAGAAGGATTTGATCAAGAGGCTTGAAATGACACAGAACTAAATGCTAAACCATTCTGGATCCAACATGTCTGAACCACCCAAAGCCCAATGATGCAAGCCTGTAATAACTAATCAACATGTACCAATCCAGCTACCTGAATCTCACTAAGTCCCTTTCATATTAAAGACTTTTTGTCCAAATGATACATTTCAGCCAAATCGAAAATTCCATAATGAAAAACAATGTATTTTTGTTTTGAATTTACACAATATATAACTTTAGTTAAACAACTAAATAAATAAACAAGCAAGACAATGCCATTCAAATTTGGACTCTTTGGTTTACTCACCCTCAACTCCATTTCCTCCGTTTATCAGTTTCCTCTCTCTTTCAAAATTTTAGTTATATCACATTGAAGAGAAAGTTATACGGAATCAAAGGGAAAATAGCAGTGACCTTATTCTTAACCTCCTGTGAGGATGGCGATCAATGGTTTCTCACTTGAAATAGTATGCTGCAGAACCAAATATCTTATTTCTTGGCAAGATTAAATATTACCAACCTCTGGAATTTTAACATTTAGTTCTTCAGAAAGCTGGTCAATTGATGTATTTGCATCAACATCAAATGTTCCATCATCTCGCAACACTATGTATCCAGTTTTACGCTGAATTTCCTCCTGCATTAAACAAGAAGTAGCTAAGAAAAAAATTATTAGAAAAATATAGGACACTTGTTACATGGACAATCTCTGTACAATTTTTTCACTGAAAAAAGAGATCACAGAACATAATGTTATCACATCTGTCAAAGTTTTAGGTCCTGACATTCCAACATTATCGAATTTATAATACTCTAGTTTAAAGTATAGGCTCTACAAAGACTAAACAACAATTCATATATTGACATGAAGGAGAAATTTCAAAAATTATGCTTCTCCTATCTTTTTACTCCATTTATCTGACATTAACTTGTAAGTTGAATGAATAGTTCTGATCATAAACGAGAGCAAGAAGTACATGGACCTAGAGGCTAGAGCACTAAATTATAAGCTAAATATTAACCCAAACAATTGCATGACAGTAAAAATGAGAAGTCCATAATTCTAAAGGTTAACTGGAACCAGAATAGTCAATAATTAATGTATTGTACAATTCACAACATTCAGAAATGGAAGACATGAGCAAAGAGAGCTGAGATATTGCAGCATGACAATATCATATGTTGCCACAGAAGCAGGACACCAAGAATGATTTGAATCAATAATGTATTTGTACCCATGCAATATGGTGCAGATTCACCATGGTAGTTACCATTATACATCGAGAGCCAGCACATAGAAAAATTGTGTGCAGGGTCATGCAAGTGTGAAACAAGGCATGCAGACTAGCTGGTACGTGTCATGTCATGGAATGCATGACATGTAATAGATGCATGTGATATGTGGAAGCAGCATGGACACAAAACCTTTCATCATGATCCTTTGTCACAACAGAAAAACTTAATCCATGTAGCCAAACAAGAAAGCATTAAAAAACACATGAATGTGATTAGTGTTTCAGATGTGTATGGCTGAGATAATAATTGCCAAGAGGAAAAAAAATAAACAAGAAACCTTAGGCTGATAATGTTCATTGTAATGTTTCCACAAACTCAGAAACCTTATTCAAATATAAACAATCTTCATGGGGAAAAAAGACTAGAAAATGGAGGCTTCAACAGTTTACCTTTGAGTCATTTTCATCGAATATTTCACCAACAATTTCTTCAACAACATCTTCCAGTGTTACAATCTGTCCAATTTAAGTTTTTCATAAATGAGAATAGATAGAACTATAAAATGATGACTGAAGCTCCTATGGCATTCCAAGTATATACAGGTATCAAATAACAAAAACATAAACAGCACATAGTTTTGCTCAACAAGATATGAGCCTGTTTAGATTTCTGTCCTCGACTAATTTCTTTCACAGTATTAATCGAGGTATGGCTCATAAAAAGATGCCAGATGTAAAATATTCTGTCCGCATATTGACTCCCTTCTCAGGTGCACCCATCATCCAACATATCCATCTCATTTTGCATCCTTTTAACTGTTCAGTCTAGCAAGACAAACACACCTGCACATGGAAACCCATTGGATACACCCATATCCCATGGGCAATGCCCCATAGCTGCATGCACCTCTGCCAACCATATTATCCAGAAACCTTAGGTGCACAGAGACTTTTATAGTTTTTCTGTTTTTTTTCTGGGTTTCTAAACTTGATTTTAGTTGTTCTCATATTTTATAATTTTTATGATTTGAGGCATGAGAATTTCATTTTAAGGTTGGTGTGAACTTCCTAGTTGGTGGGACTTCAACCAATATCTCTATTGTGTTCAACTATCTATAAGAGCTATTCCTACTCATACATGTTGCTTCCAAATGCATTCTCATAATAAGTGAACTCAGGGAAAGATGTGGGTTTAGTAATTGGACAAACAAAAGCTGAATAAAAAGGTTTCTGTGTTATTCTTAGGATTAGAAGGTAAATTATCAAAACTTTTATCAGGACATATATGATTTATCTTGATAAGATGTTTAGCGATGAAGGACACAGCCTTTGCATAAATCTAATTGGGAAATTGTTGAAGGCTTAGTTGATTTATGTATTTTCATATATTTTCAACTAAAATATTTAATTGATAAGCAAATGTCAACATGATTGTTATAAATAGAGCAATGTAATAATGAATGAAGCCTATAATCCGAGGCATCTTATTCTCATAGGAACAACCTATTGTTAGAAATACTTAATACATGTCAGTCTCACAGCACCACCAGAAGCAGTCTAACGCACAACATATGTGGATCCATCATATCCTTTGATAAGGCATGCAGCATCAATATGTGGTATTATTGCACATGCAAAATATACTGCCTCTGAAGTAGACGAGGTCACATGTATATACATGTCATTCTTTCAGCCTTCTTGCTCTAATTTATGTTGCTACTATAATTCTATATTATAATAACAATCCATGACAATATCATATAAATTTCTTGCACTTCTATCCATTTCTTGAAACTTGTCACTTGAATAATTATTTAAATAAGTGAGACATCCCATAGATTCTAGATTTAGTCATAGCATATAATCAAATGATAATTGTTTAAACATGACTAATATCTGCTTTCCCAGTTCACAGTTACTGCATTGTTTAAATATATTCATATGAACCACAATGTAGCATATGCAGACACAAAAGTTGCATAGTATGCGTACATCATGCAACACCTTGAATATCTACATGATGTAAGTGCTTTTTACATAATCAAATTTGATAGGAAAAGTAACATCTTACTAACTATGCTATATTAGCATTTTATAACATTGTGAACAAGCAAAAAAGAGGTCAAACCTACTCCATATAATAGTTAGTCAAAGTAGATTTAGCTTCTCTCATTATTGAAGTGAGTCAAGCAATAAAATAGTTTTTCTAACCTTTTATTATCAAATCTTGTCTAGAAATTGATGATCAACTATTTCTACTTCTGATTCCTTGTTCAAAATCTTTTACATAAAATATAAATAAATTTTAATTTTAATTTTGTTTTCTAATACCAAAGTAAGAGTTGTATGTATATTGAATGAAGTATGTAATTCCGAATTTCCCTAAATAAAAAGAACATAAATGGTTCATAAAAAATGGCCCTTTCACTTGGGGAGCAGCAATTAAATTTTAGATACTGAATCAATATGGATTAGACTAGTAGATATGTCAATACGGTTAATGACTGACAAAGATTGTATCAACCCCATAATGTTCTCACAAGATGGTATTTTATCAGTACCATACTATATCAACTGGTATGCAATTTCGAATGGTACTGCCCGGTACAGGCGATACATACCGGTCCGACGGTATACCGGTACGTGGACCGCTCGCTACCGGACGGAACATGCTACAGTGCTACAGTAGAGAGAAAGAAATATTTAAAATTAGGTGTACCGCTCGGTACGCCCTGGTATACCGCTCGGTACACGGTACCGTACTGTACCGAGCCAACCTCGAAACACCAGTATGGTATTGCATCCCTTGGTTAGAACAAAATTATCAAGTACCAATATGCTAGATAAGATGTTGGACCAAAAAAAGTTGCATATCTTTTCTCAATTCTATTATCTTATGACCCATTATAGAGAAGATATGGTCACATTAGCCTTTGCCATAGCGAACCAAAATACAATCAAAATGAAGAAAAATTGCCAGAAGCTATAAAATAAGGTTGCAAAAGCACACAGCAAATGTGTGGATATGCATAAGAGAATGGGATAAAGCCAACCACTAAAAGATAACTGTTAAGTGAACACTAATAAAATACTCAAACAATTAGTATTGAGCTTCAGCTGAACCTACACCAACAGTTCCACCATATTCGTTCAGGACTACAGCCATGTGAACCTGCCTTATGCGGAACTCCCTCAGCAGGTTCCAGACAGACATCAAATCTGCAATGTAATAAAAGAAAGAATGCTCTGCAGTTAGTGTGGCAGAATTCCAAACACACAAAAACAGTTTATTAAAACAACAACAGAAGAAACATCAAAGCAGGAGGATTCTAGAGTTACAAACCAGATAAAAACATAAATGTTCAACTAAATAATTAAGCAACTGAAGAACAGAGAAAGCTTACTCTCATAAAGAGATTTGACTAACAATCTAATGGCAGGCTAACTAATGCACAACCACAAATTATTACTCCAATTCCCAAAAACCATGTCACTAGTTTAGATTACCTGGCACAAAATATGTTGGCATGCGAGCAATTTCTCTCACAGTGATTTCTTTAAGCTTCTCGACCTTTAAAAGCAGAAGAGACAGATTGATCAATAAAAAGCAGTGCCATGAGAGAATTAAATGGCATATTGATCATAAAATACTGAATTGTCATAAAGTAGAACCCACCCTCTCAACATATTCAAGCATGTCCATGGCATATGCAATTCCTACGATATTATCTATGCGCTCCTCAAATACAGGTACTCTGAAAAGTTATTATTAATATCTAATAAGAAACCAGTTTGTATATTTGATTCATGTTAAATCTAATATACTATACCTTGAATATTGATGAGTCTCCCATAATTTCTGAAAATCAATAAGTGTTGCACTACCATCAATTGCAACTACATCTACAAGTGGTGTCATCACCTCCCGAACATGTGTGTCTTTTATCTCTAGAACATTTTCAATCATGTCCTGTTCAAAGACAATAGCATTTAGTTATCCACTCCACATAAAGCAAATAATAATAATAATAATAATAATAATAATGGATATACTGTCATATTCCCTTTATCATTGCGCCATCAGTCCCAAAGCTGATGGCTGTTCATTTGTTCTGATTACATGTAGAAACCATAATACTAAGGCTACATTAGATTCATTAGAAACATTCAAAGATCATCATGACAAATATCCAGGAGAATTCAATTGAAACATTATCAGATTGTCATATCAGGCATGTCAAACAACTGTGACATACTGACATCAAGTGTTAAAGTTCTTTCAACTCAATTTGATGACATAGGTGCATCTGAGTGTGAGCACTTATTGACAAGAAGCATGAACAGAATAAGAATAAGATGGCTGGTAATCTAAAGGTGCCTGACAGTGCGACAAGGAAAATAAAAGTATTTTTCTTCAAAGTGTTACAGCAATTTAGCATTATCATTTCTGATTCATAAGTATCATTTTCCTAGTCTCACAGGAAGACAAACTTACAGGATAACTCCTGTATGTATCTTCTAACTAGGTGCTTGGATTTTGTTGTTGGGATATCGCAAAAAAAATACTTTTCAGAAACTATGATCTTGTCGATAATTCAGACAATCTTTATGTATTTCGAACCATTTTAAAGAAAATATGTTTTGCCCTTGAAAACTACTAACACTCACAGTATGGATTGGTTTCTATACCTACTGGCACAGGTCAGTATAGGTCGGAACGTTAAATGATAGAAAGATCTATGTGTCATGTTGATGTACACCTTAGCCAATTTTTGGCTTGTTATATGCCAAATTGTATTAGCATCCCCATGCCACAAAAACGCAATTTTTGTTCAATCACATGAAACAACCCTGGCAACAAAATGAACGTTACTTGATTATAAAAGAGTAAAAAAAATATAGGACAGAGTCAGAGAGAGACAACGAATCAAAATTTTCTGAATTTCTCTCACCTGTTCTTCCTCCTCTATTGCCCCGCTCAGTTCTGCCCCTCGTAACATCAATTTCAATTCATCTTCAGTGACATATGGTTCACTACAGGGACAAACAACAATGATAAGAACCAAAGAAACCCTTGCACAAAACTGCCTATATGCGAAAAATCAAACTACTGTTACCAAAAATGCTTAAAGTAGTGAACTTTTAAAATGAGCTGAAAATTTTTGGCCCAAAACATGAACAAATCTTTAATCAACAGATGAAATGAAAATGTGCATGAAAATTGATCAAACACAATGTGAAGTAAAAGGACTATGCATGAATTTAGAGACTCAATGTACACCCTACCTTCTCCCTTTCAGGCCCAGCAGCTTCAGAATTCCCATCGACAAAAAGGTAACAACTCTTCCAACAGGGTATAAGACTAAAGAAAGCCATGCAACTGGCCTGATCTAATTGGCATCACAAGCTAAACTCTGATCAACAGCCTTGTTATATTATCATATCAAGCATATGATGATTCCACTCTAATTATTAAAGCATGAGTCGACAACCCACCTTACGACAAACCTAGCAACCTCTGTGGCATTATGAACAGCCACACTTTTTGGAGTGATTTCTGTAAGAAGCAAAATAGCAACCTGCAATAATTTAGATATGTAGTGGGGTTAAGGATCACAAAAAAGTTTATAAAACAGCTCCAACCAATAAAGTCCAAGTATACAAGAAGGGGCCACTTATAAAGCAAAATATGACTTTCTAAATTAAGTACTTCTAGTTATTTTTATTGGTCCTAGATATGTACAGAAAATTGTTCGGTCAATTACCATTTTATTGTACACATATCTGGATCTTTAATTAGCTATGCTCTGAAACATAACATACATCTGACTAACACTCAATCTGCATACAAATGGTAAATAATTTTGTATTTATACAGCAATGATAGTGATGCACAAAACATTACAGAAATGGTGTAGCTGGAGACCTAAGGTAGTTCCTGAAAAACAAGGAAAATGGTAGCAACAAAAGCTCATAATATGGTTGTAATCGGTATATGTTTTGATACATTGAACCAGCCGAGATAATTGTGTATATCTAGAATAACATCATCAAGACTTTTCCCAGTCACATGACTCTGGACTGTATATGACGTAATCATGCAGAATAGTGTAATTTTGCAAAGCAGTTTTATCATTAAAGGGACCAGTGCCTACCGTCATAACTGCTGTTGCTGCACTAACACCAGCTTCCCCAAAAATTGCAGTTGTTGCTTCAGTAACAAGTGCTGTAGCACCAATATTGACCACGCTGATCACACATAACAACAGCACAGAGAATACTTAAGAAGCTGAATGATAACAATTAAATCATAGCAGGAAACGAAGGGAAACAATCACTTAACAAACAAATTTATACGTTGTGCCTATAAGAATTGTAGTGAGAAAACGAGTGACATCAGTACGAAGCATTCTGAAGACACCATTCTCAGGTTCCTTTTCAGCTAATTCTCGAACCTGATGAATAAAGCCATTAAGCCAAAAGAGACTTTATCTCATGCATTTTTATTCCAAGCAGAACTAGAAATAATGCCAAAAGAAGAATTCAACAATTGGACCCGACAAGTGGGCATGTAAAGGGCAGTAGGCACCTTCCACGGCCACAATGTAGTGATGGCCGTCTCTGCCATAGAAAAGAACGCCGACAAACCCAGAAGCGCCGTCAAAATCAACCCTTGTTCCCTGAGCAAATGAAGAATCTGCAGCAGTTTCGGCCAGGCTCTACTAAGACTCGCTCTTCCTGATGTCAAGACCCCTTTCGCAGCATCCACAGTGCCTTCGGCCGCAAAAGCACTTTGACACCTTACCACGAACACCCAGCATGCAATCGCGACGAGAACGAGGCGGAATCCATCTCGAATCTTCTCATCGGGCGGACAGGAAGAAATGACCGATGTCGGAAGGGCATGGACGCCGAAAGAAGCTGGGAGACATGAATTCAGGTGGCCTCGCGCGGAGAGGGAGAGGAAGCCACGCGACGGTGCTCCTAGGGCACAGATAGGCGCGGGGACGCTCAAACGAGCACGACGGGATTCGTGCACGGACGAGGCTTTGCCAGCGAACAGCATGGGAGGCCGAAGGAGGACGAAGGTCTTGCGCACTGCCAGATCCATCGCGAACGGGTTTCGTGGGGAGTTCAAGATCAAGCAAGACGGCGTCGCCCTCGAAACAAACAAGGATTGGTCTCGGATGGAGTTGCTCCTCCGTTCTTTTTATCATTGGTGGGGCAGAAAAATAAAAGAGTGTTACTATTGTTTCTTCTTGGTTTTTGTTTTTATTTCTTTACAGTGTTTCCATCATTCTATCAGGGTTTTTTTTTCTCAAAAAATAAATAACAAAGGATCCGAGTACAAAAGGCTAACATCCTTATTTTATTTTTTGTAAATAGTATTTCTATTTTTTATTTTTTAAATAGTAATTTTTCTTTTTAGTGTTGTAAATGTCTATTTCTTTCTTCCCCTTTTTCTCCCTCATTTGTTGCCTTTGCCACGTCAATATCACTTTTCTTTTTCTTTCGTGTTGTGCACATCATCTTTGTCGCCTACTCTCACTGTGAAACTTTTATCGCCTTAGTGTGGTACCCTTCCTCACCTCCATCGCAAGGCTTTCACCACACGAAGCAAAGGGAGGGCGTGATAAGTGAGAAAGGGATAAGCAGAGGTGACAAGAGCTATAGACAAAGAAGAACAAGATCTCGTAGTGATGGATAAGGGACAAAGACAACAATAGACGGGGAAGGCTATCACATAGAGGCAAAAAAGTCTTTATGGTAAGAGAAGGGGGGTGATAAGGGAAATAATGGCGATGATTAATATCATTTTTCAGAAAACAAGAGACGTTCCACATGAATTATTATAAAAAAGAAACTTAGATTTTTTTTAAAAAATATCAAAATATATACCATCTATAATTTATTCTTGTGGTTGCTAAAAGGAAAATAAAGTGGTGATAAGGGAAATAATGGCAATGTGACCCGGACTGACGTCACCCGCCCCAGGAACGTCACTGCAAGCCTTACAGGGCCTAGTCAAACAGGCCAGAACGTCGCCCAAGGCGCATTTACGTCCCGACCAGACCCAGCCCTACACGCCACGACAACTCGATCGTCAGACGTTACCAGGAGTACGATCTCGCCCTTCCCAAAAACAGGTACATCTGGCACGGTAAGCGATTCTATAAATCCCCCCACACCGAAGAAAGTAGAGGGAGAGATCTCGGACTGACTTGTTCGTCGGAGGGGCCACTGTTGGACTTCAACCAACGGAGGTCCTCTTTGCAGGAAGAAGGCCGCCCCGGACCCGTGCGCGCCCGAGATCAAGAGATCACTGAGGGGCATCCCCACGGCGAGCCGATCCAGCCTAGATCCAAGCAAAGGAGTGCTGACCAGCACATCTCTGAGAGGCCCCGATCGTTCCCAGTGCCTCGTCCGGTTGTCAAGAGGCTCCCGACATCGGCCCGAGGACCAAACCGTGCTGGCACACCGGGCACGGTATATTTGTTCCTTAACAGGGGGCGGAAGTGATGTGCATGAAGAGCAAGAAGGGTTGGTGGTGCTGATGGAGCAAAGACAATAAAGATGATGAGCAAGGAAGAGAAGGGAAGGATATATATAGGATTATAGAAAATAAAATTAAAGACATTATCAAGAAAAAAAATGAAACATTTTTAGGAAAATGGTCCTATTGTTAACGTTACTAATACTATTAAAAATTATTTTAAAATATTTGTGTTAGATAATATGATCATGTTTTATTAGATAATATATATTATAGATATGATTGGATTCTAATTATTATTATTAATCAATAACAAGAAAGTCTAATTATGATAGGATTTACTAGAAAATAATCTTCATAGGAGGGACTCTCATAATTATTTATCCTAGACTATCTCTATAAATAAATAAAAGCTCCTAGAGACTCAATATGTGACGTGGCAATATACAAAGATATTATAGATCTTTACTCATCTTCTCTTAGTCTTTATTCTATAACTTATAGTGGTCTTGTGAAAGGATAAGACAAGAGGAAAAGACAAATCTTATTCTCCTTATAGATTGGTATCATTGTAACTTTCAAATCGGATGATGGTGTGCTTACTGATCAAATAAAAAATTTCTAAATAGTATCTAAAGGTACATCATCTAAATTTAAATATATGGTTATCTGATTTCAGTTATTGGTATTAAATTTTTTTGCATGACATAAGTATGATTATAATTTTTATGCTTAGAATTTGTATCAAAGCCATATGTTTTAAAGTCAAAATAACTTAGATCATAAATGAATTTTAGATCTATTTATGTGATTAAATCTATTAATCTTTTAAATCATTATTTCAATCTCGAACTAATATCATTTTTGAATTAATCTATGATATATTATGTTTGATCTCTGAATCTATTCTCCCATACTCCTTGTATGCTTTGCGGGTGATGTAACACGGGTGGAATCAGAATTATACTATTTGTATTTGTTCGATGGGTTACCAACAATAGCTTGCTGTAAGAAGTAGCACTATTGTGGATGGCGGCCTCCATTAGTCACTAATCTAATTATAGGCAACGATTATGTAGATGATGACATTGCTTAAAGGCTACTTATGTGTACTAGCCCAAGTGGATGCGGGCGATGTACACATAGTGAGGTTGTTGCATGCAATAACACAACAAGGCAACAACCCTATTAGGCCCTGCCATTGATCAATGACTACAACAATATTATTGCGGTGACGTTTGCTAGTCACGATTGATGTCGATGAGACATTAGAGGATGCGGTCGCTAAGTGACTATGTGGCTGCCATGGAAGTCGTTGATCGATTACAAAGAGAGTTCAAGCCAATAGCACGTAAGCGATGGCTATAAGGATGACATAGACCTTTTTCTTCCATGATAGCTTCCACGTGGTGAATATATATTTGATGGTAGTTGGTCATTAATATATTCTCTATTATTTGTCTCACCTCTCTCTCCCTTGTAATGTATTCGTAAAAAATTTAAAATAATTGATATGAATAATGTAGTTTATACTATTGGCATTGAAATATTTAAGGATAAGTCTTAAGGATTGCTAGGACTATTTCAGAAATGATATATTGATCGAGTCTTATATAGATTCAACTAGATATACTTATTACTAGAGGTAAAAGATGCAATTAAAGCTAGTGGTGCCTTAAGAATGGTTTAAAAATATTATATATATATATATAATTGAAAATCTATTATATGCTCAAACCTGTACAAGACTATGTATCACTTTTGTAGTTTGAATATTGAGTAAATGCTAGAAAAACCTAAACATGTTAGAAAACTACAAAGAAAGTGATGAGATATATGTACAAGATTAAAGATTATATGCTCACATACTTTACATCATATTAGCTTAAAGTAATGGGATATACAGATATTGATTTTATAAATTACCTTAACAATAGGAAATCCACTTTAAGATTTATATTCATATTAATTGAAAAGATAATTTCTTTAAAAAGTGTAAAGTAATTGTTTATTACATTATGAATAATGAAAAATGAATTTATGATATACTTTGAGGTTACGAATCAAGTTTTATTATTGTAAAATTTTATCTCAAAAAGAAGGAACGAATTTACGTATCTTCTCTCATCTTCCTTAAGTTCATATTTGAAAAAATAAAAAAAAAGAAGAATGAGAGTTTCATTTTCTTATAAATCATTATCGTTGTAACTTTTGAATAAAATGACAATATACTTTTATAAGTATACACACCTAAACTTCGATCTATAACTATTTGATTTTAATTTTTGACATTGATTTTTTTTACAAAAAATTAATTATAATTTTATATTTACAATTTATATTTAGAAACAATATACTCATCCAGCGGTCAATACTAATTGAAGAAGCATGCCAGCTTTTGGACTCCGGTGTGTTTTGGGGAGGCACAAAAGCACAAATTAGATGCAAATTTTAAGTGAATTTTGAAAATATAAATAAAGTAAAAAAAAATTTAATGTAGCTATATATCTTATATAAATCTGCATCAAAGAAATGTTGGCGATTGCGTCGAGGCTACTCTTCCCCATCACTTGCCGACTCAATACACAACCAGACATCAATTATCGTGCCATCATAAGTCCAAACCTACGTCGTCCAAAAGCCATGATCATTGTGGCAATGTCATAGATCTTTTACATGGTATTAGTTGAACCTACAAATTTATATGCTGATTTGCTGTAATGATCAATCATTAATTGAACATTTTATCTCTGCAGGTACGACAGAGTTGTCCGAAAAAAATGGCATCCTATTGCCTGACTTCTCTAAACTCTTGCTTCAAGACACGGAGATTTTGCAGCCTCCAGGAAAGTAAAAGTGATCCTAGTCGGTTTCCGTTAGGACTAGGATGAATGCATCCTTCAGATGGCAGTTTGAAGCTGCCACCCTGCAAGACATGAGGTCGAAATCCCCACCAGATCTGATGTAGACATCAAAAAAGAACAACTCAGCTTAACTTACACCAAGCCGATGAACAATAGATAAGTCGATGGTGGTTCTGTATGAGTTTTTGAAGTGCTTACGGGTCGAACACTAATCCACCAGCTTCATGAACAATTACAGCTCCGGCTGCCACATCCCTGTGGGTAGAAATTGATCAAACAAAATTTTGTTTAACATCAATTTGTAATGCTTTGATTATTGCAGTGAATACCATGGGCCGCCAAATCCAATCTCGTAGCACAGATCAAGCCTCCCACACGCAATCCCACAAAGGTTCAAAGCAAGAGAACCACACATCCTAAGAGACCTTACCTGAGTAACAAAAAAATTGAATGAATTGTATTATTCACGAAATACATCTAGAATACATGACATTTACCTTGAAAAGTAAGTTATTGATTCTGTTAGTTGTCGCATCAACAGTTGATTTATCACGCTTCGTACCAACCTGCAAAGTTGTTGGTCTTGTCCATCAAATTGCACGAGCAAAATAGTTACATGATTATAGTAGACGATACACAACTTATCAACTACTAGGTGAAAGAACACCCAACATTGTAAACTTAAATTGTCACAAGTAAGCCCATGCCATTAAATTTTTACAATCTAATATGTCATAGCTAGTGATCATGAATTGTCCAACACATATCAGATGATCTCTGGACCCACACATATCAGATGATCTAATACATTTTTTGTTTCAGTAGACACATGGCATCAGTTTGATTTTTATCATCCTATCAAGTTGGAAAAGGACAAAAAATATAAATGTATGGTATAGGCATAACATATAAGGACACATTTCACACTTAATTTGCAGATATAATATGAAAGTATGGTACCGCAAAACATTGTATACTATGGCACATCAGCTGACTGGCATGAGCATGATATCATCTACTTCATTGGGCCATGTTATGGAATGCAATGAACAAAAACGTAGTTAGCTTCATGATTCACCAAAGCAACTGACTTAGATGATAACAATCACAGGAGTGAAAGTAGCAGGCAGACCAAACTTTTTTCATGAAATAGATCATTTCAGGCAAAACTATATGAACTTTTCTAAACACATTCTATATGTATGTTGGTTTTCAGCCCTCTTACCATGTAGAATATTTGCAAAGCAGTTGAGCATGACCTAGAAGCTCATTATGTAGGAGGTTTATTTGTTCTATCACCTGACTCCTATCAAGTAGTACATCCTTCTCTCACCAAAACCTAAAAAGTTCTTCCTTTTAGATAACTGTAATATATCTTTTGGGACATATTTTCCCATGCAATGAACTAAAACATATATCAATAATGCTCAGACACCTGGGCATCATTTGTTTTCTCATCGAATTTCAAAAACTTGTTCATTACTTAATATTCTAATTAAAATTATTCACCACCACTAGAATTATGCCATAATGTCGATGAGCAATCAATTTGTACCAATGATATAATAGCTGTATTCAGAATTATTTATCAAGTTATTAAACTGTGTGAACGAGCAGTTACTAGCATGTCCTTGCATTTGTTTGACCATAACAAGTTCTGGCAGCCAGGCTGCCCTAAATAAACGTTACTCAAAATAATTGCATCTGGTCATTCTTTAAACATAACAGATTTTTATTCTTGCTCCTTAAAAAAACTCTAATTTCTTTTGTCTCCAACAATTCAACCTCAAAAATAATCAGTTCTAACAGTATGTAAGTCTTAAAATACTAACCTGAATTATTCTCGTATCTAGAAATTAAATTTCCAAACATAAACTGAAGAATTTTAAATGATTAACAAATAAACAAAGTAGCTGCAATTGGTGTTAAGATGAACCTCCAGGCAATTTGGTGATCGAAATGCCAAATTTATTTTCAATAGTAGTTTGCACCTTGTACAGATGATAATTTTCTCATTCATCCATCTACTTAAGGAGTTTTATAAATTTCAATTCACTAACTATTCCTTGACAAAAATTTTGAAGTTACTGATTTAACCTTATCATCTCCTAGTTTCCTTCCATGCCAACACTAGTTTGATTGTAGCGGATAATTTGTCATAAATAATTTGCTTGATGATCTCTTAACAGAAAAAGGAAAAAACAATTGAAGAACCTATTACATAGTTCAGACAGTTTCCCGTGCAGTAAACCTACATTGATAATAGTTCTAACTTGAGATCTGAGCATTACTTGCCCAGTAATCAATATGTAAGGATCATTTGATTTGCTTTCTAGTCACAAAAAAGAAAACAATGTTGAGGAGTTGGAGAAGTTTAAGGATGCACATTGATCCAAATATTGCCTAGTAACACTAATAATTAAATAGTTAATAGACATTTTACACTCAGCCAAAACAATTTCCCTTCTGTCTTCTTAGCTACTTCTTAGCGTGTTGCTCTGTTCTCGGCCCTGAGAAAGATGATTATTTATCCTAGTTCACATTAGAAACTGGCATAAACCATTGGTGGAAACAAGGTTTGCCAGAAAATGTGTACATAAACAACAAAAGGTATGCATTTTCAGAGTAGCTACAAACATATATTTCATTGCTGAAGGATACAATCCGAGTAAGATCATACAAGCATTACATACCTCCGTCACAAGGAGAGCCTTCAAAAGTTCACTTTGAGATGAAGCTGCAAAAATCAGATTCTTTAGCTTCACAACTCGATATCAAATATGGTATATTTCGTTTAAGGTTTAGTATTCCTCAAATCTGGAAAAACAAAGGCTATGATAGCAATAGATCAAGCCAGGTTTTGAAGGTTCCAAACCAAAAATTGAGATATACCTTTTATAGGATTTCCATTGAGGAAAGCACCTTGTCCACGAACTCCAGTAAACAGCTACATATAATTACAGACACAAGTTATTTTACATGTTCTCCTGTTAGAGGCGTAGTAGATGCAAAGTTTACAACTATTCTTCGTGTCCAGTGTCTAATAGATATGATCAAGGCATTTGGGGATTATGAAATTAGTTGTACAAGCCTAATAAAAATAGATGTCAGAATTTTAAAGTCTGACATGCTAGTGACAAGACATGATATAGTGTTAATAACGCATTCAACACTTTGCAAAGACGTACCAGGTAACAAGACTCAATAAATTTTCAGTCGCAAATCTTAGCAACTATGTGATTTGTCTATATTGCTTCCCTAATAGTAGTTATGTAAGGTCATATGCTAGCTACATGATTTCAAAAATAAAAGAAAAGGCCCGCTTTTTGTTTCATTCACATCTAAAAAGGGAAAATGTGCATCTCATCTGAAGATCTTGAACCCTAACTATAACAATGTTGTCGGACAAACATCATACGTCTATCCATTATATTGATGTAAAATAACAAAAACAAATATCACAAGCAGTGTGTCACTAACTTAATAAGCAAAACAAAATAATTTCTTCCTTTCTTCTTCTCTTTTATTCAAGTTTTAGTGCAAAATGACATACCTCGCCAATTATTGGATTGTAAACAACACCAACAGTAGGAACCTTTCCAATAGCAAGACCAATGGATACACAGACAAAGGGGAACCTGCAGGTAATTACTGTCAAAAGAAAGAAAACAAGCGATAATGAGATACGATCAATAGCTATGCTGCTTCAAATATTACCCATGGACAAAATTAGTGGTTCCATCAAGTGGATCAACAATCCAGGTAGGCTCATCAGTTAGCTCAGCAGTACCAAAGGCAGCAGATGTTTCTTCACCTATGAACTGGACAACAGGAAATAATCATATGCCATGATGTTCCACTTGGCCCCAAAAGGAAAGGAAACAGAGTGCTTTTAATAATGCAAACACACATGAGATATACCTTGTGATCTGGGTAGTGCTTTTTAAGGTGATTGAAGATGAGCTCTTCACACGCCTTATCAGTTTCAGTAACCAAATCCACCTGCATTGAACCAATGGTTTCATCATCATTTCTGACTCTTACAAGCACATGCAAGATTTGTGCAGTTAAATGTTTCAATCCTGGCTGACGATTGACAGACCCAGTTCCACATATTATTCAAGAATCGGACACCAGTAGTTACCATAAGATTCTTGACACTCAAACAGAATTCTCCTTCACCTGCATTTTAATTTGCATAACACGTTCTTGGTTTTTTCTCTCCGTGGGTTTCTGTTACCTAGCTCCCACATCAGAATAGACCGAAATGCTAAAAACTGATACACAAATTTTATCGTCATTGGATGGTGAATGGTGGAGCATCTCTCCCCCATGAGAAGGTCCAGGATTCAATCCCTATCTTCTGCGACTAGGCCCCTTTTGTAGGTTGTGGACTTGAAGAAGCTAAATGGATCTCGTATCCTACTTGCGGTCTTGGATTTCCTTGCATGACGAGACTTTATTGATGGACAATGGGCAAATGACCCGTAAATAGGTGGGAAACAATTTTCCCACACATTCTCGTAAGTTCGATTGCAGCATCCACGATAATTGCACATCCAAGCAATTCTTTATTGTGTTTGTTCGTTGTGCCCTTGGAGAGGAATAAGATGAAAAAGAGAAAGCACCTGGCCTTTGTGCTCCACATGCTTCGTCTCGTAGAACCCCTTGCGAATGACCTGATCAAGAATTCGCGAAGAGAGAAAGATCAAATATCTACGACACGGACAGGAGACAATGATACGAAAAACCACGGGCCGATCGAGGGTTATTGGGATCGATTACCTCCCCGGCGCTCTTTGCGGCGTCCACCGCGACAGCGAGGAACTCCGCGAGGATCGAACCGTCTGCAAATCCAATCGAGAACAAAGTAAAGCGATGCGTCAGAAGAGAGGATCGACGACGTCAAAGATTCAAGAAAAAGAAGGGGGAGAGGGGTGGGATTAGGGCGTGGGATGCGCACCGTTGCTCTCGCCCATTGTCGGGTTGTTTTGTGCCTTCACCTGCGAGAAAACAAAGCAGCGAGAAGGAAGCGATACCATTTACTTCGATGTGAATGGCCTCAAATAAAGAAACGCGACGACGAGAGCGGAATCCGAAGGGAGTGGGGCGGCGCATATTCCCGAGCTGTGTTGGCGATCCGTCCGGCTCGGCTGTGAAGCGTCAAAGAGCGTCCAGCTTTCACGACCTCACGCTGGGGCCCACTAGAGAGGCCTCGTCCAGGCATCCTGCTCATGTTCAAACAGCGAACAGTTCTTTCTATCAGAGATTGACCGGGCCCCGCTCGAGCCTAACGGACTTTATGACGTGAAGAAAGCCGGACCCTGTCGTCGATCGGACAACCAAAGCACTGGGCCTGCTCCGACTGCTTCGGTTGTCGACGGCAGGCAACTCGACACGTCGTTTTGGTGGGGCATGATTCTTTATGACGCCTTTTCCATCCCATGATTCCGACGGACCGTGTTCGCGGCATAATCCCCACCCACCTCCCAAGCATATGCGCTCCTCGACCCATCCCGTCGCCTGTTCCAACGCGAGATCTCGACCCATCTCGGCCGTCCAACCCACTTCCAGACCAGAACTTCCCAATCTTGATGCAAATTAAGTATATGCCCGATCTCCCGACCAATCTCAACCAAGAGTCCCCAGAAACGTGTAACGATTGAAGCCACGTGTCCTGTGCATCATTTCGTGGAACAGATGTCGAATGGGTAATCTAATCCCCATAAAGGACCTGATAAGTTTGTATTGCGTTCATCGTCATGGATGCATGCACACCAAATACTGGTAATTTGGTTATTTACCTACAAATTTAATGTAATAATCGCTGCTATCATCGTTGCTCATCTCAGCCATGTGCTGCAGCACATGATCCTGACGTACAGCTGAATCACCCATCATGAAATGTGGGAATTGGGTGCTGTCAACTCCTCCCACACACTTGTAAGATCTAATTTCCAATCTTGATCTAAGCTAAATTTGTTACTTGTTCCAATTTGACCTTAAATTGGTCCAAATAATCGTATTAAAGACAATTCTAGTGATGCCCGCAAGATTCTGCTTGCTGATGATCTTCTTCCCCACATGAATGTTCATTTGTGGAGGTGGAGCTCTGCCTTCAATTAATGTCCATGGCTTTCCCTTCACCCTCGTTTCCATGCCACAGCCAGTTCATCATTCTCTATGCAACACCCTCTGATGCAGGGACTGCAGTCAATAGGAGGCGAGAGCAGCATCTTGTCCTCTGTCCTCACCCCCTTCTTCCCTGTTGACAGCCTCTTTGGATTTGGGCAAACAACAGGAAAGAAACAGCAGAATCCACCACACCTTGTTCATGCATACACCTGAGCTCGACTGCCAAGGAATTCAGATATCTGATGAAGAAACTTGACCGACAACAATCTCATTTAAGCTGCATGAGTATATGGCATTATATTACAACGCACAAATCAGCCTCTAGACTTACAATTCTCACTCCGTTTATCTATCTGATGGCAACAAGTTCATGTACAGAATTGGAACAGTCTCCATCTGGAAGTCTTCAAAGCTTACAATCCAACGCCAAACATGAGGAGGATAAAGGAGAAACAGTGCTGCGATGTGATCAGAACTAGAAGAAGGAGCGTTTGGATGGAGCTCTTCCCACGGCTCTCAAAAAGTTGGCCAGTTCAAATGCCTTGGCGACCTTGGTTCCCCTCTTGGCCTCCGCCGACGCCCGCTTCTCCGCCGCCTTCTGGTGCGCTTTTGCCACATCGTTCTGCATCTTCTCCATTGCCCTCGCCCGCTGCTCATCCAGTTTCCTCTGTTCATGCAAGAAAAAGGAAGCATGGGGTCGGCTGAGAGCTGCGTGATCTCGATCGATTCAGCAGCAGAGCGTGATCAGGGTTGGTGATTGATGGCATACCTCGATCTTCTTCAACCGAGCCGTGGCTTTCTCGACCTGCTCGCTCTCCCACCCGTTGATGATCGCCTCCTCGCGCTTGAAGCGGTTGTTGATCTTGGCGACCTCCGCGGTCTGCCACGCCGATATCTTCGAGTCCACCTCTTCCTTCTTCACCAGATGCACCCGGACCTCGTCGGCCGAACTGGAGGCGGCAGAGTCGATCTCAGGCGGAGGGCGACGGGGGGACGGGAAGGGGTTGTTGTCGGGGACGATAGCCAGCGGGTTAGTCTCCTCCAGCTCGTCTTCCCCGATCCTAGCGAGCTGGTTCTGAGGCGCGTCGTCGACGTTACCACCGTCGTTCTGCATGGTGGAACCAGCAACGACCATGGCGTTAAACTCCCTGCTCATGGTCGTGAAGCCCTCGCTGGCGGCGTCGCTCCCTATGGAGAGGGAGGATGATCGGTGGCTGCCGCCCTCCCAGAGCTCTCTCCGGCGGCCGCGGCTGGGGTGGCAAGGGGGTGTTAACGCGTGGATATCGCGGAATTCGGCGCTGTCGCTGGGGCCTTCTTCATGCTCAGCAGCAGCAGCAGCAGCGGAAGCGCGGTGCCTATGATCATTCAACATGTCCAAGTCAGGATCCTGCAGAGGGAAGAGATCAGTAGCAAGTATAGGAATAGCGGGTGGATTAGTCGTGGTGGAGACGCTGAGCAACCATTAGATTCCGAAGCCTCTTTGTTGGGGGACGACCAGTGTAGCCATTGATTTATGGCGTGATATCAACCAACTGCATGCTTCCTAAAGCAATGGTACCGAAGCATATATGTATATATAGTATATATAATATATATCCAGTTACATGACTTACCTATTAATGATGCATCCTACGGAAGACTTACCCGACGAGCTCAATGACTTTGACTTGTTCATCCGACACATCGACGTTCGTCTGCTATAATTACTTTTACGATCACCTGCGTTGTCGGTGGAATCAGTACTCATCCTAAATTAGCTGCAGTGGGCCGACGATTCATTTATCGGATCCCTCTCCTTAATTGACTGCAATAACTGTGCCTTTCCTCTCCCATTCTGTACGTGCGCGCGCGCGTGTGGACCGGGGCAGGTCGTGCACGCAAGGGGGGTGGGGCTGCAGGTCGCCGGACAAGGGCGGTGGGATGTGACGCCATGGCTGTCGAAACGGGGCACTCCGACGCGCACACGTACCTCGCGTTTCCGGAAGCAGCCCCACGGCGCACGACGCTCCACCGCCCCCACCGTGACAGAAAGCCACATGGCTCGCGACAACGAGACGGGGATCTCTTCTCTCTTCTTCTTCCTCCTCTCGTCGGTTTGCTGCAGACCCAATAGTGCTGGACCACCTGGGTAGGGGTTCGATGTGATGTGCGCTTCGTGTGCGTGTAGTGTTACATTGGCAATAATAAACAACGAGTGCAGTGCGAATACGTGTACACCGACTCGGGAGATGCACTTGTCACACGTTTCCCGTGTGACATACTCGAGACGGCCACCGCGCTGCCATCTGTAGGAGGCATGGACACGACTAGGCGTGGAGGCACCGAGTAGAAAGGTTTAATCGCTTGCCATCACCGTCAGTGGTACGATTGATTTATCACGTTACACACTTTGGCCAGTTTGGGGATTTGCGAGTGAGAATTACTACCTTCCTATTGATTTGTCACGTTACACACTTTGACCAGTTTGAGACTGAGAATTACGACGTACATGTGTGGTCTGCATCACATCTCTCAGGTGGAATTCTACTCTGTCCGTGATCATCACTTGGTTTGCGCGACACTTGGAACCCACTAGTGGTTTATTTTACTTGCCACCTCTGCTTAGATCGTTATCCCGTGCATACTTCATGAGTGGGTTCTCCTTTTGCAGTTAAATTGATATAGTCATCTCGATAACGGTCACAATCAAAACATAAGAAACACTGTGGGCTTTTGTTTTGTAACGACCGATAATTTGTATAGTTAAAGAAATAATTAAATTTAGTTTCCATAATCACATGGATAAGTTAGAAATTTTATTTATTAATTGATTTATTTCCTAATGAGTGATTTGATATTTAGGAAGTAAATTTCATTTTTGTGTGTGAACTATAAGAAATAAATATTATATTACTTTGTGAAAGTAAAAGTAAAATAAATTAAAAATAAAAATTAAATTATTATTTACCTTTTGGGGAGATCTCATCTTTTCCTATATAAAGGGGCTATTCCTCCCTCGTTCTTCACTAAGTCTAATAATGGGAGGATTAAGAAGATGACTTCCCAAAGAGATCATATCGAAGAAAGGATACTTGAAGCGAGCGTAGGATCATTTCTTTTTAATTAGCTTTGATTTATATTTTAAAATATTAATTTTGATATTGTTATAATTTTATAATGAATGGTGATGTTTTAATTTCAAATTTTCATGATTTATAAATAATAATAATTGATTTGTGATGTTAGAATAATTATTTGATTTATATTGATCTTCTAAGCTTAAGTGAATTTTAATATTAATTTAATTATTAAAATTCTTATTTTTTGATTAGTATAATAGTTCTAATTTATTTAATTAGATATATCTATGTTTCAAGAATTATGTGTGAATTTCTATAATGTCATTAGTTTTAAATTTAAAATCATGAATTTAAAATTTTAATTAATAGATTTGAGTCATTCTTTAATAATTTTAAATATTGAAATCTAATTTGATAGAAGTCTAATTGAGGTTTGACTTGAGTCAAGTTGATCGATCAGATCGAATCGACTTGGCCCATGTGGTCATGTACGACCTAGCTCATGTGACCAAGTATAACCTAACCCATGTGACTCGGCATGACCCAACCTATGTGGCCGGGTAGGAGCCACCCCATATGGCAAGGTACGATCCGACCCATGTGGCCAAGTATGACTTAACCCATGTGGCTAGGTATGATCTAGTCCATGTGGCCATGTATGACCCAGCCCATGTGGTAAGGTACAACCCAACCATGTGGTTAGGCATGAGTCAGCTCATGTGACTAAGTACGATCCAATCCATGTGACCATGTATGACCCAACTCATATAGTAAGGTACGACCCAACCATGTGGCCAAGCATGGGCCATCTCATGCGGCTAGGTAGGACTCGGTCTATGTGGTCATATACAACCTCAACTCATGTGTTTAGGATCAACTTGTGAGCCAAGCATGACCTAGTTCAATGGTAAGGCTTAACCCAACTTATAAGTGAGTCTTAGCATAGTCTATGAAGTTAAGCCTGTCCAACTACGCGATTGACATTAGATATATCGTCGCTCCTTTTATATAACTCGTCGTACCTCAACTCAACCTAGTACTTGGAACATGTATATGCAGTGTATGTGACTCATCCAAGACTCAGGTGGGTTGGTTCGATTTGGGTTAGCACTATATGACATAGTCCAATTTCCTCCATATTGGTTTGAGCTCATTAATTGACTAAATCAAACATGTTTGATCAGTTAAAGTCGGTTTAGGGTGATTCAAAACTAACTTAACTAGTTCAAACCTGTTTGATCTAATCGATATCAATTAAATCTAAATTAGACCAATTTATGGTGATTTCAAGCTGGTTCTATAAGGATTTGAGGTTGGTTCCATTAGATCATAATCGAATTAAGATTGGTTTAAGTTAATTGAGCTATTCCAATTAGGGTTTTGGTTGATTGAGGACTATTGAGATATTGATGTTTCATACCTTTGTGATTCGATGAATTTAAATATTTTATTTAAAGATGTCATTTGAAAATGATTATTAGTTTTCTATTATTTTATATTTATGATATTGATATGATATGTAACTAGTAGTTACATAGTAGACTAGTAGTTCACATTGGGAGTGCAACCTGTGAAAGGAGCTACGGGCCCATCACTACGGAGTCACCAATGAACATAGTCTAGCAGATTTATATCAAGTATGGTCTCTCATAATATTTAATCATATTGATTTCTTGATGTATGTGTGAGTGAATGTATAAATGTAATGAATGATGACGGATGTTTATGTATCCCTGTCGAGGGCAAGTATGGTCATTCCCTTCGGGGGTTAGCAGACCGTCAGACGTGATGGTTAGACGGTTCCTCCATTCGGTGTTGGGAGGAACGTGTCCCCACTTGGGCAAGTGAGGGACACCACTCCATCCGCTGTTGGGAGTGCGATATGGATTATCTCCATCCACTGTTGAGAGGAATCCATCCCATGGAATATGCCTCTTCATCCGTTGTTGGGAGAGTGCATCATCGGGTAAAGAGTGCACCATCGGGTGATGTACGCCTTTGTTATTATGTATGTGTTGCATGTAGCTGATGCATGATTTTATTTATTATATAAGAAATTATCATCATTTTTCTGATGTATAAGTTTTATGATGAATTGATATATTTTCTTATTAAATTATTGATATTTATTTATATTTTATGAATATTAAAAATTATTTTTATAATTTTTTAATCGACCATGATTGGTGAGATATTTTTTATCTTATATTTATTTATAGTATAACATACTACTTTATAATACATATGAGTTTGGATGGAAGAAATTTCCTTATCACCTTTGACACTACTAAAAAGATATGATTTTTTTAGTTAAAAAATATTTAGTATCGTAAAGATAATGATCAAAGTCTAAAGCTTAACAAAACAAAATCTTATATAAATTATAAAATAAATAAATAATTTTTTTATTTAAATTTGGGATGTGATAGACTTTATCCTTGTAATTCTCATTGTTATTAAGTTTATGTTTATCTTGTTTCTTGACTTTTAAAATTAACTATATTGTTGGCGTATCGATGCTACTTAAAGCTTAAGGTAAATTGCTGGTGTGGAGAATTGAGAAATATATAATTTGTTGTATAATCTTGCTCTACATGACTCCCAAATGCTTAAGCACAAGAAGATCACGCTTCCCAGAAACCGAGGATCATATTCACGTTTGCAGAAGAGTTTAGCCAGACCGAAACAAGCACAGTAGAGTAGTGACTGAAGCAGCACGGAAAAGATCGATACTATGATACATCCAAAACTCAGAGATATCGATCTGAAATTGCAAACCAACAAGAGTCTATGGGCGTCAAGATAAATCAGGCACAACAATCAATCTTTTACGTAATAATATTGACACACTGTGGCTATAATTCAAGTCAATTTACACTATAAGAAAAATCAATATCAGACTTTTGACTACATTAAGACAGTGAGAGCATCAATTGAGCTGTTTCTATCCTCCGTAATCTTTCACACCAGCAACACCAGTTACTAAATATCTAATGTAGCTCACTCCAGAGGCCAATCTGAAACTGGTTCATCGAGAAAGAAAAAGAAGGCATAAAGCTACTTAATTTGATAAGGATACATCCAGCTATGCGGACCCTCTCCATCAACTAAAAGTGTCGAGAGTCCAAGGCCAGTGGAGTGGTTGTGGAACAAGGCAAAGGCTACCTTGGAAGCCTCATATAACAAGTTAGAATTAGTTTGACTTTGATGAAAAAGGGTCAACTGCTGGCAACATCCGATTGCAGCTTTGATGCGTCAATGCTGCTGCTCAATTCAGATAAGAATTCAGGCCCGTATCTTTGTTTCAATTCTCCCTGTTCCAGTAAAGAATTTCAAAGCTGTATTAAAAGCAATGTACACAACATAGAGAGAAGTTAAAAAGATTAAATGTATTTCTAACACAAGCACCATATCATTTTAAAAATAAGGAAAGAAAAGAAAACCATGATAGGGATTTTTGGGCCAACATATACATCAACGGCTCACGAAAATAATCGTAGATTACAAATAGATTTAATTAATGCACCAACAAGCCATAATCTCTCAATACCATGCAACCATAAGGTTGCATACTGAAAATTTCTCCATGACCATGATAATACACGTTGTTTATTGAAGCTTAAAAAGGAAGCACAGAGCTGCAGTCATATTGGTCGAAAAATAATTAAAATAAGAATTACTAGTAAAATCAACTTTACAATAACAAAAGCTGATTGTAGAGAAAGGGTCTATATGGGGTTGAGTTAAATCCAGAACAACCCAATGAGACCTAATTCTTCATGAGCAACAGGCTTTATTTATACTTGTATAACAACCAAAAATTTATGCATACCCAAAATAATATTACCATGGGACTGAAGGAATGGTAGTTAGATTAGAGCCTCCAAAAGTCTTAACAAGTAAAGAATAGATGAACCAACACACATGCACGTAGAAAGAAAAAAGATTGCACATTATGTTGTATATGGAAAGAATCACTTATGCACGTGCCATATTCTGGTCACAAAGACTGTTACTAAGATTGTGTATGAGATAGTGTCAGTCCCACCCGCCACATGTTAATTGTTGGCACATAACAACAAATGATTATTACATCCACATTGCACATTATATAATTTTTTTTAGTTGAAAAATGCCCGATCAAGAACATAAGAATTGAATTTTAAATGATATGTAGGAGAATATAATCTCATATACTTAAAAACTATACTATCAAAAAGGTGCCCAACTCTTTTTGGAGGCCATGATTGATCCATAGGACTGAAACAGGATATATGTATTATGTAGCAAACGTGTCCTGGATTAACAATTATAAACAATTGATTATAGCTGACAGGTATATCACCTGTCTGGATGATATTTGGGTCTATTCCAGGTCAACAGGTAAAATGACAGTCTTATTCAAATATACACTACCAATAATAAAACCACTAACCGTGATTGATTTATTTTCAGCTTCCAGTTCCCCACACAATTTCTGGAGGTTTTCAAGTTCTACTCTGAGTGCACTGTTCTCATTGTTCAAATCAGTCACTCTCCTTGCCAACTCTTCACATTCTTGCTGACAAAGGAGGATAATAAAAAAAGACAGATTAATATTCAGATGATTACAACATCATGCACCCATCTCACTCCAAGGTTAAAGAAAAAGAACAAAACACTGTTTTCAGTACAAACCACCTAAATATGACCATACAGCAACCAAAGAAACTAAAGAACAACTACTGAATACGAAAAAAAATAAAAATCTCAAAGTGAAGCTGCATAGAGAGTCCATATATCAAGTTATTAAATCAACATCATGTTAATATACCTCAACAATAGTCTAAAGAAGAGCATTACCTGTGTAAAGGTCCCCTTTGAATCGTTATGGACAGTTATAACAGAGATGATACTCAACAACCGAGTAAAACGCATAATGGGCTCTATCCAACATCTAAAACCAAAGATATTAGGAAAAATAAAGAATCAAAAGTCCAGAACTGAAAGCTAATGGGCTTAGTTGCTAAGCCAAATTTCACTACATTGTAAACGGGTGTAGTTTTTATAATTGTTGAATAGAAACAGATGCATCTTATTGAACTAATACAGCTTTATCCCATATATTATCCTAACAGTTGAACAATTAAGTGGTAAGCATTGACAACCATAAGAGTGGAACTACTAAAACTCTTAGAACCACTCAAACAAACAGTTGCAGGTAAGTATAAATGCATTGACATGTATGTTATACTTGGACATCGACCAATCTAAAAGTTATGATCAGTGAAAGAAATGGACCTTTTTGTTCTTGGGGCATAAACGCTGTAACATATATAATGGTAATTCTTAACATATCGCAATTTTAGAGAACGGAGCACTAGCTGAGAGGAGGATTGCATTAGGTATATGACAACTTGCATCAAACTTCACTAGAACAAACATGAACATGGACTTCTACTGAAAAACCATTGACAGAGAAAACATCAGAGAGCAACATATCACATAACCAAAAAGGTTTATGCAACTTTGAACCAAGATTAAAAAAATATAGGTACAAAGTAGGCTTTATAAATAAAAAATATTTAAAGAATCAGAGACAATAACATTATGACATTGAGTCAGAAGAATAAAGATAATGTTATAAAAAATACAAACTTATCTTCACATGCCAGTTGTTAAATATTTTGCAAAGAACCAGGTCTACAATAGAAAATAACAATATGACCATGTTGACTGGAACAATAACCAACCATAATGTATACCACGTAATGGAAATAATGTCTGAATATCAAGAACATAAAAAGGATAAGAAAAATAGATGATATGATGCTTTATCTGCTATACAATCAAAACAATTGGAAGCATTTTCTGAATCTCCCTATGAAGAGTTTTAGCAGTATTATTATCTTTCTCTAAACAAGCAGCCAGAAAATGGTAGAAAGAAGGGGTGAAAAGAATAAAAACGATGAGCCAAAAAAAATAAAACCCTAACCTAATCTAACAGAATGATCCAAGCATTTAGCCCAAGTAATTATCTTGGAGGGAGATGAAACCCTCCATTATTCTGTTAAAAATTAATAAAACATACAAGCATATCAGTTTCGTTGTCGACAAATTATAATCTTGGCTACCTGAAGCACATCAAGGCCATCAAGATGTGCTCTCCTGACAAGTCAATAAGTAAAAAACATTTGTTGTATATTTTCCACTTAAGCAAGCCCTGACATGTCACTTAGTGAAAATTTATGTTGTACTTTCCACATAAGCAAGCCAGTCAAACCCTCTTGTTCACCTTAGCAGGAAACTAGGAAATAAAAATTAAGATTAAAAAAACAGAGAAGTGATTCATTTTCTTTTTTCAGTACATAAAATGATGTTTAAGTTGCCTAGAGCATACCTGCTTCCTTAACCTTGACCTCCTGGCAGACTCCCGATTAGACTGTTTTCTTCTCTCCCGCCTCAGTTCACGTTCGTCCTGCAATATACTACCGATCAGTGAAAATAGAAGAACAAAAAAAACCAAAAGGAAAGGAAAGAGAGGATAATCATTTAGGTGACAATTTTTGCTGGATGCTAGATACTTCAGATATGTAGTTAAATCAAGCATGAGACATTGTCCATGATGTATAGACTAGTCATTTGCTAGATCCACTGCTGTTCATGCATGACCTGCTCCGGCCTATCATTACTGGTCCAGAATTCAAGCCACTAGACCCCACCTTCGTACGTACAGATCCAGCAGGGGAAGCACCCCAAAAGTCCATCCCGATATTCAAATTAGTTGGAGGACCAGGCAATGCTGCTCGTCCTGGGGCGGAGACTGGAAGCTTTTTGGCAGTCCGCACTCTTCCAGCATTACCGCTATTACCAGCAGTGTCGAAGGAATGAGAACCTTCACCTGAGCAAAACCTGTAGGAATGAGAATCATCGCAGAGTTGCAATTGATGAAGACAATAGTCATCTACCACAGAACTTACCTTCAGTTGTATTTCCATAACTTCTTTTTCTGTTTGGGGAATGTTCCTAAATATTTGAGAAAGCTTACTGTTAAGAAAAATGAGTGAAGTACTCCACACACTTATAACATACAAAGAACCCAACTAGAAAGATTATTGATAAGAAACCAAGCTAGAGCTGTACTCAACCACAAGAGAAATATACTGACACATAAACAAAAAGAAAAATCAGCCACATATGTCAGCATGTAACATTGCCTGAAGAATTTGTCTATCAAGTGGTGCAAATTTGGAAAGAACCTATATGTTTCTTAGTGTCACCACCAATGAGGTGACTGGTCAACAATCAACAAGATAACAACCACAATAAAACTGAGACATTTGCTTACCTTTGGTTGGTCATCGTCTTCTTTAGTATCTGATGACCCCTCTGTTTCACTGTCATCACTGCCCACAAGATCAGATAGTTAACAAAAAATTCAACAAACTATACAACTAGCACGAGTTCAGCTAGCAAAGCTGACCTCTGCGAGGCATTCTCACCAGCACCAGAGGCCCCTTTACCATCATTCCCTGATTTTCCTGGTGATCCCTCTAAAATTTTGGAAGTCCTCTTGCTCGTCGGCTGATTGTCCTTCGCCTCTGTCGGCCTCCCTTCAGTTTCCTGGGTTCGAAAAGCCACGCCCTAAGAAGTCATCAGCACGAAAAAATATCCTCCGTCACGAACCCAATTTTAATTTGACAACAAGCGTAAGGACAAAAAAGGGTTAAGGAAAGACACTCGAGATAGGTTTACCGCATTTATCGGAGGCTGAGCATAAAACCCCCCTTGCGGATAGAACGAAGCGTAAGCAATCGGACTGCCGTAGGGCGGCATCACTTGCTGGATATATAATTACCCCAAAACAACCACGAAAAAATAGGTAAAGAATTGATTTTTAATCTGCAGATAAACTTTTTCCTGTGCAACCCCACCAACCGACGCACCAAGAAAGATTAAGCAACGAACCTGAGCTCCCCAAACGACAGGCTGCGCGGTTGCGACGGGTGACGGGGAATAGAAAGCCTGGGGCATCACGGCGGCAGCGGCGGCTCCCCGATCGTAGAAGGCCTGAAAGGAGGCGGACCATTCGGGGGGGACCAGTGCAGTTGCCGGCGGCGCCACCTCTCGTGGGGCCTTGGAGGAGGTGCTCGGCGGCGCCTTGGCGGGGGTGGAGGCGGAGCTGACGCCCGTCGTCCTCTTTTCCTTGGGCGAACCCATGGGCATTGAGGGTAAGCTTTAATCGTGACAAATGGACACCACACGATCAGCGAAGCAGAGCGGGAGGAGGGGAGTAGGCGGAGGAGGGGCGAGACGGTGGCGAGTAAGAGCTTGACTTCGCAACGAGGTGAGAGAGGGATCTGAGCTAGGGTTTCTGTTAAGAGAGTGTCCGACGCGGGGATAGAAGGCATCTACAAAGAGCCAAAACAACTTTACACCCAATCGTTACGGGCATATCATACTCGATGACGTGTCAACGAGTGCGGCGTTAGAACCGGAAATTGTTGCTTAAATGGAAGTAAGCGCCCTCGACACGACGCGTGGGACCCAAACGCCCGTCAGGTTCCACAGGACTGACATCACCCCTGAGGGGCACGTCAAAAAGCAAGCGGCGTGAGGGTCCCGTTCAATCTGTCACCGCCAAGGCACCAAACAGGAAAGAGGACCTTCTCATTGGCCGCAACCTTCAGATTCCGTCGACGTCGGGGATCACCGGGGTACCATCAGGGTTCTCCCGGCGGGGCGGGGCGATGAAGCAAGAGAAACGTCTGGGAAACGTTTGTCTCTATTCTTGTAGGCGTAAGAAAAGCGCGTGTTTTATTGCGTGTACTTACGACACTGCTCGATTTGGAAACACGGAAAGAAAATGGATACAGATTGGGAATGAGCGTGAACTGATGGAATATATGCGTACCTGCCGCCGAGTCGTTCTTCCCCTCGATTGATGTACATGTATTTACGACAATACCTTCATGTATTTACGACATAATCAGTGAATAATTAATAATTCAAGAGGAAATTAGAAAACGCTATCAAGATGAACGAAAATAATTGTTTGATCAATATACCCAATATTTCATCCAAGTAAAAGAATCATATTACATCTCGTAATTCCATGTACTTTCAGCAATCAACTTTGGAACTTTTTGTAGCTCTGCTAAATTGACAGTCGCAGATATCTGCACAGCAAAATCAATCATGAGACCAGTAAAATGGCATTTCACATGCAAATTAAAAGAACAAGATATCTATTATACAATAAAGGGAACAGCGGTACGAACACTAACAGAGAGATAAGTGGATTAAATGACTAACATATTATTAATTTTACACTAACCTTCTAAGGAGCAGAAAAAAAGAAACCATAAAAATTCAGAGGTGATGATTATTTGATGAACAAGGAGTTTCTAGTTCGTAAGATAAGATATGATTCAACAATCATCAAAATGAAAATTGAGCTGAAGAGACTAGTTAAATTGAACAATACACTATAAAGATAAATGCATGGTAGGATTCAAAGAGGTACATGAAACTACAAGGGCGGCAAATTATCAAGATACTTGATATCATTACAATTAAAGAAGTAAACCATATAATATAATGATCTCATGGCAGTTTAAATGCCAATCTGTTGCCTTCATGACGATGCGCTCGCCTGTGCATGTCTAAGGGTCACGTGGTGGTGCAGCCCGTGTGCGTGCGCTGGGAGGCCAAGGCACTCTCGCTTGGCTGTAGATTGAGCAATTGTCAATGCAGACCTGTATCATGCAGATTTTGCATCTGAGCCAAATTGATGCCAATTAGATGAATAAGAGAAGTAGACTAAGAGTTGATAAAAACTTTAATTGCTTCCAATGTGACCAACTGACTTTTACTTGATCAGAAAAGCTGACAAATTCATCAAAATCTATTCTACTAACCATATAACATAATGGTCTCATGGCACTTTAAGCACCAATCTGGTTGGCTGTAGATTGAACAATCGTCAGTGCAGATCTCTGTCGTGCTTTTGTATCTGATCCAAATTGAAGCCGATTAGATGAAAAAGAAAAGTAGACTCGGACTTGATAAAAAAACTTTAGTTGCTTCCATGTGACCAATCGACTTTTACTTGATCAGCAAACTTGATAAATTCATCAAAATCTTTTCTACCATTATATACAGCCTAAAACATCCCAAGAAATTAGACCACAGTAGACCACTTCCCTATTTTATTTTTGGTGTTTCTTCTTCTAAATCTTCGTTCTGGTTTCTCGAGTAATTTAGGACCCTTCTTCTAATGGTCAGCTACATTTTCTCCAACTACTTGTGAAGAGACATTTGGCTGACAAGGATATGCACTCTGTGGGGTTAAGATCTCGGATATAGATAATGGAATCAGAGTTATTACTTACATAACTAGGATGCCTCTAAGCAGATCAAACCTGAAAAACCAACAATCGAATAAAAAGAATCTAAGCCCATCTAGAATAAGCCTTAATAATCATAGACCCAATTGAATCCTAACTTAATTCAGACACCAAATATCCATCATCAGGTGAAAGGTCAACCCATTTAGCCTTAAGCCATTCTAAATGTCACCATAATTTTATTCATAAAATCCAAGAAATTTCATGTCTCCATGAGTTGTTTCTGAGCCATTTTAATACTCATGTCCTAGGGAAGTCTATCGACATGTTTGTTCTATGTTAGTTACTTGAATCTAACTCAAGCTTCTCCCACATTCTGACTTACAGCGTTTGTAGCTGGTAACTCAATATCAGTCCAAAAATGATATACTAATTTTGCATTTCTTTTTCAGCATTCAATCAACTATGACAAATAAATCCATGGAAAACAGCCTTGACCTTTTCTGCAACCAGTGGTTCAGAAAAGATATTAAAATAATAAAAAGCATTACAGATGGACAAACAAACAAAAGAAGTTGCACTGTTGTAGTCTAAGACCATAGAAAGTCACAAGAACACTATGGTGTAACATATGTTAAGAACATGATAGAAATGATGGTCTGAATTTTGTATATTAATGTAACTTGAAAGTTTGATGCTACAGGTGATCAATACATTAAAAGTGTACTAATTCGGGAAGTATTCCATGTAAAAGCAATTATGTGCACAAATTTTCAATAAGTTGTTCTGTAGACAATTTACACCTACCATTTCACAATAGATTTCTTTGAGTTAAATTTAAAAACACTAGAATAAGAAACAATTTACCTGTAGGATCAACGTTCTAGCTGGAAGTTGTACTCAGAAAAGCTAAAATTGTTTGTGAACATATCAATAAAGAAATCTGAACCATCTAACACAAATAACAAATTAGACCAAGATTTCATCAGCATTATTATTATTATCTAATGTTGTCCAAAGAGACCCATGCTGCTTAAATTATGGAACCAACTTATAAACAACATTTAGCTTTGCTTGTGATAAGCAGCAGTTAGGAGTTGCATTCTAACCATGAACAATTCACAAGGAGCCTCAGAAAGCAGAGAACCCAATTTATATGGTGTAGCAAAATCAATGTAAAAGGCTTCCTTGATTACAAATGTAAACAAAAGCATCCATTGAGCAGATCCGTACTCACTGTTAGCTTGTCATTTGAGTATTAGGCAGAAAAGTATAGAAGTTACCAATCTCAATCTAATCAATGAATTGAAAAGAGGATAAATCAGTACAACTATATGCTTTTCAGGCCAAGAAAGGAAGCATCACAAAAGGAAACATGATAGAGGGATTATGGGTCCATCATAATTTGGAGCATTGCTCCTCCAATAGGATAGCAGCTCAATTCCTATAGGTAGATTCATGTATTCAATAGGTGAGCTATTACCTTACCCAAAGGATTGAGGCCTCAACCATACCAACCAAAAAACGAATATGATAGGACCAAATTGAATACCAGCTCAATTAAACATGATGTGTGATATTTATGAGATCTAAAAATGAAGAAAAAAAAGTACCAAGCAGGTGTGAAGTTAAGCAATTTTAACAACATACAAATTTTATTAACAATCTAGAACCATCAAAACAAGGTGAATTTAGATAGGTATACACGGTCTAACATTGTTATACTAAGAATTAATAGTCTAGATGCTCATTTTTACTTGCCTTTTCTTGATGAACAAGAAAAAACTTCTCGAATTGTGTGGATGCTGGCTTTAGCTTATTTTGTCCATGTAAATCATGTTCGGTGAGTTGATGTATGCTTGAGGCAGCTTATAATCTACTTAAAACACTGTTTATAATCACAAGTGAGAAACTGACTGGTAAAAGAAAAAGGCAGAATCAATAAGCTATTTCTAGAAAAGTACATATGAGAAGAGATCATCTTCATTTGTGATCCAACTGCATATCCCATTCTACTCTTGAATACGCCTTTAACTCTTAACTAGTTATCTACACACATTCCACTGATATGTTTCTCCAAATCGAAAAGGAGAAGAATTTTGGCAGGGGTGATCGTGGATTACCTTGAAGTAGCCGTTGACAATGGAGTCCTTGCTCCATTCGATGCCGAGATTCTTGTTGGTGGTGTGGTAGGTGGCCTCGAGGGAGTCTTCCCCCTCGAACTTCCTGGTGAGGGCGAAGTCCCAGGCGTTCTTGGACACGTCCTAGCAGGGTTCCAGCACAGTCCGCCGCAGCTCCCCGTGTGCGTAGACGTACTTGAGCTTGCAGGCGCCAGGCGAGCCGAAGGAGTAGCTGACGGAGACCTTGTTGGAGAAATCAAGGGCAACGGAACCATCGAGGGCCGCCCGGTTGTCCCTCGGCGCGCGGGTGTAGGTCAGATTCACCGTATTCTCCATCAGCCGGATCGAATTCATGAACTGGAACCGAACATCTAAAGACGAAGGGAAGGGAGAAAGGATTAATCGGTCGACAAATCGATCGAGGTATAGAATGAATGGACTGGTGGATGGACCTTGGTGGGAAGGTGGCAGTCGAGGATGAATGCGCCGGGCTTCTCGAGGGAGACGACGAAGGTGGCATCGGATATGGAGGCCTTGAGGCGGACGTCGCCGGCATCGATGGCGAAGGTGGCCACGGTGCTGGCGCTCTCGTTCACCTCGTATCGGCTCTTCAGCGCAGCCTTCATCACTCCTCTCTAACTCCTACTCCTCTCCGAGGGTTTGGGATAAGGAGAGACGGAGAGAGGGGCGGTTGCTATGTGGAGTCCGCCGGCTGATGAGCTACAGCATGGGCGCAGGAGAGAAGCGCGCTTTGCGAGTCTGCGTGTGTCGATGGCCTCTTCTACTTATCTATTTATCTTCCCCCCTAGTTTCCAAGGTTTGCGCAGACAGAGAGCGAAGATATGTTTCGAAACGTGCGGCATAACGCCTCAAATTGTTTAGGTGGAGAAATGTTACCTGCGCACTCTTTGGTCATAATACTACAGTAAATACAAATGATTCAACGTTGATTAAAAATAATCGTAAACTCAAAAATGCGATACGACTAATTATAGATTATTTGTGTAGTTAGTTAACTTTAGTTTCTCGATACTTTTACTTTAAAAAGTTATATTGATATTTCTATAGTTATAAAAGTGAAATATTTAGATCTAATTACTTTAACACCATCAGTTTTTTCAAAAAACATAAAAATAAAAAATAAAAAAATATAATTTTAATATTTCAGTTGATTGTGACAAACAACATCGATGGTGACGAACGACAACGTCGCTGAAAGCCATGGGTGACTGTTGTGAATGAAGAGAACGACGATAAGAGGTGGGGACTGCTCGACAACTACATTGACGACGAGTATGACAGCGTCCATAGAGAGCTCGACAATTGCTCGCGTACTAACCTTTCAAAGCTTTTCTTCCTATCGACAATAATCGTGACGAATAAAACTCCTCCAAAGAGCCCCCCATCTCCTCTTTTTCATGCCCATGTCAAAACTGATACAGTAACGAGAGAAGCGGTGGGAGCTTTTGCAACCCCAACTTCGGGTTGAGCAATCCGCCCAATGAGTCAACAATGAGACAACCACCATCTTTGTCGTAAATGCCTCGATGGCTAGCACCATTTGCGTCAACGTTGACATAATTGTCAAGCAACGAAAAAACCATCGATACAAATGTCAAGCGATCCTTTTCATCACTAAACAACTACATCGGTGTTGACGCAAATGCAAAACAACTCTTTCGTCGCTCGACTATTTATAACTAACCCCTTGCGATAACTAAAGCAATTCGGTGAACTGTATTTTTCCAAACAAAGGATTTTGATCGAGCATTCAATATTGTAACCGTAAATGATATCATGCAACAGAGAAAAGATTACAAAATCAGGCAATAGGCATACATACTCATTATCCATCGTGGCACACGCCAAGCTGACTTGCTACAGGAGGCATAATAAACTACACCGCATCTTTGACCCACTCGAAACAAGAACGTTTCGTTTTGCCATACTTTGTGACAATCTCAATGAATCAAAAATGAACTACGACAGGGTAGAATGCACTTATTATGAGCGATCCCAGGAACTCGACAGCAGCAAACTCTTAAATCTCTATCCATCCTCTTTTGGACGAAATAGAGGTGAAAGAGAACATCACATTGACAATTCTTATTGGGAAACATAAGCCACCTCTGGTAACAAAGTTTGAAGTCTCATACAGCTACAGCAACTGCTTCATCCAAAGCAACAACTCCTGGAAGCTCCTTGCCTTCCAACAACTCCAAACTAGCTCCACCACCAGTTGATATGTGACTCATCACATCAGCAACTCCAACTTTCTCGACTGCAGCAACAGAGTCTCCACCTCCAATGATCGTCGTCACCCCCTTCCCGCTGAGCTCTGCCAACTTCTTTGCAATTGACTGCCATGTCAACACAATCAGCCAAGCTGTCTTTATAGGTGTATAAGTGTTAAATGCAAAGTTATAGAAACTTTATTCAACATTATCAATAATTTAAAACCTACATCAGTCAAACCGTATTGAGTAGAAGACAAATTATCATTTACCTCAGTTCCCACAGCAAACTTGTCAAACTCAAAAACTCCCATGGGACCGTTCCAAATAATGGTCTTGGTTGTATCCAATGCATCACTAAATGTCTTAACTGAATCCGGTCCAATGTCCAACCCCATCCAACCATTAGGGATTTCAGACGCTGGCACAACCTGCAAACAGAATCGTCATTCCTTCATCACCAATTGTTGTTGTTTTTTTCTTCACTAGTAAAATATAGTTGAAGCTGTTAACTTGAAATCCACAAACCATTATAGTGAGAACATTAAGTTTAGACTACATGAGATGTATGATAATCGATAGTTTCCTAAAGCCAGTTATGAATTTTAATGAAGATATTAAATTAGCAAACCTTGCTCTCTGCATCAGCTGCAAATTTATCTGCAATAATGACATCAGTTGGTAACAAAAGAGACACGCCCTTCACTTTGGCTTTTGCAAGAAGTGATGATGCAAGCTCAAGTTTGTCATCTTCTACCAAAGAAGAACCCACTGAGAAACCTTGTGCTTTGTAAAATGTGAATATCATCCCGCCACCGAGAAGAAGGATATCACACTTCTCCAACAGTGATTCGATCACCCCAATCTTAGATGACACTTTTGAGCCACCTACAATAGCTGCAAATGGTCTCTTGGGGGTTGAAACAGCACCAACAAGATAATCAAGTTCCTACAATTACATGGAAGAATCAAGGTTAGGAAAACAAACATACAACAAGTATCAAAAATGGTAACCATTTGAAGTCTGCAAATCTAGAGCAACACGCATTAAATAAAGTACAGAACTGCAGATTTCAAAATCGTATCAGCGTATACAGGACTTCCAAAGAAAATATATAGGTCTCCTAAGTACACATGCCTGACAATTTGGTATTAATGTCTATAGTCACCTTTTGCAAAAGAAAACCAGCGACGGAGGGCTTCAGGAACTTGGTGACACCCTCTGTTGATGCATGTGCTCTATGGGCCGTTCCAAAAGCATCATTCACATAAAGGTCAGCTAGTGCTGCAAGCTTCTTTGCGAATTCAGGATCATTTTTCTCTTCCTCTTTATAAAATCTAACATTTTCAAGAAGTAGAACGCCACCTTCAGGTAGTGCATTAACCAATTTTTCAACTTCTGGTCCAATACAATCATCTGCTTTCTCAACCTGTTTGTCATAAAGGAATTCATAGTAAAAAAAGACAATACAATTATGCACTTCACATAAACATACAAGTTAAAACATGAACATACCTTGATTCCAAGGAGTTCAGAAAGCCTAGGCACAATTGGGTTCAAACTGAATTTTGGTGTGACACCCTTCGGGCGTCCCTGATTTGGCAGATAACAAAAATGTGAGTTCAGAGTCAATGGTTGTAGCTAATTGAAGAACAAAATACAAATTAAAGCATTATCTATCAAAGTCCAAAATGCATTGTGACACATATATCACAAAAAAGATAGCCATAACCAGAATCATTGCAATCAACTTAAACTTGCATGCTATTGTCACATTTCATACCTATAAAAGTTAGATATTTAACTGAAACGATAGACTTACAAATATGTCTACATGTATTACCACACACTGTCGAAAATTTTTCGAAATAGATAGAAGCTTAAGTAATACACCAGAAACTTCAAAAGCGACAGTTAATTGGCATCATTTACTAGATCTCCAGGTACGGGGACAAATTTAGTCCACACAGTGCAAAGGCAGAAACTTACTTAATCAAGTATCTCATGTATAAAGCCTACACTATATCCGAAAGAACAAGCAAAAAGCAACCATATATATTTCTCATTTGGATAAAATGTGTGAATTGAGGGGGGAGGATAATAAAAAAATTATATTAGTTTCATCCAAAATACAAGAGAACCAAGAAAAAAAATCTGCAGTTTCCTAGTAAATTATGTCCTTTCAGATTAATTTGATATAGAAATACAAAAATGCTTTGTGGTAATACTGAAGAGAAGTAATGGGCATTATAGTTCCCATTGCTGTCAAGGTAGTATGTTTGCGGAATACTGAATGCTGCAAAATCTGATATCCTAACAAGGGTAGAGGACCAAAGGGCAATTCGTGCCATGCATAACAAGTTGGATAACTGAGGGCATAACATCGAAGAAGATCCATTGTTAATGCCAAAGACTAAATGATCATATGAAGTACCATATTCTGGGCAATAACTATATCAAGCGCCCAATAACATAATTCCGAATCATCAAGAAACAAATGAGTTGACCGAGAACGGGAACATCTCACCAGATGACTGGAGAGGATGACTTTGGCCCCATTGCTGATCAAGTGCTTGATGGTGGGCACGGCCGCCCGGATCCTGGTGTCGTCGGTGATGTTGCGGTTCTCGTCGAGGGGAACGTTCAGATCCGCCCGGACGAATACCTTCTTCCCCTTGAGGTCGGCGGCGGTGAGGTCCCCCACGCTCTTCTTGGCCATGGACGCCACCCCGCGCGACCCCTTCCCGCTCCTCCCGGCCACGGACCGGATCTTCGCCGCCACGTGAGCCGCCAGAAGCGGGTCGGCCGCGGCCCCGGCGAAACCCAGCCGCCGAAGCGGCGAACGGAGGGCTACCGCGCCGGAGAGTAGCGCCGCCGCCGTCGTCGACCGCCTGCGGGAGGAGGTTGGGAGGAGGGAGAAGGAGGTGGCGGCGGTGGAAGCCATGGATCGTAAACTCTTCGCAAGGGCGAGAGCGAGAGAGAGAGAGACGCGAAGCAAGGAGGTCGCGGAGACACGAGTGATGGATTAAAAAGTAAGGAGGAGGGGCAATGTGATGTGGAGCAGAAGCGGGGGTTCGTGGATTTTTCTTATCGCCGAGGAGCGGTGGAGAGCGAGGGGTTCGACGAGAAGATTTGGGCTTCGTTTGTGACGTGGGGTGGGAGAAAGGAAGGTGGAGATGACGAAGTCGTGGACTCAATTTAGCATGGCTTCCCTTCTAATATTCTATTACATAAATCATAAACCTCCACAATATAATAGGGTTTATTGCATGACATTTCTTATTTTAAACCTCCGAAATTGTATTTTTAATAGTAACTAAATCCAATAAAAATAAATTTGCATACATATTTATATATACACATATTTCCTCAAAAGTTAGTGGTTCTACATTTACCATCTAAATTTTAATTGAACATATAACTCTATGTTTTATATGCCATTGAAACTCCAATTTACATTTTTATGTATTCCTAAATTTGATCAAGCGAATGTTTTAGATGGATGTTAAAGGTAGATATAATTGGAGAAACAAGTATATTATATTAAATTCTATAATTGGATTATTAAAATTTCAATTTTAGGATCATTCCAATGATCGACAAGTCTTGATACTGAAGCTAATTAATGATCTTTCACGAAGATGAACGCCCATTATTTAACTATAGAGGTTAAAATTAATAATTAATTATCACCACCACAATTGTCATCAGCTATTTTTGGTTTTCATGATTCTCATCTAAATAGATCCAACTCATGCTGGATGAATCAATTAAATAATTAATTATATGTATTATAATTTGTGTAAAAATTCGACTCGATTGCATTTGCATATTTAATATCTGCATCTCAGGGTAAGCTTATAAATAACTCAAGTGCCTAAATTTCCAGTAGATTGTACTCCAAAGGTTTTGTATTCCGATTTTATATAGACGAGGGAAATATAACGTGTGCAATCATGGACACCTCAGCACACCTGATCGATACTTTCGTCGACAGGTCACATCTGCCTCATCCACACCTGATCTCATTTTAATGCTACATTTTTAAGCATAAAAATCAGGATATTAATCATAGTTAATTATAATGAATAATTTATAATTAACCGAAAAAGTTAGGATAGTTTCCGAATGAAAGGTATTGATCGGGAAAAACTAAAATACCAGATTTTGTTTGAGAAATACCTGAAATATAAATATTTTCTAAAGAAATTGCTTTTGTATCATTTCCTAACAACTTAAATAAATGTATTGTATGATATCCAAAACAAACAGAAAGCCATACGAGCATAAAAAGTGTTATGGTCTGATAATATGTACACGAAATTAAAAGGATTTTTTTGCTAATTTTCGAAATGGTTTATTGGTAAGTTAGGCGCGATAATTCAGTGGAAGAATATTGTTTTGCCGAAATATAAATCTAATTATAATATGAAAAATGTTGGAGGTTCTAAATTAAAATTTATCAATAAAACCGCATTAATTGACCCCAAACTCGTCGCCTACGTCGTCGCCCTCCGAATCCCGAGCGTGCGGCCTCGAGCTCATTCGTCGCCCATCTCCGTCTCCTCTACCGCCTTCCTTTTTCGAACCCTCACGGCCTCTTTTTCCTCGGCTCCCTACGCCTCTCCAATCCACCGTTTAAGATGGCAGCGCTCTCAAAGAACCGACGACCCTCCTAGCTTCGCCCCGAGAGCCGGAGACGGGTCGGCGAGATTAACGTCGGAGGATTTCTCCGACTCCCTCCACCGCGGTTCGTTTTCGGTTTCGGGGGAGCACCTCAAGGAGACAGGGTTCGATCTTAAGAGCGGCAATTTCCAAGTCCGCCGAGCGAGCGAGCCCGGATTGCTGCCAAGAAGGCCCGGGAGGCGGTGGACCGTTACAGATCTGAGTTGGCGCCGGGGTTCTTGATGTGGAACAAGTGAGAGCATTGACTGGTGATCGACTTCTTTCTTGACCTGAATTATTATTCATTTTTCATCTTCAATTATTATTCATTGGATGGTAATCTTAATTTCCCCTCTGAACTCGTACATGTAAGCATAAAATCTATAATTATGCTATATCAAAAATACGAAAATAACCTATATGGGAGGATTATCGTAGACCCTTTGCTCTCGCCTACAAAAGGACAGGACCTCTAAGGGGTTGAGTGAGCGTTAGCGCACCTCTCCGCTGAGGGATTTTGTGAAAAGATAAGAAGAGAGGAGAAAGGATAGGATAGGAAAAAAGGAGAAAGGATTTACTTCTTTGCACTCTTAGCAGATTCCGCAGCGATCTTGGATTAAAAGTTGGTGCTTGCAGCAATCTTGGATCAAAGACGGCGCTAGCAGATCAAACAAGATCTCTGAACAGATGACATCAAAAGGTACACATCGTATTAAATTAGATCTATGCAGTTGATTTCAATCCTGGCATATAGGTTATTTCTGCATTATTGTAAACATAAAATATATAATTATGCTATATCAAAAATACGGAAATAACCTATATGCCAGGATTGAAATTAACTGCATAGATCTAATTTAATACGATGCGTACCTTTTGATGTCATCTGTTCAGAGATCTCGTTTGATCTGTTAGCACCGTCTTTGATCCAAGATTGCTGCAGGCACCGTCTTTTAATCCAAGATCGTTACGGAATCTGCTAAGAGTGCAAAGGAGTAGATCCTTTCTCTTCTCTTCCTGGACCCAGAGAGTTGAGGAGAAGAACTGAAATCCCTCAACGGAGAGGTGCGTCTGTACGTAACGTGTCAATGCTCACTCAACCCCTTAGAGGTCCTGTCCTTTTATAGGCAAGAACAGAGGGTCTACGATAAAATCTCAGGAGATTTCCTCCCATCAAGGTTATCTCCCGATGAATCGTTCCGTAAGTGGATTTAGTCTATTGGCTAAAATATTTCAACGGAACCCAATTAATTATCTTATCCAATTATAAAAGGGTCACAAAAACCTAACAGTGTAAACTATAGTTTTTGCATGAGTTTGTATATTTTTCTCCCTTATACCATGTAATTTGTTCAACTTGGTTAGTACTAGTTTTTGTTACAAAAGGTTTTGTTATGATTGGCTAGTTTTCGAACTCACTTAGATAAGTGGCTAATTGCTAAGATGCTGAGATTCGGAAGGATTGCATTCCCTCCTGGCCCCTTATGGGCGAAGTTTGTCGGTTAAGGTTGTCAAGAGGTATCTAATGGATACTGAGGCCTTATACATGGTCATAATTTCCTAAGATCTTATGGTAGAGTCCTACTGTGGCACACAATTTGTCCATGAAAAATATATGGGAGACACTGTTTTTTTTTTTTTTTGGCAAGGAGGGAGACATTTTGTTGGTCCCAATCACATTGCATATGACAATATAACAAACTCCTTGGGCAGCTTTAGTAATTAGTGCTGCTCCACTTGGATAGGCAACTTTCAATGCCTCTCTTATTGCAGTGTAGTTGTATTTATTACAATGTAGTTATTTAAGCCCTTTTTTTGGTGCACTTATCTAGTCTCAGTCCCTGCAGCATCGTGCTCTAAATGCATGCTCTCACAAATATGGATCTCATAACAATGAGCTAATTAGATATTATCCTTTGTAATTAGACCTTCTTAGTATCTCGGTCCCTAGACTTAAAAAAATTTAAATTGAAATCTATATAATTATGAAAATGAATCATCTAATTCCATTTATCCTAATGTCATCGATTTTACCGATGGAAGTACAAAAATAATGGGCAAAAAAATAACTTCAACATTTCGGTTGGTGGTGACGGACGACGTCAATGGTGGTGGACGATATTGGTGGTGGCAGACAACGACACTATTGGGGGCCACAGGTGACTATTGTGGATGAGGAGAGTGACAGCAAGAGGTGAATGTCGTTTTGCATCTGCGATGACATCGACGCATATGCAAAGCAGCGAAGGGGTCGCTTGACAATTGTGTCGGTGTCGACGCATATGCAGAGTGGCCCTTACCTCTCATCATCGTTTTTCTCATCCACACCCACGACCTCCAGTGGTGTTGTCATCCACCATCACCAATCGAAATATTAAAATTATATTTTTTGTCCATTATTTTCGTACTTCAGTCGGTAAAATCGACAATGTTTAGGTAAATAAAGCTAGATGTTTCACTTTCATAACTATATAGATTTCGATGTAAATTTTTTTGGTCTAAGGATCGGGATGCTAAGAAGGTTTAACTATAGAGGGTAATATGTAATTGGCCCCACAACAGTCATGCATGATCACATTCTTTTTGGTGTATGTCATATTAGCTCCATTACATATTAGCAGCTTAGAATTCTAGTAGAGTATTTGATGTGATCTATCAGAAGTAACTTGATATAACAGATGTTGAGATGAATTTGCAGCAAATGGTTGATGCATAATTAAGGAAATGAAAGTATGGTGAACGAGAGAAAAAAGAGATTGAAGAACTATGACTAAATGAAATTTCACTTATAACTTGATTTTAGTTTGCCTTACAGTAATTAAATACTTGATAGCTAAGGCCCCATTTGTTACTAGAATTAGTTTTAGGAGAATAATCTAATATCAAGATTATACTAAGTCACTAACTGCTACTCTCTTTTGGGTATTACTATTTGTGATGTATTTAAATATTCATTGAAAAGTTTATGTTAAAAAAAAATCAGGACATAGTGATTGTATTATTGATCAATACAAACTTGATTTGTTTTAAGTTGATTCTATGTTCAATTGGTTTAGTCTGCTTGATCAAACCTGACTATTGACAAATTGATAAATTGATAAATTGATAAATTGATTTCATATCAGGTCAGGCTTTGGATTCTCAGACCCTTCTGCAAAGACAGAAACCAACACTTTTGCAAAGACAATATATAAATTTGAACTCTACTAGCCAACTTAACCGATCAAGTTCAAGTTGATCTGAAACTCTATTTGCAAAAGTATAATATATCTTTTGAGGTTGACTACTGACCTGATTTGACCCAGGTCAACATGTAGGAAAACCCAATTGTGATATGAGACAGGTTTGGGATAAAACCTATGCCCGCTCCATAAAATTTACAATTCCTTTGGTTTACAGATGAACTTCTCTGTCTTTTGGACACTAATGTCTAACCCAATCCTGGACAAGACTAAAATATATGTTTTGAAGTTTTTGCCATTCTGATAATCCATATAAATCCCTGATGCATCATTCAAAAAAAAAAAGAAAAAGATAAACAAGATGTGCTTGGCATCTCATGACTGGGATGACAAGTTGCATCGCTATCTCCCTAGGTGTTGACCCTTATTCCGTTGTCTTTTATTTACAATTTGAGGACTTGTTTAATTTGTCAATTAGAGCGGTCTATATTGAGATTTATTAGTAACAGAGAATAGGTAATGTCAGATCTTTTATGTCTCACATAGTCAAGAACTTGATGTTCTGCTTGGAAAAACCAACTCCATGACTCCTTTCATCATGAATTTCATTTTTCTGATAGTTATATATATTTTCTTTTGCTTGAGCTAAACCATGCCAGGAATCCTGATGTTTGATAAATTTGATAAGGTAGATAGCAGCGCATGCTACATCAAAGCTGTGGATATTGGCACAATATGAAAATAGTAGACATTAAATCTTTAGGGATAGTCTGTTATTTGACATTTCATGAACAATCATTTCCTTGGATCTTTGTTTTGCTCTTCAGGATGGACCATTACCTGTCAGCAAGTATTTTTGTTATCAATCACTTATCCTGCAGTGGATTATCAGTTCACGGTTATGAGTCCTGGCAGTACATTGGATTGTCAGTTCCTCCATTTTGTTGGTCTTAAATGCTTTTCCTGAACGCAGACACATTGAAGGGTTTAATATTCTTTCTGACAGATGATTGTTTGCTAAGAGCTGACAACTTTTTAGTAGTGTCATCAATCATAGTTTCTTTCCTGTTGATTAATAACAAGATCTCTGAGGACCAGTGGTAGGCTGCAGTTAGAATCCAGTGTGACCATTTTTGGATTGTCAGATAGGAATACAAGCTTCTGTAGATGATTTATTTCTTCACCTTCATAGTCTGACATAATATTGTTCGGTGATCAATTAATAATGAGACATTTTTTTTTACTTAAAGTGAGCATTCAGATTTGAAAAGAAATCTTGAAAGCCCTTTGGTACGTAACAACTCATTTTATAGCAGGTTGATGTCCATCATGTTATGTTATGTAATGTCAATTCTTCAATGAAGTCTCCTTTATTTGAGTTTCCTAAATTCAAAACACAGTAATTATGGTCTTAGCTAATAGTTTCACATCTTAATCCACTAAATTCTTTTATTCTCGAGCTTTATTACACATTTCTACAAGAGTTTTCATCTGAAAAATACTGCACAATTGATGCCTGAAATAATCAAAAAAGGGTTGCTAAGGGTGAAACTGAAGTTGCTCCTCAAGTTCAATTTGAGGAGCAGTTTTACAGGTACATGATGAAATCTATATTTTTGTAAGATTAGATTCAATGTTAGATGACCAAATAGTTCTATTTTTAACGAGTTATGATTCAATGTTTATTTTAATTATTTTTGTTCAACCACAATTTTAGGTTGGTTGCTGCTCCAGTGCATAAAAATTTGCTGGTTCTTTCCTTTAAAGTCAAAGTGGACCCAACAGATGAATAATCCGTTCACTAAGTGCTTCGGCAGCAGGAAATGTTGGAAACATGGTGTGCATTGTACCAGAGATATCCATTTCATTGACATGGATATCCTCGCTCCTCCTCGAAGGTTTGCTGCATAACATTAGTATATGTAGAGCTCGCCTACCTTTTGCCAAGCCTAAAACATATATTTGATACATGTTCAGGTGATCAGATTGGGCTCTGGATGAACAATATGCAATTTAAGAGCGCCCTGCTGCTCTACCACTGCAGCAGAAGATACGCCATCAATGTAAGTAGCACGACACTTCAATTGTTGAGAACAATGATATGATCGTTCTCTACACTGTCTTTGTCCTTCAGTGATTATATCAAGTTGTAAGCTTTCCTTGAACGTTTCACAGTCCATCAGTTACTAGCTTGGAAACTAACCTACAAGGAAATGTTTCAGTAGTTATACCTACTCTTGCTCACCATTTATTTTCCATGCATGCAATCTCCCAATTTATATATTGATTTTCCTGAAACACTTCAGTAGTACAACTCAAAAGCAATGGCCATAATGGAGGCGCACACTGTCAATCAGCAACCACTTTGCATTTCTGGCTAAGTCGGAACTCTGCAAGACAACAATGCCAAAGGGTGTTCAGACAACAGAGCAAGTCATGAGGTTTATCTTAACCTTCCTTATGAAATGGATAGCAGTCTAAATTATTTTTTCTTTTGCACTAAGATCAGCAAGTTGGAATGAACATATAGATCTCAGCTACCAACGGTGATATCTCCGTCGATGATGGCATGCCGCATCAGAACAATTTCTTTCACAAGATTTCGGTACGTGAAGGGCCGGACCGAGGCTCTCAGAAACAATTCCGGCGGTATCTTACTCCTGACCCTCCTTTTTGATGCCGTATATCCTGCATTTTTCAATTCTTCTTCAATCCACTCGTCTTTGTTCTCCTCCAGGTTCACATCAATGGTGTCCTCGTCACCCTCGGTTATCTCCTTCCTCTGCTGCCCTTTTTCCAGCATCTGGTTATTGTAGTGCGTGTTTGATAACTCGATGCTTCTCTTCACTAACTTCGCCATCTCATCGGTGCTCCGAACAGCCTTCTTCCACTGATCATCCCAGTACTCCCGTGTCTCCTCCGGATTCGTCCTTGCTTCCTCGGTACCATCCTCTTCTTCTTCTTCCACATCAATCACTCCATCCTCCTGCTCGTTGTCGCTTTCCTCATCGTCCTCGATCCAATCAGTGATTTGCGACCCGTCGTTTCTGTCACTCTCGTCCTCGCTGTCGTCAGGTGCATCGCAGCCCAGCTCCAAGTCCTCGAGCTTGGCCTTCCATTCTTTGGTGTAGGGGTGGAGGAGCTCCATGGGATGGTTAGTCAGCAGGAACTCCAGGCACCGAGATTTCTCCTCGTCGCTTAACTTCTGGTAGGCCTTCACGACGTCGTCCACATAAGCCTTGGGGCTGCTCTTAACGATCTTGCAGAGCCCGCCGAAGTAGGTGCAGGCCTCGACCCTGCCGTCCTCCAGCCGTAGCTCGCAGGGGTATTCGTTCTCGGTGCTCGGGTCAAGCAGCGGTCCGAGCAGCTTGAAGAAGTCGTCCTGCGGCTCGAACCGGCACTGGTACACGGGGCGCTTCACGTAGATGATGTCCGGCCGCATCCAGGCGGCGCATTGGGTGACCGTGGACCGCACCCGGTTGCCGAGCCGGCCCATGAGGTTCCACTTATCCAGCCGCTGGGTGCCGGCCTCCAGGGCCACCTCTGCAGCAAGCGTCCACTGCTGCCAGGGGAGCTCGGTGGGGCGCCACTTGGGGTGGCGAACGAAGACCCAGTAGTAGCGCAGGCCAGCAGCGGGATCGAGGCGGCGGCAGTATTCGGTGGACATGTCGAACTGCTCGATCTCCTCCCACTCCTCGTGGTCACGGACCTCGCTGATGAGGGTGACGCGGTCGTCGGAGAAGCGGCCGCGGATAGGCGGGCCGACGACGATGCCGCGCCAGGAGTAGGGCCCGTACTCGCCGTACTTGTACCAGTCGTAGAGGTGGCGCAGGTTGGGGTCGTCCTTGGACATGAAGCGGACAGCACGGTCGTAGCCAAGGCCGATGGCCTGGAGCTCGTCGTCGGTGAAGGAGTTGGCCTGGTTGCCGGCGGCTGCCGCGCGACGTTTGCGGCGGTAGAAGAGGTTCTCTGCGAGGCGACGGCTGCGGAGACGGGCGCGGGCCTTGGCCTGGCGGCGGACCTCGCCGCTTCCCTCGATGCGCCCGGGGGATGGACCGCCGGGCTTCTTCTTGCTCCGTCCGGCGGAGACGACGGTGGTGGGAATCGGGCGGCGGGGGAGGAGAAGGGGGTGTCGGGATGGGAATTGGTGGGAGATGGCACGTATAGGGGACGGGGTCAAGGACAACGTCTGGACTTTGGGAAGGGGAAAGGTGGGTGAAGAAGAGAGGGAAGGTCTTATCCGCAGGCCCGTCCATTGGTGGCAGGTTGGACATGGAGAGGAAGGTGGCTTTGGGAGGACGAAATCGAGCGGAGGCATCACCGAGGGTTTTGGGTTTTCTGAAGGATGCGAACCGCGTGGGCGCCTAAATAGTTGGTGTTGCTTCCGACCGGGCCTCATTTAAGATTTGCTATTGTCGTGTTCAAGCCCGACCCGTTAACAATTAACTTCAGAACCGCGTGGGCTCCTCCAGTTGCAGAAGATCGACTCCCTCGCCTCCGAATGGCTCCTCCTCCTCCTTCTCTACCAGTTCGCCTACCTCCTCTTCCTCTTCACCTTCTCCCTCCTCTCTAACGCCGCCGTCGTCTTCACCGTCGCATCCCTCTACGCCGCAAAGCCCGTATCCTTTTCCTGTTCCCTCACCGCCGTCTGCCCCATTTCCCCCGTCTCTTCCGCACCTTCCTCTGGGTCGCCCTCCTCATGCTCCTCTACAGCCTTGCCTTCCCTCGCCCTCGCCGTCCCTCAGCCCGCCTCAGGACCCGCCCTCCCTGTTCTTCTTTCTCCTCTTCACCCTCGTCCTCCTCGCTTTCCTCGCTGTCCACGTCTACATCTCCGCCCTTTAGCCCCTCGCCAGTGTAGTCTCCGTCCTTGAGCCCCTCTGCAACCTCGCCGCGATGGTCAAGAGCCGCGACCTCTTCCGTGGCCGCGCCCGCATGGCCTCTGCCTTAGTTTTCGACTATCTTGGTGCCTGAGGCCTCATCGGCGCTCTCTTCCGTGCCATCGTCGTCAAGGGCCCCCGTGAGGAGGGCAGCCTCGGAGTCACCAGCGTGTCCATCAAGGTACTCATCGGTGGTGCCCTTGTCGCGGTGCTCGTTGTGGTCAGCCTTGTCGGCCTGCTCGTGCAAAGCGTGTTCTACTATGTGTGCAAGAGCTGCCACCACCAACAGATCGACAAGGGCGCACTGTATGATCACCTGGGTGGCTATCTGGGGAGTACGTTCCGCTCAAGAGTTCCATTCAGATGGAAATCTTATGAGTGAACAACAAGTTGTATGCACAAGTAACTATTCGTTCTCGTTTTATCTTCATCTTTGTTGTTTCTTCGTTTCCTCTTGAGGAACAACCATTGCTTTAGTAACTTGATTTGAAATGATAGAGTCATGTAATTTATGAATGTAAAAAGGAAAGGTTTTCAAGTCCTAGTTGCAGCCTTCTTTGCTATAATTGTAGCTGCAAATATTCCTATTTGTTTCTCGTTGAAAAATGTTCATATTTAGCTGCTGATGGGGTCTGATTAAAATGCAAACCTCAAAAACCTCCCGATATCTCTTTTAGTTTCTTCTGTAACTTGTGATTTTGATATGTCAGATGCTATTTTACTATTGAAATATATCTTGGTGAACCATTCTCAATCCTGGAAGCATGAAAGAGCATGCTAAAAAACTACAGTTATTGATGACCTCAAATATAAGTAACTTCTGTGCCCTTGAATTTTTTTCTTTGTTAATTTTGGTTTTGTTGACTGTTCTTATGGTGTGCCAGTATTATTATAATAGCTGATATAAATTAATGTGCATTTTCTTGAGAAATGACTTAATTCCTTGAGATAGCTTGACAAAATCTTTTTATATACAATTTTTTATCATACCATTTTTTTCATAAGCTTAGTATCCAAAATAATATGCACTTTTATATATTCTCTATTAATATTTGTTGATTCTTGTTTCAAGCTACTCAAGACATTGCTGCTTGTAAAATCCATTTCAGTACTACTTGTTTAAGAATGCAATATTGTGTAACAATCCTCTTATTATGACATGCAAATATGTAATCTTTATTAAGACAGCTTATTTTCGAGTTATAGCATATGATCATTAAGTGGGTTAATTATAAATTACCAATGTAGTTAGCTACCTTTAGCATCTCGGTCTCTACATTTTAAAAAGTTATATTGATATTCTTGTAGTTACGAAAGTAAAACATCTGGGTTCATTTCAGTACTACTTATTTAAGAATGCAATATTGTGTAACAATCCTCTTATTATGACATGCAAATATGTAATCTTTATTAAGACAGCTTATTTTCGAGTTATAGCATATGATCATTAAGTGGGTTAATTATAAATTACCAATGTAGTTAGCTACCTTTAGCATCTCGGTCTCTATATTTTAAAAAGTTATATTGATATTCTTGTAGTTATGAAAGTGAAACATCTGGGTCCATTTATCCTAACATTGTTGGTTTTACCAATGAAAATATGAAAACAAAGGGTAAAAAGATAATTTTAACGTTTCAGCTGGTGGTGGCGGATGACAGCGCCGTTGGGGGCCGTGGGTGGTTGTTGTAGATGAGAAGAGCGATTATGTAAGAGCTGCTCGGCATTTGCGCAAATGCCGACGTAGTTGTCGAGCTACCATTTCGTTGCTTTGCATCTGTGTCAGCATCGACGCAGTTGCTAAGCAGCATCTACATCAACATCGTTTATGCGTCTATGCAGTTGTCGAGCGGGAAAAGGACCACCAATACAGATGCTGAGCGGCATCTGCATCAATGTCGTTCATGCATCGACAACTGCATCTACGTCGACGTCGACGCTATTATCGAGTGACCGTTTCGTTACTCTGCATTTGCGTCGGCGTCAATGTAGTTGTCGAGTGGATGTAGTTGTCGATGCAAATGCTGCTCGGTGTCAGCGTCGACGTCGACGTAGATGTAGTTGTCGCTTGGCAATTGCATTGGGGTCAACGCAGATGTAGAGCGGCCCTTGCAATTGTCGTTTGAAAATTGCGTCGGGGTCGACGGAGATTCTGAGCGGTCCTCATCTCTCGTCGTCGCTTTTCTCATCCACAACAATCACCTGCGGCATCGTCGTCTGCCACCGTTGACGCCATCCGTCACCACTAACTGAAACATTAACATTATTTTTTTGTCTTTTGTTTTTGTGTTTCCATTGGTAAAACCAACGGCGTTAGGGTAAATGACCCTAGATGTTTCACTTTCGTAACTATAGGGATGCTAATGTAACTTTTTAAAGTGTAGGGACTGAGATGCTAAAGGTGACTAACTACAAGGGGTAATATGTAATTAGCCGTCATTAAGTAGTTAATATGAATTGAGTCCCATTTATTCTCTTGCTTTGTTCTATAACCTATCTTCACCTATCTCTTTTCTCCATTTCTTCTCTTCTTTTTTATTCCTACTTGCGCCATTTCTCTTCTTTTCTTCCTCTCCTTTTTTGCACTTTCATGATGGCCTCTAAAGACCTCCAGTTATTCCTTCCCTCTATTTTTTTCATTTTATTATTTCTCTATTTCCCCGTGGACCGCACCCGGTTGCCGAGCCGGCCCATGAGGTTCCACTTATCCAGCCGCTGGGTGCCGGCCTCCAAGGCCACCTCTGCAGCAAGCGTCCACTGCTGCCAGGGGAGCTCGGTGGGGCGCCACTTGGGGTGGCGAACGAAGACCCAGTAGTAGCGCAGGCCAGCAGCGGGATCGAGGCGGCGGCAGTATTCGGTGGACATGTCGAACTGCTCGATCTCCTCCCACTCCTCGTGGTCACGGACCTCGCTGATGAGGGTGACGCGGTCGTCGGAGAAGCGGCCGCGGATAGGCGGGCCGACGACGATGCCGCGCCAGGAGTAGGGCCCGTACTCGCCGTACTTGTACCAGTCGTAGAGGTGGCGCAGGTTGGGGTCGTCCTTGGACATGAAGCGGACAGCACGGTCGTAGCCAAGGCCGATGGCCTGGAGCTCGTCGTCGGTGAAGGAGTTGGCCTGGTTGCCGGCGGCTGCCGCGCGACGTTTGCGGCGGTAGAAGAGGTTCTCTGCGAGGCGACGGCTGCGGAGACGGGCGCGGGCCTTGGCCTGGCGGCGGACCTCGCCGCTTCCCTCGATGCGCCCGGGGGATGGACCGCCGGGCTTCTTCTTGCTCCGTCCGGCGGAGACGACGGTGGTGGGAATCGGGCGGCGGGGGAGGAGAAGGGGGTGTCGGGATGGGAATTGGTGGGAGATGGCACGTATAGGGGACGGGGTCAAGGACAAGGTCTGGGCTTTGGGAAGGGGAAAGGTGGGCGAAGAAGAGAGGGAAGGTCTTATCCGCAGGCCCGTCCATTGGTGGCAGGTTGGACATGGAGAGGAAGGTGGCTTTGGGAGGACGAAATCGAGCGGAGGCATCACCGAGGGTTTTGGGTTTTCTGAAGGATGCGAACCGCGTGGGCGCCTAAATAGTTGGTGTTGCTTCCGACCGGGCCTCATTTAAGATTTGCTATTGTCGTGTTCAAGCCCGACCCGTTAACAATTAACTTCAGAACCGCGTGGGCTCCTCCAGTTGCAGAAGATCGACTCCCTCGCCTCCGAATGGCTCCTCCTCCTCCTTCTCTACCAGTTCGCCTACCTCCTCTTCCTCTTCACCTTCTCCCTCCTCTCTAACGCCGCCGTCGTCTTCACCGTCGCATCCCTCTACGCCGCAAAGCCCGTATCCTTTTCCTGTTCCCTCACCGCCGTCTGCCCCATTTCCCCCGTCTCTTCCGCACCTTCCTCTGGGTCGCCCTCCTCATGCTCCTCTACAGCCTTGCCTTCCCTCGCCCTCGCCGTCCCTCAGCCCGCCTCAGGACCCGCCCTCCCTGTTCTTCTTTCTCCTCTTCACCCTCGTCCTCCTCGCTTTCCTCGCTGTCCACGTCTACATCTCCGCCCTTTAGCCCCTCGCCAGTGTAGTCTCCGTCCTTGAGCCCCTCTGCAACCTCGCCGCGATGGTCAAGAGCCGCGACCTCTTCCGTGGCCGCGCCCGCATGGCCTCTGCCTTAGTTTTCGACTATCTTGGTGCCTGAGGCCTCATCGGCGCTCTCTTCCGTGCCATCGTCGTCAAGGGCCCCCGTGAGGAGGGCAGCCTCGGAGTCACCAGCGTGTCCATCAAGGTACTCATCGGTGGTGCCCTTGTCGCGGTGCTCGTTGTGGTCAGCCTTGTCGGCCTGCTCGTGCAAAGCGTGTTCTACTATGTGTGCAAGAGCTGCCACCACCAACAGATCGACAAGGGCGCACTGTATGATCACCTGGGTGGCTATCTGGGGAGTACGTTCCGCTCAAGAGTTCCATTCAGATGGAAATCTTATGAGTGAACAACAAGTTGTATGCACAAGTAACTATTCGTTCTCGTTTTATCTTCATCTTTGTTGTTTCTTCGTTTCCTCTTGAGGAACAACCATTGCTTTAGTAACTTGATTTGAAATGATAGAGTCATGTAATTTATGAATGTAAAAAGGAAAGGTTTTCAAGTCCTAGTTGCAGCCTTCTTTGCTATAATTGTAGCTGCAAATATTCCTATTTGTTTCTCGTTGAAAAATGTTCATATTTAGCTGCTGATGGGGTCTGATTAAAATGCAAACCTCAAAAACCTCCCGATATCTCTTTTAGTTTCTTCTGTAACTTGTGATTTTGATATGTCAGATGCTATTTTACTATTGAAATATATCTTGGTGAACCATTCTCAATCCTGGAAGCATGAAATAGCATGCTAAAAAACTACAGTTATTGATGACCTCAAATATAAGTAATTTCTGTGCCCTTGAATTTTTTTCTTTGTTAATTTTGGTTTTGTTGACTGTTCTTATGGTGTGCCAGTATTATTATAATAGCTGATATAAATTAATGTGCATTTTCTTGAGAAATGACTTAATTCCTTGAGATAGCTTGACAAAATCTTTTTATATACAATTTTTTATCATACCATTTTTTTCATAAGCTTAGTATCCAAAATAATATGCACTTTTATATATTCTCTATTAATATTTGTTGATTCTTGTTTCAAGCTACTCAAGACATTGCTGCTTGTAAAATCCATTTCAGTACTACTTGTTTAAGAATGCAATATTGTGTAACAATCCTCTTATTATGACATGCAAATATGTAATCTTTATTAAGACAGCTTATTTTCGAGTTATAGCATATGATCATTAAGTGGGTTAATTATAAATTACCAATGTAGTTAGCTACCTTTAGCATCTCGGTCTCTA
>LVTN01000440.1:7560-73986 GCA_001649415.1 Musa itinerans | reverse complement strand
CTTTTTTGCACTTTCATGATGGCCTCTAAAGACCTCTAGTTATTCCTTCTCTCTATTTTTTTCATTTTATTATTTCTCTATTTCCGCTTTTGTCCCACTTTAGTTTGTTCTTGTTGATGATTCTCTTTAATTCGTCTTCTTTTCTTCATTTTATTTTACTTTCCTCTTTGCCTCCTCTTTTTTCCTTCCATTTCATCACCTCATTCTACTTTTTTTATTTTCTTGACCACCATTTCGTTGTTGCTTATTATATTCATGAGATTTGTTATGCATAATTTTTGTAAATTATCAACCACAAGAGACAATTTTTTGGCTTAACATACTTTAGGAGGCTTTCAAAGTTTGAAACTATGCACCAAGCCTCCAATATGTATAGGAGCTCAAGAAACATATGCTATGGAAAAAATCAACAATGATTAATGTGTTTGCTATATGACCTTGATGAAGTGGATATTGAAGAAAATGAAACGAAGGAGGTAGGTCATCATGCTAAAAGCTTTGCAGATATGTTTGATGGAGGACTTAGGGAACCAAAATGAAAAGAACCAGTATATTTGTTTCTGATTCTAACCAAGAATAAGTTTTACAGATCTGTTTGATGGTTGACTTAGGTAACTGAAGTGAAGAAAACCAGTGTCTTTGCTTTTGATTCTGACCAAGAAAAGCTGGTAAAATGAACCCCAAGTGTATGTTCATCTTCATCTATTTTATCTTGATGATTGATCTAATTAATCTTCTAGCGTGACCTGACTTGATGGGTCACCCATTAACTTAATGAGCCTGGACCACTACTCCACAATGATTAAGCTCAAGATGATGAGTAGATCCTGCTAGCCCTATAAACCAACTCAATTCTTTTCCCACATTTGATAAGGTTTAAGCTTGGAATGGTTTAATCTTTTTAATTTTGGCTTAACATCCTCATTGAGACCCTCAAACCTGTGTCTGGTGCACATGAGAACTAGTCGATTGGTGATTTTATGTTATTATGTGCCTCTAGCCCTATCCACGGATAGTCAGTTCCTACTTGAGTCCACCATGCTCAATACTAAGAAACTTGAGTCAATGGAATGACTAGCCTATTATTTTGATGAGTTTGAAACACATATTTGAAATGGTTAAGCTCAAGCCAGTAGTAGCAGAGCCATCTAGCCCTGTAACCAACTCAGTTCTTCTTCTATATCCAATATGAGACTAAATTGGGGTGGACATCATTAGATGTGTGCCTCTTCACCAAGGCACATGTGTTGCCTTTTACCTAGATCCAGCAGATCCTGGAGCCTTTCTTTGCCATGTGTGCCTCTTCACCAAGGCACATGTGTTGCCTTTTACCTAGATCCAGCAGATCCTGGAGCCTTGCTTTGCCATAAGTCTATTTCATTTTCATGTTTGTGTTTTGTCATCCATATGAGGATCCTTTATCCATCACCTATTTCAATTGGATTTTGTTCTATAAGAATGATGTTATATTGTAAATCAGAATTCTCCCCCTTTTTGGTTATGAAAGCTGAATATCTTTGTCTAGTGTTCAGTCTATTTTGGATCCTACATGTTTATGTTGGTCAATTATGACAGATGTAGCAATTTTAGATATTGATATAGTTTCCAATTAGTACTTCATATTAACTAGATATTCTTAATTTATATTAAATGCGACAGCCTAAAAAAATTGAGAAGTTGCAGCATAGGATGTAAAATTCTGTTTTTAGAAGTTTTGCATATGTATTCTCTATTTAATGCTTGCTTTTCTCAACACTTGTCTCGGATAGACATCTTCTGTGACCGATTGGAATTGTCATGAGAAGAAGTGAAAATAATTCTATGGCTAGTCCAATAGGTTATCGGGAAGGAGCAGTGATGGCCCTGCTGTGTCACTGATCTAGAAATATCTGATTGCTAATTCTGTCCCCTAAGAGTAATTGATGAGGGCTTTTAATTGTCACTAAAACGATAATTGGCGACACTATACTGAGTCACTGAAACCATGATGAGATTGCCACAAAAATTATTCTTTTGGATACGACTACATTTTTCTCAGTTCGTCACTCGTGTTAACACCATAATCAACATCGGCTTTGGTCAGTCCTGTGCAAATGCCAGCAGCCTTCACCAGAACTCTTGGCGATGGAATTTCTAGTGAACTTTAGTTGTCACTAAATGGCTTTCTTATTTTCTACTATTGTTACCGATGATGATGTGATGCAACACCAGTTCATTCAGAGGAACTTATTTAACTTTTACAGTTAAAGTTGGTGTCAGTTATTGAGTACTTTGCAGTTGCTAATATTTAGCAAAATACTGTATGGTTGAAAAAGGATAATATTCAAACACTTGTGTTGGGAGAGCAATGGTTGAGCTGGTGGGGACTAATGACTCTATTTCTGTAGTAGACATGTCTGTGCTTATATTTATTGGTGTTCATATTACTTTCCACTAATAGTTAAACTATAGAATGATTTTTGAGTTGCTCCCAGACCAAGGCAAAGCTTTCGTTTTCTCTTTATTTCTTTCTTTTAGTAGCATTACAAGGAGAGTAGCTCCGACAAATACTTGTGTTTTCTATTGGCAAAGGTCTACCCAGGATCTCTTTTCTGAATATTCTATCCTATCAATTGTTTTTCTATCAATCTTTTTACTGTCATGAAAGAGTTCTCCATCTAGTTCTTTTCCACATAAGATTACCTTGTATTCATTGAAGGTGTCTGGTTTTATTGTTCTTTCTAATTTACTTCTAGTCTGTTCTACCAAAATTTTCGAGTTATAGCATATGATCATTAAGTGGGTTAATTATAAATTACCAATGTAGTTAGCTACCTTTAGCATCTCGGTCTCTACATTTTAAAAAGTTATATTGATATTCTTGTAGTTACGAAAGTGAAACATCTGGGTCCATTTATCCTAACATTGTTGGTTTTACCAATGAAAATATGAAAACAAAGGGTAAAAAGATAATTTTAACGTTTCAGCTGGTGGTGGCGGATGACAGCGCCGTTGGGGGCCGTGGGTGGTTGTTGTAGATGAGAAGAGCGATTATGTAAGAGCTGCTCGGCATTTGCGCAAATGCCGACGTAGTTGTCGAGCTACCATTTCGTTGCTTTGCATCTGTGTCAGCATCGACGCAGTTGCTAAGCAGCATCTACATCAACATCGTTTATGCGTCTATGCAGTTGTCGAGCGGGAAAAGGACCACCAATACAGATGCTGAGCGGCATCTGCATCAATGTCGTTCATGCATCGACAACTGCATCTACGTCGACGTCGACGCTATTATCGAGTGACCGTTTCGTTACTCTGCATTTGCGTCGGCGTCAATGTAGTTGTCGAGTGGATGTAGTTGTCGATGCAAATGCTGCTCGGTGTCAGCGTCGACGTCGACGTAGATGTAGTTGTCGCTTGGCAATTGCATTGGGGTCAACGCAGATGTAGAGCGGCCCTTGCAATTGTCGTTTGAAAATTGCGTCGGGGTCGACGGAGATTCTGAGCGGTCCTCATCTCTCGTCGTCGCTTTTCTCATCCACAACAATCACCTGCGGCATCGTCGTCTGCCACCGTTGACGCCATCCGTCACCACTAACTGAAACATTAACATTATTTTTTTGTCTTTGTATTCATTGAAGGTGTCTGGTTTTATTGTTCTTTCTAATTTACTTCTAGTCTGTTCTACCAAAAACTGTTCCTTTGGAGAATGATTTGAAGTACACATAATCTACTTCTTATTAGGAGCTATCGACTACGCATGCATTCCTCTGGAGGGTTTGAAGGGCGATCAATAGAACCAGATCTAAGAAGAAGCCAAAGGTAAGTTCTGAAACTGATCTAAAAATTCATTCATCATCAGGTGCAAGCAAAAATAGTATTGCCAATTACCAAGAATATCAAGTAGTCTGTTGGTAGTATTTCATGCACAGACATCACAGATTCACAAGCTATTCCATCACTCACTACTCTATATATGTCTAGCCAAAAATGCTAGTCCAAATGGGAAAAACAAAATTATATGCCTAACAAATAAACAAATTGAAAGAACATTGTAGAAGACTGGATAACTGCATTTTCTTGTTTGTCTTCCAAATGACTTCTTGTATGCATCTTCCACATCCTTAGTATATGATAAAATGACAGCCATCATAACCTGTAGAAGGTTCAAAGAATTTTTATGTTGCATAGTCCTTTCATGATTGCACAATCTACTTTTGCTTCCAACACAAAATAAAAAGTAATCTGTTACTCATAAACTAAAAGTCAGAGTTATTATTGGGCTGTCAACCTCAGATTATTTTTCGAATAATCAATTTAATATTGTACTGTTCATCCAATCAAAATGATCCAACAATGTTTGAGGAGCATGCAAGAAGAATTAGCAAATGGGATTGAGCGATGCATGAGCAGACTTACTTGGATCTTTGGTCACAAGCATGGCAGTATCCCCGAAGTCGCACGTCCCGCCGGCCACCTTCGTACGTTGCCAGTAGCTATTGAAGGCGAAGGAGGCATGAGCTATCAACGTATCTGGCTGGTAGCAGGACCCATTGGGCAGAATGGAGTCGCAGTCTGCTCCTGATCCACAAGCATAATTCATGGCTTCTTGGATGATCGGGTCAGGCACGGTGGGCTTCGCGACGCACCAAAGGCCCCGCGACCCCTGCGCAGGAGACGGCGGCGAGATCGGCGGCGGATACACCACCGGTGGCAGGAAAATAGGCGGGCCCGGCGCAAACTCCGGTGGGCTTGGCACATACACCGGTGGGTTCGGGACAAGGCTCGGCGGCGGCGGTTGGCTTGGTACGAAGCCAATTGGGCTCGGAACGTAAGTTGGCGGGCTGGGCTCATACTGAGGTGGGCTTGGGACATTGGTGGGCGGGCTCGGCACAGCTTCTGGCGGATTCGGCACCGTCCCCGGTGGGCTTGGCACAGCTTCTGGCGGATTCGGCACGGCCCCCGGTGGGCTCGGCACGACCTCCGGTGTGCCTGGAATGTATACCGGCGGGTTGGGGGTGAGGACCGGAGGGTTGGTGGTTTCAGGTGGAGGTGGTGGGGGCTGAATGATCGGAATGGGGGTTGACGGCGTGGTCGACGGCGGAAGTGGGGTGTATGGAGGGTAAACGCAGAAGGGAGGGTAGTCTTCAGGAGAGGAGGATGGGCCCATGGCATCATCATAGGGTGGCAACGAGACAGGCGACCCAACGTAGTAGAAGGGATCCGAGGAGGCATAATGAGTGTCCAAGCGTTTGAGAGCCTTCATCTGTGGGTTTCTTTGGTGCTTCACTGCAAGGGCATCACGGAGGTACGAGTCCTTGGACTGCCTTAAGCTTCTACCCTCTACTCAGCAACATCAATTCAAATATCATGGTGTCGTCGTTCACAGATTAACTATCAGCAGTGGGGAAAAGGAAGTGCAATGTACTCACCACATCGGACGACAAGTGTTGCTGCTGCAAAGAGTTGATTGATGAGAAGAAGGCAAACAAGAGCATGGAGTTCTTTCCTAAGATCCATGAGAACTTTGCCCTACTTCGGCTGTTGAACCCAAGCTCTCTCCTCCTTGGTGATGATGCGCGCTATGCTCATGAGGCATCAGAGTGAGAGCGGGGTAGTTATAGCCAGCTTCAATATATGGCAGTGTCGTGGCCATGAGAGATGAGGAGGAGGAGGGATGGGGCAGAGGAGGCCGGCAATAAAGTGGAGCACCGAGCTTTAGCGGCGTTGCTTTTGCCTCCACCCGCCTTACGGAGGGAGATAAAGAAATGCCGAGTCTCGGAAAGGATGGGATGGTGGACTTGTTTTATGTGCTGCTGATGCGGCAGTAAGGATTGGTTATGGTGGTGCGGGCAACCTCCTCCTCCTCCTTTCTCCATGCTCAGTTTTGGTATATGTGCTTGCTTGTCGCTGGAGCAAATTAAAGGACAACTCCTGTGGCCTTTCTCTGTTGCTTCCGTCCTACTCAATGGAACTCTATCTTCTTATACGGATTGGAAACCAACCAAATGATTCAGCGTACTCGGAGCACATGATAAGGTATCAATCTACTGTTAGTGTTGGTGTGTCTGAGCTCCAGTGTACATGATCTAGAGGTATGTGATCCCTGTTTGCTCATCAAATTCGAGGGTCAGTCTCGCAATGCTGAGACAGAATGTGATATAGCCTACTCTATTGCTTAGCTTGTGATAAGGCTGAAGCGATACAGGAAAAGGGTAGACAGAAATTTGTGTCGCTCACATCATAATACATAGCTATGAAAGTGAAAACTACATTTGCTGCCACCCAACAGGTCTCGATTGAGACCCAAAGCTATGAGGATATTTCAGGGAAAAATGCGGCAAGATGTAGTTTTGTTTACTTGTCTTTCTTTGGTAGAGCAGATGTACTCTGTCAATCTTCAATATAACTTTGTTGAAGTGTTGAAGTGGCTTTTTTTGCTATTGTCATTGTTGCCTAACAATTCTACTACATGCATGATGCTCATATTCCTGGAATACATATTATTAGGAAAAAATATTATTAACGTCTTAATCAGTGTGACGTGGTTCGGATCCTATGATTGTTCGAAATATCTTTGAGATGACTCCTAGGTGGAAGTATTGTACTGCCAAGGTGAAAGTGTTACACTTTCGAGATGACACCTACATTAAGATTATGAAATATTTTTTTGATCCGATTCCTTCGACACTTAAGTTAGTAATTCGAGGTTCCTAAATATGAGCTCTGAGTAATTTGAGAAAGAAGATAATCCTCTGTTTTTTCTTGTTTAAGATGTGTCATTCTACCTTGAAGGAGGGAAAGAAAATTTATAATGTTCTTCCTTATTATAAAATAAGAAAAATAGAGTTTAAAATTATTTTACTTATCATATAAAGAAAGAGAAGAAAGTTTATGATTGTGTTTCTTATCATAAAGGATAAAGGATAAGAAAGATTATGTTTTTCTTCATGATTTGAATCTTCACGAAGACAGATGAGTCAACTAACAGTAGATTTCCTATCACATGTAATCTCACGTGATAATCATATGTCAATTAACAGTAGATTTCCTATCACATGTAAACCCAGGTTTTATCGGCTTGTAGCAATACTTTGAGAACTACTCATTAAGTGTTGTGTACACAAGACATTTCTAGGGGGGGGCCACCATGCTTGGTTAGGTCCAATTTGGATCAAACAGTCTTGCACCGATCTAAATTGGTCCGGAATCAACGGGAACCGATCAAACAGTATTATATCTGATTGCTAATTCTGTCCCCTAAGAGTAATTGATGAGGGCTTTTAATTGTCACTAAAACGATAATTGGCGACACTATACTGAGTCACTGAAACCATGATGAGATTGCCACAAAAATTGTTCTTTTGGATACGACTACATTTTGCTCAGTTTGTCACTCTGTGTTAACACCATAATCAACATCGGCTTTGGTCAGTCCTGTGCAAATGCTAGCAGCCTTCACCAGAACTCTTGGCGATGGAATTTCTAGTGAACTTCAGTTGTCACTGAATGGCTTTCTTATTTTCTACTATTGTTACTGATGATGATGTGATGCAACACCAGTTCATTCAGAGGAACTTATTTAACTTTTACAGTTAAAGTTGGTGTCAGTTATTGAGTACTTTGCAGTTGCTAATATTTAGCAAAATACTGTATGGTTGAAAAAGGATAATATTCAAACACTTGTGTTGGGAGAGCAATGGTTGAGCTGGTGGGGACTAATGACTCTATTTCTGTAGTAGACATGTCTGTGCTTATATTTATTGTTGTTCATATTACTTTCCACTAATAGTTAAACTATAGAATGATTTTTGAGTTGCTCCCAGACCAAGGCAAAGCTTTCGTTTTCTCTTTATTTCTTTCTTTTAGTAGCATTACAAGGAGAGTAGCTCCGACAAATACTTGTGTTTTCTATTGGCAAAGGTCTACCCAGGATCTCTTTTCTGAATATTCTATCCTATCAATTGTTTTTCTATCAATCTTTTTACTGTCATGAAAGAGTTCTCCATCTAGTTCGTTTCCACATAAGATTACCTTGTATTCATTAAAGGTATCTGGTTTTATTGTTCTTTCTAATTTACTTCTAGTCTGTTCTACCATAAACTGTTCCTTTGGAGAATGACTTGAAGTGCACATAATCTACTTCTTGTTAGGAGCTGTCGACTACGCATGCATTCCTCCGGGGGGGGGGGTTTGAAGGGCGATCAATAGAACCAGATCTAAGAAGAAGCCAAAGGTAAGTTCTGAAACTGATCTAAAAATTCATGCATCATCAGGTGCAAGCAAAAATAGTATTGCCAATTACCAAGAATATCAAGTAGTCTGTTGGTAGTATTTCATGCACAGACATCACAGATTCACAAGCTATTCCATCACTCACTACTCTATATATGTCTAGCCAAAAATGCTAGTCCAAATGGGAAAAACAAAATTATATGCCTAACAAATAAACAAATTGAAAGAACATTGTAGAAGACTGGATAACTGCATTTTCTTGTTTGTCTTCCAAATGACTTCTTGTATGCATCTTCCACATCCTTAGTATATGATAAAATGACAGCCATCATAACCTGTAGAAGGTTCAAAGAATTTTTATGTTGCATAGTCCTTTCATGATTGCACAATCTTCTTTTGCTTCCAACACAAAATAAAAAGTAATCTGTTATTCTATTAATATTGGGCTGTCAACCTCTGAGATTATTTTTCGAATAATCAATTTAATATTGTACTGTTCATCCAATCAAAATGATCCAACAACGTTTGAGGAGCATGCAAGAAGAATTAGCAAATGGGATTGAGCGATGCATGAGCAGACTTACTTGGATCTTTGGTCACAAGCATGGCAGTATCCCCGAAGTCGCACGTCCCGCCGGCCACCTTCGTACGTTGCCAGTAGCTATTGAAGGCGAAGGAGGCATGAGCTATCAACGTATCTGGCTGGTAGCAGGACCCATTGGGCAGAATGGAGTCGCAGTCTGCTCCTGATCCACAAGCATAATTCATGGCTTCTTGGATGATCGGGTCAGGCACGGTGGGCTTCGCGACGCACCAAAGGCCCCGCGACCCCTGCGCAGGAGACGGCGGCGAGATCGGCGGCGGATACACCACCGGTGGCAGGAAAATAGGCGGGCCCGGCGCAAACTCCGGTGGGCTTGGCACATACACCGGTGGGTTCGGGACAAGGCTCGGCGGCGGCGGTTGGCTTGGTACGAAGCCAATTGGGCTCGGAACGTAAGTTGGCGGGCTGGGCTCATACTGAGGTGGGCTTGGGACATTGGTGGGCGGGCTCGGCACAGCTTCTGGCGGATTCGGCACCGTCCCCGGTGGGCTTGGCACAGCTTCTGGCGGATTCGGCACGGCCCCCGGTGGGCTCGGCACGACCTCCGGTGTGCCTGGAATGTATACCGGCGGGTTGGGGGTGAGGACCGGAGGGTTGGTGGTTTCAGGTGGAGGTGGTGGGGGCTGAATGATCGGAATGGGGGTTGACGGCGTGGTCGACGGCGGAAGTGGGGTGTATGGAGGGTAAACGCAGAAGGGAGGGTAGTCTTCAGGAGAGGAGGATGGGCCCATGGCATCATCATAGGGTGGCAACGAGACAGGCGACCCAACGTAGTAGAAGGGATCCGAGGAGGCATAATGAGTGTCCAAGCGTTTGAGAGCCTTCATCTGTGGGTTTCTTTGGTGCTTCACTGCAAGGGCATCACGGAGGTACGAGTCCTTGGACTGCCTTAAGCTTCTACCCTCTACTCAGCAACATCAATTCAAATATCATGGTGTCGTCGTTCACAGATTAACTATCAGCAGTGGGGAAAAGGAAGTGCAATGTACTCACCACATCGGACGACAAGTGTTGCTGCTGCAAAGAGTTGATTGATGAGAAGAAGGCAAACAAGAGCATGGAGTTCTTTCCTAAGATCCATGAGAACTTTGCCCTACTTCGGCTGTTGAACCCAAGCTCTCTCCTCCTTGGTGATGATGCGCGCTATGCTCATGAGGCATCAGAGTGAGAGCGGGGTAGTTATAGCCAGCTTCAATATATGGCAGTGTCGTGGCCATGAGAGATGAGGAGGAGGAGGGATGGGGCAGAGGAGGCCGGCAATAAAGTGGAGCACCGAGCTTTAGCGGCGTTGCTTTTGCCTCCACCCGCCTTACGGAGGGAGATAAAGAAATGCCGAGTCTCGGAAAGGATGGGATGGTGGACTTGTTTTATGTGCTGCTGATGCGGCAGTAAGGATTGGTTATGGTGGTGCGGGCAACCTCCTCCTCCTCCTTTCTCCATGCTCAGTTTTGGTATATGTGCTTGCTTGTCGCTGGAGCAAATTAAAGGACAACTCCTGTGGCCTTTCTCTGTTGCTTCCGTCCTACTCAATGGAACTCTATCTTCTTATACGGATTGGAAACCAACCAAATGATTCAGCGTACTCGGAGCACATGATAAGGTATCAATCTACTGTTAGTGTTGGTGTGTCTGAGCTCCAGTGTACATGATCTAGAGGTATGTGATCCCTGTTTGCTCATCAAATTCGAGGGTCAGTCTCGCAATGCTGAGACAGAATGTGATATAGCCTACTCTATTGCTTAGCTTGTGATAAGGCTGAAGCGATACAGGAAAAGGGTAGACAGAAATTTGTGTCGCTCACATCATAATACATAGCTATGAAAGTGAAAACTACATTTGCTGCCACCCAACAGGTCTCGATTGAGACCCAAAGCTATGAGGATATTTCAGGGAAAAATGCGGCAAGATGTAGTTTTGTTTACTTGTCTTTCTTTGGTAGAGCAGATGTACTCTGTCAATCTTCAATATAACTTTGTTGAAGTGTTGAAGTGGCTTTTTTTGCTATTGTCATTGTTGCCTAACAATTCTACTACATGCATGATGCTCATATTCCTGGAATACATATTATTAGGAAAAAATATTATTAACGTCTTAATCAGTGTGACGTGGTTCGGATCCTATGATTGTTCGAAATATCTTTGAGATGACTCCTAGGTGGAAGTATTGTACTGCCAAGGTGAAAGTGTTACACTTTCGAGATGACACCTACATTAAGATTATGAAATATTTTTTTGATCCGATTCCTTCGACACTTAAGTTAGTAATTCGAGGTTCCTAAATATGAGCTCTGAGTAATTTGAGAAAGAAGATAATCCTCTGTTTTTTCTTGTTTAAGATGTGTCATTCTACCTTGAAGGAGGGAAAGAAAATTTATAATGTTCTTCCTTATTATAAAATAAGAAAAATAGAGTTTAAAATTATTTTAAATATCATATAAAGAAAGAGAAGAAAGTTTATGATTGTCTTTCTTTCTTATCATAAAGGATAAGAAAGATTATGTTTTTCTTCATGATTTGAATCTTCACGAAGACAGATGAGTCAACTAACAGTAGATTTCCTATCACATGTAATCTCACGTGATAATCATATGTCAATTAACAGTAGATTTCCTATCACATGTAAACCCAGGTTTTATCGGCTTGTAGCAATACTTTGAGAACTACTCATTAAGTGTTGTGTACACAAGACATTTCTAGGGGGGGGCCACCATGCTTGGTTAGGTCCAATTTGGATCAAACAGTCTTGCACCGATCTAAATTGGTCCGGAATCAACGGGAACCGATCAAACAGTATTATAGTATTACTGGGCCAATCTTAGCCCAAATCTATGCTGAAACAAAACCCAAAAGGATTCGGGCCGACACAGCACTGTTATGGGCTAATTCTAGAGCAGCCCATGTATGGCTCACGATCTTGGCACGTGCAAGCGGGCCTGGGGTGTCGTCGCTCGAGTTCGTGTATAACCCGGAGATGGGAGAAAGACGAGACCCCCGTCCTTTGCCCGGTTGCAGCGCGCAGAGTGAAGCGCATCGATTGCCGGGGCCCTGTGCCTTGCCCGTACGACTTCCTCCGCTTACAACCCACTCTCTTTCACTCCCTGCATAGACCCTGCGCACCCCCCCTTTCCTCCTCCCCTATCCCACTGTTATCCACCACCCTTTCACCACTGCCTTCTACAATACCTCAAGATAAGCGTTTAAGTTTATGCTTCAAACTGAAGACGGTTTCACTCCGCTCCAACTCCTCCACCGGTCACTGACGCAGAGGAGACGAGTCTCTGGTCGAACCACAGCTGGAATCTATGCGAATGTTGATAACATCCGCAGGTTCAGCAACTGATACTCGTGTCCCTTCACCCTCTTCGTTCCGAGACACAAGTATGGTTTAAGCGAGACAAAAAGGAGACGTAATGTGTTTGGCCTATCCATTACATGAACCTCGGGGGATTGGATTGTGTTTGGACCACTGCAAGACTCTGGGGAAGAAGATCGGTCTCGTACGCCATGAGATGGTCAATATTTCAGAAAGCTAGTAACTGGCCTTCCTTCTTCAACAAAAAGGACAATGGAGCAAGTAGGATTCTCTCCTTCGTGATGTTGGGATGTGAGGCTGTTATGGGATCTATCGAGAGATCATTACCCATGTAACTACTAGCTTTGAGTTATTTTCATTGAACTTAGAGGACGATAACAAGGCGGAGAAGAAGAAGAAGAAGAAGAAACATCCATGAAATGGGAGAGGGACAAGTCTGCCATGCCTGTGATGATTAACTCATGCGGGGTGGCCCAGCAAAAAGGAAATCAGGGAGACACTCTCAAGTCTCCCTCGTCTACTCCCTACATCAATGTGCCTCTTAAGCTAAAGTTAACCATACAATCGAAAAAGTATTCGTATGAATTATCAGGCATGTCATGGCAAAGGAGAGAAAAGCTCTCGCTTGGGTTCCTCATTGCAACTGCTTTCATTTAAGCAGGCTTTTATTGATCGATCTTTCATGTTGATGTGATTCTCTTGGCAAGGATTCTTCATGTTGCTTTGGAATGAATGCACGAGTGAGGATACTCACTCAAAAAATGACATATATCCTTAAATTTCCAGTGTAGCATGTTTATCCTTACACATTGTTATAGCCTAAGTGTTCATCCAAATATTAAATCCCCTCTCTCTCTCTATATATATATATATATATATATATATCCATCGAATTAATATACATACCAGAAAAACTCAGAGTGACCCTTTTTAATTTGAATTTTATAATGCCGTATAAAATATCGAATAACAATTAATTATACTAATAATCAATATAATTTTTTAGGTATATATTTTTATATTTATATAATAATTTAATAAATCCACCAGAGGTATAAAAAAGGTAGCAAAATCCATAATCTCACAGTGCCTCACTCCTGCTCTCACTGTAGATGATCGTAGCCGTCCACCCCGTCGATCTGATTCGTGACCATACACGGCACGATTTCCATCGCCCCCCTTCGCTTGCGCCTGGCTGTCAGTTTCAGTTCGTTTCTTTCGGGTCGTGTTTCCTCTGCGAGCGAGTGAGATCGAGAGAGAACACAGCGATCAAGTAAAGAATGGAGAACGTGACGGGGCTTCTCCGGGTGAGGGTAGTGAGGGGCGTCAACCTCGCCAAGCGTGATGCTGGAGATAGCGACGCCTACGTCGTCGTCCTCATGGGCGATCAGGTAATCACCACTCATTCAACCCCTTATTCCTCCCATACCACATTGCTTCTTCTCCTGCAGGATTCGATCTATTTACTTTTCGGTGTTAAATTCTCCTCGTACTAGTTTTGATTACCCATCTCCCACAACTGTTTGATCAATTGATTTGGTTCTGATTTATTGAGACCTACCTAGGTTAGGAAAGGACGTCGAATCTATCCGTTCTTTGTGCTGGTTGCTTCTCCGATGTTAGGAAGTGTAACGTTGGACAGAGTGAGTTGCCCCCGATTGGCTCTTGAATGCAGAGCTTCTGATTGCTGCATTGTCTAGGGGTTCACTGATTCCCCTCTCCATTGATATGCATCGATCAACCTAGACAATGCAGCAACTTGTTACGAACAACTTAACTGATCGTGATCATCTGTTGACAGAAAAGGTTTGTTGAATTATTGGTGTGCAATTCATTGGTGCCGCTGATGTTTATTTGGTGTAATTATTCTAGTAGATCGGAATGTGGTCCAAAAATGGGCTCTGCAACCCATTGGATCCCTCTACTTGTTACGAAGACTATACTAGTAAAGCAAAATTTCTTTAAAGAAACATGAGATGAGAAAAATCATGGTCATGTATCAGATATGTCCGACGTGTTACATTGGTTCTTTAATGTAAATTACAGCATCGAATTCTTGATTACATTTTGAGGTTCATTTAAGATTCTGGATTTCTCCCATATCTACATAAGCGCATTGAGTTGCATCCAGACAGGTGAGTTTAAGTGCTTGTTAACTCATTAAATGGGATGGCCATCCAAATACTCCATTTAAATTTGAAACAAAGCAGAGGATTTAAGAGAAGTCGTTATTCCTTTTCCGGATTAGTTACTAATCTTTCAACTAAATACATTATGGATGTGCAACTGGAATGCAGGCATTAACTACAAGCATTGTTATAAAGAGAAGGAAATAAATTCTTTTCATTTGGTTTTTTTAATGTTCACAAATTCATGAACTGGGTTAAATTTATTTAGTGTGGAATGAGGTGAATGGAAACCCCATTCCTCTCTTGTTTGTGGTAGGACGTATTCAAACCACTAAAGTGAAAAGCAAGTGGGAGAATCAATTGCTCAGAAATTGGCTATTGCTCATGCAAACCATGGTCATGTGGAAGTTAGGAATTTAGATTTGTGGGAGAATCAATTGCCCAGAAATTGGTTTTTGCTCATGCAAACCATCGTCGTGTGGGAGTTAGAAATTTAGATTTATGCTCTATAAATTAGCCATTACATATGGAAATTTCCTCGCTAAAGATGGTGGTATTGCTACCTCGATTTACATTAAAAAAACACATTAATTTTGTTTGTACAGCTTTAATCAGTAGTGCAATAATTGATTCGTATTAAATACCTGAGTCCTTGTAAATATCATGAAACTGATTATGTTGTGCTATCTTTTATTTGGGTAGAAATTGAAGACCAATGTAAAAAAGAATAGTCTGAATCCAGAGTGGAATGAAGACTTGAACTTTTGTGTCTCAGATCCCACACAACCACTTAAGATTGTAAGTATTTCTTCGCCGTTTAGATGCTACTGCTCTATTGCATCAATATGTTCTTACTTTTAGTCTTTTGAGCAAAGAGATCATTTACCATGCAACAAACAACATGAAGAACATGATTTGTATCTGTATTGTTTGAGAAATATAACCTACATATTTAGAACCCCCTAATCTCACCGCACATATCAATTATGCTTCCTTATCATATTAAATTTAGTTGCTTTACCATCATCAATTGCTCAAGTTTGCTTTGTACGGTAAGGTCACCTGTGCCTAAATTCTTACTGTTTGGTTTATTAGCTTTGAATGTTTGGGTGATGGACCTTACCTTGATCTTTAAGGTCATCTATCTAGATAGCAAAAGCATCTTTGTTGTCCCTTAGGCATTGATTACACTTGTACTACACAAAGTTCACATATCTAAAGCAATTAATATGCATGAATAGCAAGTTGTCAAATAGTATTTTTTTCTTTAATTTCTCAGTAGGCATTATCTGACAGATTCCTATGCTGCGATGCCTGTCTTGGATGGCCAGCATGATTCATGCAGTCCAGGAACGAATCACACTAAGATTATATTTGTTGGGTCAAACAATTTTCACTATTACTGTCATATGGGTGCAGTATTTAGTTTTAGGATTAGTAACCCCTAATCTGTTTTAGTTCTACTTTGGCAAATTCTGTCCTGGTTATTATGACTCATGGTAACTTTGTTCATAAATTGGTTTCTCGAACCAACCAGCTTGGTAGTTCGGATGTCATCATATGGTAGATCAGTGACCTAGAAAATTTTACTATGTGGTACTAATCTCCCACCAAAGAACAATAGTTTCATTTTCCAGTCTTTGGTCTGAAAAAAGATCATGCTTTCTATTTTCCCGAAGGAGGAATATTAAATTTTTTAGAATTTCATATAATTAAAACTTAGAATCATGCTTTTCTTTCTCATTTTCACTAATACAATAGAAAAATATCAGAAAGAGACCATGTTTATATTCAGCATTTTGATGGAGGGTTTTTTATCATGTATTTTTGTTCGTAAAGCATTGAAACTGATATTTTTGTTATACATTTATTCTAATGTTTTGGCAAGAATTGACTACTGCAATACCATGTCTACGAACTGAGTCGATTTTATCTCTTTAACGAGGACTTGCAGGAAATTTATGACAAAGACACGTTAACCCAAGATGATAAGATGGGCGATGCCGAGTTGGATATACAGCAATTCATGGAGGCTGTCAAGATGGGTTTGGCAGATCTTCCAAATGGTTTCGTGATTGAAACTATGAGGCCAAGTCAACAAAACTGTCTAGCTGGAGACAGCACTATTACTTCGAAAGATGGTATGATTGCTCAAGATGTTGTCCTTCAACTCAGAAACGTGGAGAGTGGCAAGGTGGAGCTGCAGCTGCTATGGCTTAGCGTTCCCTGCGCACCAGATTCCTAGCATGTGTTTTCTGCAGGTTGACACTTCCCTCTTCAATTGTTATCCAGGATTTGTCCTCTCTCTCGAAGCTTGAGACTATCCTTCTGATTTATGCGCAATAAGGACTCGAGTCTTGCTAAACTCAACTTTCTTTTTACGTTATATATTTTTGTTATTTATTATTTATTCAAAAGGTTAAATATAAATGCATGGGTTTGACATATTAAAGGATTCGGATGTGTTCTTAACATTATAGTTTTGACTTTGATTGTCCAGCGTAGGAAGTCATCCCACCATGGCACGATGGATTTGTTTGACGCCATGATACCAGCGGGCTTTTGGATACTTCTATCGTTTGCGTCGAATCATCACTCTAGAATTGGTGGTTTAGTGGTTCAACATTTCTATGACAATGGTTTATGTTACAGGTGGATCCTTTAAATTGGACATTCTATTGTGTGTCATACAGAAGATAAGATATTTGAGTTATATTTAAAATTATCTTAAAATTTTATATTTGATTTAGATTTTAAAAGGTTCGATTAGAGAGCTAATTATTACTCCTAGTTAACTACCTTTAGTCTTTTGATCCCTAAGTTACATTCACATTCTTATTAAAGTTATAAAAGTGAAATATCTATGTTATTTATCTTAGCGATGTCAGTTTTATCAAAAGATCATTTTAATGTTCAATGACATACGACGACGTCGTTGGCATTGACGTCGAATCAGTTGCATGGTCGTCTTCGACGACGATAATGTTCGCTTTCATTGCGATGCCACCTGCATCTATGAGAAGTGCGTCACCAACCTCATTGCCATTATGGGTCAACGTTAACGCATATGGTGGTGGCCGTGACGATGTCTACGACGAAGATGGTGGCTGCCTTACTAATGACCTGTTGAGCAGATTTCAAGCTCAAGTCGATGCTGAGGTCGTCGGAGCTCCTTTTGCTCTTCCCGCTGTTGCATTAATTCTTGCACCATCTCTAGCTTAGCGGCCCTTTCGTCATTTTGCGTCAATGTTAATATAGTTATCGAGCGACGAAAGAGCCATTCGATAACTACGTTGTCGTATACACAAATGCATAATGGCATGAGGTGAGTGGTGATAGGGTTGAGAGTGTGCTCGTCGTGGAGACGGGTGGTATCGCAATGAGAGCAAACCTTATCATCATCAAAGATGATCGGACAACTACGTTAGTATCGACGCCAACGATGTCATCATCCACCATCGAACGTTAAAATTATTTTTTTATTTTTATCGATAAAATTAAATATATCTAAACGTTTTATTTTTATAATTATTAGGATATAAATATAATTTGTTAAAATATACGAATCGAAACTTTAACCAACTATAGGGATATGTAATTAGACAATAGATGATGACGATTCCACTACTGCTGCTGCAGCAAGCGGCCAAGATCATTGTGGTGGCGTACTCACAGTCATCGCAAGCGACAACGTACATCACGATACAGGTTCCACGTGGCGTACACGCGTGTCCCTCGTTCACAACCGCCCCCATTCGTTCCTCACCGCGTCTTGTCTCTCTCAGTCCATCAGCTCCCCCACAGCCAACACACAACACCTGCCGCGTCCCAGAGAAATGTCGCGCTGCCCGACGTACTACCACGTTACGTGTCAAGCACCTCATCAGTGCGGCCGTTCCCGAGGGCGCCTTCCCCTTCCCCTCCCCTCTCACCTCACGGGTTTGCCCCGCCTCGCTCCACGGCATTTACTATTGCGGTTGGTGCGCCCCACCACCGTCCACCAGGACAGACGAGGCGGCAGGCACCCGCAACCGCCCCTCCTCTCCCCCAACAACACGACGATGACAACCATTCCGACCACCGTCCTGTGGCAATTAAGTAGAGCAAGTGGAGGGAAGGGGTCTTTTTGTCAAAGCCATTGCCGCGAGTCGTTAAAACGCCACCTCCGTCTCTCTCTCTCTCGCGCCTAACTGCGTTCGCGCGGACGGGAGGAGGGTGCACGCGCGCACACTCGTCATGTGACCGTGCTGTTCCCCGCCCCACGACACGGCAGCGATGCGCTCCACGTGGGGATGTCAGAGGCGGCAGCAGCGCCCCACCTCTCCCTCCACCCACCGCTCGACACGCCGCCGTCCGATGGCCCGACTGCGTCCTTTCTTCTGCTATAACTCCCCCTCTGTCTCTCTCTCCTGCTGGCTTTATTCCTTCCGCTTTATCTACGCTCAGAGAGACTGCTGTGCGTGGGCAGCGAGGGGACGGAGAGAGAGAAAGGTGGTGACTAAAAATTAATCATGTCAGGCGCCGTTGACAGTCCGTACATAAGGGAAGAGGGCTGCAGAGGCGTATAGGGCTGACGTCAGGATTTGGTGGGTGGTAGTGTGAGAGCTTTGGCGAGAATAGTAGTCACATGACGCCCTCTGCGACACGTCAAATCAGACGGCGGCTCTCTCTCATTTTCCTTCGTTGTCTCTTTGAAGGAGAGTAGCACGCCTCCTCTTCCGTCCTCCGCGGTGTCTTGGCTAGAAGATACGGAATAGAGAGAGAGAGAGAGAGCGAGAGAGGGAGAATCGACATGGGATCGAGAGGAGACGGGCATCATTACAGAGGGGTCCGGAAGAGGCCGTGGGGGCGGTACGCGGCGGAGATAAGGGACCCGTGGAAGAAGACCCGGGTGTGGCTCGGCACGTTCGACACCCCCGAGGAGGCCGCGCTCGCCTACGATCGCGCCGCCCGCTCCCTGCGCGGCGCTAAGGCCAAGACCAACTTCCCCTACCACCACACCTCGGCCCCTCCGCCGCTGCACCTCCCGCCTTCCGCCACACTCGACCTCAACCTCCCGTGCCACTGCTGGCTCGTCCCCGCGCCACCGGAGGCCGTTCCTCCCTCTCCGCCACCCCCGCCGTCGACGGCGCTAGTCCTGGGCAGTTTCGCACTCTATGACCCCGCCAAGACTCCGTCACCGGAAGTGAGGAGCGCGGCAGCTCCAGACACGCCGGCGTCGTCCTCGGCCTCCCACTTCCGGGATGTCGGGAGGGATTTGCTTCTCGATCTCAACGAGCCGCCGCCGGCATCGTCACTGCTGATTGGTTGAGCAGCTATTTTAACTAGTGTTCTCTTCCGCCTACTCTTTGCCCGTCTCTCCTCCTCAAAGTTGTTTTCCCCCGTCTACCTCTTGCGCTGGAATCATATCTCTGTTTAGATGTAAGATCAGACGACCGTGTGTAATTAGAGACCTTCTTTTCGAACAATTTCTTTCCTCCACGCTACATGCTACGAAAGAAAGGCTGCCACTGATAATGGAGGCCGCTGAGCTCGAGACACGATCGTTCATGGCGGAAAGCACGACGCTTTGGGACAATTATTTTATTCATTTCATAATTGTCTTGGACGTCCGGTTGTTCGTATTAGCATGTGTGTGTGTGCGGGCGCGCGCGCGCTTTGGACTTTTCAACGAAAAGAAGGCAGCGAAGCGGCGGACGGTAGACTTGTGCGGCGGCCGCAGGGTGGTGCAGTTAATGCACCTCCTTGGATGTTCCCCTTGCGTTCTCTCTTTCTTTAGGACAGCCTCGGCAGCTCGAGTGGGTCCTCCGTTGCCCGTGATGCAGAGGAAAGGAGAGGGCACTTAATTGTTTCAGCTCTGCCCATCCGTCCAAGGGTGGGTGTCATCGCCTAATGCCGTGGCCCGTAGTGACAGGCAGCGAGCAGAAGACGGTGCCATATTGATTGACAACCTGCATCACCGGTCACGTAGCAAAACGCGGGCCCAATCCCGGGCGGGGGCTCCGGAACTACAACCTTTTACTTGGGTCAATCCGGGCCCTCATCTCCTTGGGACGGAGGAGTCGGCTGGGAGAAACGCGCGTCGGTCGGGCCGTGGCGCGCGTGCCGACTGTCCACCAGGACCCGACAAACCCAGGCAGCGGGGCGCGAGGGGCACCGCGCGTGAACCTGGAGTAAGTGCACGCGGGGACCCCTGCCACCCTCCCCCGCGGCCCCCAGCCTGCCGACGTCCCGTTGGACCCCCACCACACCGTCTCCGGCGCAAATCAAGTGGACCAAACCCATCTCTTTCTTCTTCTTCTTCTTCTTCTGTTTCTCCGGTGCGCTGCCCAGCGACCCGCCCGCTGTGGCCCCTCCATAAGCAGCAGCCGCCCCGTACAAGTGGGATGAGACCGGGCCGGGATGGGGTGCGATCGCTTTTTGGACCAAGAAGGACGACCGACGTCGGTCGGCCAGTCCTGGCCCCGCTCGTAGATCCGGGAACAGGCGTCGTCAACACGCTTCCTACGATCAGTTACCTTTCTCCCGCATCCCCCCTTGAAACACTTGCCCGCCGCCTTACCCGCCAGCTGATTGGGTTCAATAGCGGCCCCACGGGGCTCTACCTATAACCACTAGGTAGCTGAAATCGTAGCCAATGATAAACATTTAAAATAAAGGCAAAAAAGGTTGCGCGAGAAAAAGGAATGGGAAGAGGTCGCACGAAGAAAGGGACAAGAGGCCTGCCGGCTAACACAGAGGCACCCACGCTCTCTTCCTCCTCGGTGGATGTCGATAATAATAACACCATAAGCATTAATAAATTGTTCTTCTTCAATAGTAAACATAATGGACAAGAGAGAGAGAGAGAGAGAGAGAGAGAACGAGATAACAACACCGAGATAGGAATCTCTGAACTGATGACACACACTAGACTCCCTTCTCCTCAGTGGAAAAACCAAGAACAAGCTAAAAGGGCAAAAAGAAAATAAGGGTTTACTATTGTACAAATCTCTCTCTCCAACACCGCCGCTTTCATCTCTCCAACAAACTGCTACGGCCTCTTCTTAATCGTGGACAGTGCCGATCAGAGAACTGTTTTAGCTAGGCGTGGGATGAGGCATGGAGCGACAAGGAAAGCACATCAGGCGATCTCGGGTGGAGGGGGCAGGTTCAGATCTAAATCGAGCGTCAGCATCTTGTGCGGCCCCGGGAAGCGGTGGTTGAGGCCCACGTCGGCGACGGAGGACGAGTCGGAATCGCTCAAAACGCCGCTGGCCGTTGGAGCGTGCATATCGGCGATGATCATGGGCGGGCAAAAGCGGCGGCGGTTCATCGACACCGCCGCCGACGACGGCTTCTCGGATCCGACGATCGTGTCGAAGAGGCAGCACGGGCGGGATGCCGGCATGGCTGGTGCGGCGACCGCGGGGTAGGGCTGGAATGGGAACCGCGCGACGCGGCGGCGGAGGAGATCAAAGTCGAGCGAGGGCGGGAGAGGGATCGCGAGTGGCGGCACCTCGCGGCCGGAGGACTCCACCGTGCTGCTCTGGCTGCTGGGGCTGCCGCCACCCGCCGCCGGGGTCGCGATCGCGACGACTCCGGCCGGGCCCGGCCTCGTGTACGCCTCCGGGTGGGGGAAGTTGGTCTTGGCTTTGGAGCCACGGAACTGCCGAGCAGCGGCGTCGTATGCCCGCGCGGCCTCCTCGGCCGTGTCAAAGGTCCCGAGCCAGACCCGGCTCTTCTTCCCCGGGTCCCGTATCTCCGCAGCGTACCTCCCCCAAGGCCGCTTCCTCACCCCTCGGTAATGGGTCTCCTTCCCCCCTGCTCTTCCTCCACCGCCAGCCCTCCCACCGCCGCCGGCCATCGGGTTCTCTCGTGGCGCCACAGCAAGGAGTCCGTCTTCTCTCTCTACTTTTTCTGTTTTCTTATTGCTCGGCCTTTTCGTTCCAACAAAAACACTTTATAGCTCGGGTGGATAGCGTGCACACATCAATTTACAGCGAGATTTGGACGGTGCAGCAGAGAAACAGAACGATTCGGCCAGTCAACGAGAGATTTGACTGTCTTCCGCGCGCCGCCCCCACCCGTCACCCACAAACCCACCCCTCCACACACACACAACAAGACCGCCACCCAGATTAAAAACCCCAAGTTCCTCACCGCATTTTCGCGAGATCCGTGGGACCCGCGATCCAGAACGTCGTTACCCGCGGGTATTCGTGTGCCTTGGGCGTCGCTTTGGGTCGGTGGCCTATTTAATGGTGTTTTCGTGGATTTTGATGAGGAGATACGTGGCGCGACGAGAGGTACCCCAGTCAGGACGGGGGGGTGAGCGGCTTTTCTCCCATTCCGTTCCGTTAACTGACAGCCGTTAAAAGAGGCAACGGCTGGTTGCCTCTGCCGACTACGGACAGAAGGAACGGCGGCGATTACGGCGTCACCGCGGCTGCTCCCCTCGTCCGGGCCCGCACCATCTGTCGGCATCGACCGCTTCCTCGCTGCGGTACTCGGATAGCAGAGCCGGGTCACGCTCCTCTGACGTCGGCGCCCACTGTCCTGCACCAATGGGCCGCACTCCTCGTGGCCGAGTGTTTGTACGACCGCACACGACGGACAGACGCTAACCGGACAGCTCCTTGGTACCGACGCTTAACTACGACGGGGGCGGCGAGATTCCGCCACGCGTCCGAGAGTCGATCGGGAGCGGACGGACTCGATCTTGCCGTCCGTAGAATGGACGGCCCAGACACGACACGGTGGGGATAATTGCTGACCTATGCAACAATCACACGGCAGCAATAAAGAGAGAAGCGGGTGACGACGGGGGTTGGAGGGAAGGATTGCTTGACTTGCAAGGCGCAGCGAGTGTGAACGGCTTTACGTGCCGCCAATTGATTTCTGGTGTGTTGGGGTGGGGGGGTAGCTGGCGGTGGCGGTGGGGCGCGTCGCTCGCAACGGATATGCGGACGGACATTATTGCACACAATCTACGTAAGTGGGTCGATGTGATGTGATCGACAGACAACCATCACACGGATCATACTGCGTGCCCGTCGTTGTCTGTGATGGACCATTGATTTGAATTCCGATCCTCTCATGTACCGTACCGCACGCATGCGGTGCCGGAGGACGACCGCACCACCCCCCTTTGTGACGCAAAGGTCACTTTAGTGTAGACACAATTCCTGCCATTTGTATAGCGATAGGCTCCGATAGGTCGTTCCGGTGACAGACCTCTAATTTGAATTTTGTTTTCCCCCATCTGGTTTGCTGTTGATGTCTCCCCACTCGTGAGAAAGATCAACACAGTCGTTTACCTTCTATTTTCTTTCTTCCATAGCCCTGCCCTGCCCTCTAAGATCGGGCTGACTACTAATGAAGCAAGATATTGCCCAATGGAAGGGGCCCACGTGTTAGGTGGAGCCGCCCTGATGGAGATTAAAGACTTAATGTATTGGTGCAGTGGAGTTGAATCCCACCAGAAATGTACGCCTCGAGACAAGGGCGAGGACCACAGCCTTCCATTTCGGATTCAGGGAATCTAATTCATTTACCAAGCAGCAGCTAGCTAATGGAATGGGCCCGGCGTGGCAGGTGCTACGTATAACGGAAAACATGGACCACGCCCTCGGCATGTGGTCCAAACATGACAGGGGTGGGTGGGTCAATGCGTGCGACGTCCAAGAGTGGGCACGCCGGGCATTACCGGGCGGAGATGGTAGAGGCATTCGTATGGGTACACTCCGAACACAGCGAGAGGTGGTGGCTTGGTAGTGTGTCAAACTGGATTCTTTTTGGTCCTACAATACTACAGGTGGCTTGCACGCTCACGCTGCATTTGATGAGTTTGTGACTGTTTGGTTGCTTACCATAAACAGGAAAGAAAATTAGGTTCCTTACCCTTCTCTCCTAAATTATGGTTTTTCCTACATTATTTTATGAATAAATTTGATAAAAACTGTACACAGATAATCAACTGTACACAGTTCAATATTTACACTGGTATCAGGCATTTTTATTTTCTAGCATTTAGAACCATTCGCAATCTACTAGCATTTAGAACCATTCGAACAGAAACGACTGCGAAAAAGATGACTGAAGAAATGGAAATTACAGATTGAACAACAAAAATGCAAGGCAGAGAATAATAATATGCATGGAATTTGGAAATTGGAAGATGCACCAAAACAAAAAGCTTGTGTAGTTGCAGGATTCAAACCCGAGTTGCTGTTAGCTGCTGCTGCTGATGCGGAGAGTAGCTCATGTTCTGTGTTCAGCTGTAACAAAAACCAAGATGATATCTCCCCATCACTAACAGAAGAAATGCTATCCAGTGACAGGCTTGCACCTGGATACAGAACAAAGAAATCATGACATGGCATGCCTTGACAAGGCAAATACACACAAGTAGGCTTGCAGCTAAAGAGAAATTGATGAGATACAGGAGTTCCCCTCATCTTGATTCTCATCAATTAACTTCCATTTTGTTTTTTTTTTCTTTACCAAGCAAATATGACACCATAATCACACAATGCAAAATCATTATCATTCATTTGTTCATTTTTAAAACATTTAACATATTTAATTCCCTCGTAGAAGCAAATGTCTACATGTGAGGATATAGCATATAGTGCAAATCCATCGAAGACAGTTCTAAGGCAGATGCAGCTTAGAGTCATGGATAGTGACAATCACAGACAATAAAGTGGCCTAACCTGCCCAGAGAAATCCTCTCTGAGCATCCTTCTCATTGATGTATTAGTCATATACATGCACTCAAACATGTCCAGACAAACAAACAAAAAAAAGAGAGAGAGAGAGAGAAAGAAACATTCTTTTCTACTTTAGTGGTTTCTCTAGCTGGGTGATCAACCACTCTCTGGTGTTGGCCTCTTCCAAACCTTCCCCGTGCACTCTTCTGGAAGCCATCCTCATCAATCTTGCACTGCTGTTGTTGACGATGGAGAACACCAAGGTGGTTTAATTGGGATGATTGCTAAGGCTAGGTTGGAGTCAGTCAATTGAATGGAAAAGGACCCTTTTTGGAAGATTCCTAGGCAAGTGGTAACGAAAGGGTGAAGGAGTCCGTCAATGAAATGAAAAACAAACTGTTCAAAAATTCTTAGGCAAGCAAATAGATAGCTCAAGACATTGAAATCCATTCATAGCAAGTTATTGGTGCTCAAATGTTCTTTCCATGTGGCTTTTCTGTGGTGCACCTTCATGTCCTGCACTTTGGACGTGAGGGTTAACAACCATCAGTTGGATGCACGGCAATCCTGAATGTTATATGATGGAGGGACCAAGTATAATAAATACATATCCATATTAGATATTACAGTACCAATCCAAAGTCACATGGATACTAGGTGATCATGTCAGTGTATACCAATATTTTTCTTCTCAAGGATACTAATTGAGATATACAAAGAATCCTTCGTAACTTCCGGAATTAGCTTTCACTAAGACCCCCGAGAAAAAGCCTCCCATTGGGTCTCACATTTCTTCATCTTCTCATGGTTAGTAAAGGATAACAATTATTTAACCATCTTCTCATGGTTAGTAAATAATCTATTATTTATCCATCTTTGAAGGATAACATAATTTTTTATGGTACCAGCATGCCCTCATAATAATATAACAATTATCTTTTCAAACTTCTTTCTTATAATTTGTCACTTAAATAAGTTTTCAGATCACTAAAAATGTATATTTCTTTTACACGAATACAATTGACCAATACCAATCTATGCTCGATCTTATGTTGATTTATACCTAATCAAATACTTTGAATTTTTCTAATTGAAAAACATGCAGCATCATATGCTTTCACATACCACGTGTGCTATGAGGTGACCGCCCACATTTTGTGACGACCTTTTAAAACATTGCCTTTGCTAAATGCTTTACTCCAAAGCTTCAGCTGTATACATCGGCATTGAAACTAAAAGATCTGCTGGGACCACTAGATCGATGGAGAAAACTGGTTCTGCTTCTACCGCCTATGTACTCCAACTGAAAGAAGCATCTAGGAGAAACTGACGCTTGATGAATGACTATAAGTTAGGCCTTACAGTGTTGTTGCTTTTGATGCAAAACACAGGTAAACAGAAAAAACAAGTCACTAACTTTATGGCCAAGTATGATTATCTTCTAGGCCTCTTTCTTTGAACCTGTAGCAGTACCCAAGTCATTCCCATGGAAGGTCTACTTAGCCAGCACTTAGTAGTTACTTACCCACTACTTAGTAATCTTTTTTACATGAGCAGAAAAGCAGATGGTTACCACATTAGTAGTTTTAGGTGTTATCATCAAAGCCAATTGAAAAGAAAATCGCAAAAACTATATCTAAAAATACTAATAAAAAAACAAAGATAATTTTTTTCTTTTTTATCTTGAACAAGATACGTTATTGATGTCAGTCAAGGTAAATTAGAATACTGACTCCATCATAAAAACAATAATGCTAACAGAAGTATGAGATATTCTACTCGGCGGCTATAGATGACAGTCGTATGAATAATTTTTTTGAACATTTAGATAGAATAACAACATCTCGATCATGCCTACCATTTGACATCATTTATCCCTAGAAACAAGGCTGTCATTACCTACCATCTTCTAGGCCATTGTCTAGATAACAAAGTCAACATCTAATATAAACTTTTAAAATTATCACCCGCTATGATTAACATTAATCAACTAAACCCACAAATTTGAGAATCCACCAGAGAACTTAAGTGATTAACACATGGTGAAATATGTTACAGCTTACCATGCCAATAATCTTGGAGAACTTTTTACGAAGTAGTTTTAAGTAGGCCCACCAAACATTTAGGTTAGATCCATGAGCAGATATTTGTGTGCAAAACTGAAGTCCTACAGAGATTGATTACATAACCCTGCAAGTAAAATAGTTGAACACGTTGAAACTTGAGGAATACCGTGAAAAAGTAGAATTTTGCAATCCAAATTAGGGAAACTGACCTCCATAACCTTCTAAAGCTTTGGCTTGAATGCCGAAAGATGATCCTTTATCAACTCTACCAATTGGGACATGATGGGGTTGCAATGCATTTAGAACTTTTTCAGCTGCCTTCTTGACTATCATTTTATGAGCATCCCTACTCGAGTGACCCTCCTTCCAAATTGTCTTGAGCAATTCCTTCACAAAATCCACAAAAGCAGTATGAAAAATTTTCACTGCTTTTGATTCCTTAATGTCTTCTCCTTTGTCTACTTTTCTTGTATTACTACTAAGGTCTGTCTGACCTTCCTCATCAACAGTTGTAGGATCAGGAGGAGCCATTCCATTAAAATAGCCACAATATTCATGCCATGATTTACCTAGCATGCCTTCATATCCTGGATCGTAAGAGTTCAAAGACTTCTTGACATTATACCCTGAAGCAATATAACCTAGTATATGATCACCAAGAACATGTTGACTTGACATAGTGTTCATAATCACTCTTGAAGAAACTGAAGTTAAAATCCCCACTTTGGGAGGTCCGATGCTGTCAACAAGTGGATCATATTGGCTTTCAGGGGATGATTTAATCACTGGTGACGAAAAGGTACAGAAGGCTCCCAAGTATTTTTTTCAAGTTCTGGTTTTTGCTCAGAAAAGGTTAAAAGTATTCCCAGCAATATTTTGCTGTCCAGATGTAGCACCACCAAATCCTCAACCAACGTTTGATGTTCCATGGATATCACCTTGCTCAGCACCAAATGGTGGAGAGACATAAGTTAAACTTATCCCTGCTTCAGAAAATAAATGAAGCAATTCCATTCGTGGTGTACTCCAAAATGAATGAAGAGAATTGTCAAAGCTAAAACTGACAGAACTAGTTAAACCAGAACTATAGGAATCATCAAGTGGAAAATGACTTTGCTGTGACCTGGACTTTTTCCAAAAGAATAGGTGTTGTTGATATCCTTATAGACATTGGGTGCTGCAGCTGATCCACCAGAGAAATAATTAGATCCTGAAGAAAACAGGTATTTTGTGAAAGGCAATGTTCTTGAACTCTCCACCAGTCATTTTTTTTGTATATATTTCCTTCATTGGAGTGCTATCTTGATAGAAATTAACTACTATCTGAGTGTCTATCATTGATAGAATCAAGACAATGTATTAGCCCATAAGTTCTTTGGTTTTCTTCTTGGATCAACATCCTCTGCTTTGACTTATCAACTGCAGAATAAGATGTCCTATTGCTGCATGAAACATCAACTTGAAAATGTTCTTTAGAAGAGTTCTTTGATGCAAGCAAGTTATCATCATTCCTAAACTGAGCTAGTCCATGGATCTCCCCACCACAGGTCCGGATAAGGGACCTCTGTAAAAGAAGATTTGATTTTCTTGAATTCTCCACATTTGATAAGTCTATCAAGCCAAGTGAAGCAGATACACTTATTTTTTCAAACTTTTCTGGTGAACTTGGTAATTACGTGGATGCTACTGGCAAGTTTTCCTCCAACTAATGTTTAAGATGAAATTCCTCAGCGAAAGATATTCTGATACCTTGCAATCAATGAAATCTCCACTAGTAGCCCGATCTTCCTTGGCAACTTGACTAGTGCAGCCAACCCAATCTTTCTCGTGAAGAAACTTACAAGAATTTCCCTTGATGCACCAAACACTAGCAAAAAAAATTGCATATAACTGCAGGCCTTTTTTGTTCACACTCTCATGCTCGGTACCAGGTAATGAGCTCCTTAGTCCCCTTTGTGGCTGAAAAAGAAGAATGGATTATAACATGATTATATGATATGCAGATAACCTGAAATAGTAAAAGCAAATGAAAGATATATATAGAAACAACCTAACATATTGTGAACTATCAGTTCTAAATAGGGTCATAAGGAGTAGGCATTACAAATAGCATTATCCCCAACCATAATACATTCAAGTTCTCTGGAGACGAACATTTTTAGTGTGAAACATCCGATGTTTCCTTTTCCATGTAATAATCAGATTTCTTACTACTAGAATCAGTCTTCATGTTCTTTGCAGCAGAATTGTCCTCATGGACATTAATAAATTTAATATCCATGACAGTAACAGTATCAACAGAAACCACTACCATGAGCTTCAACATTATACTGTTAAGAATAATCAGGGATCGGAAACCTATTTCAAAGTGGAAAATGGTGTTCATCCAGTCCGTACCTGCCATCTTCATCACTTATTCCAGATGTCATTTTGTTTTGTGACCTAGATGGACAATTGTTGTCAAGGTTGTCATCCCTAACATCTTTGACACAAATTCATTGAATTGATGTATGATCGCTCGGGACTGAAAGAAACTGACTTCAGCTCCCTGCTTTTTGCTAATATCTAGATGAAAGAACGGGAAATTCACAATGATGAAGAACCACCAATCATCATCAACGGGACTAATTACAAACAAGAAACCAACTCCCAAGCGAGAAAATATAGAATTTTCAAACTTAACTGAGATGATTGTGGTTTCTTCGCTCCTAATGAGAAAAAGGTGAATTTTATACTTTTTAATAATGTATTTTAAGAAAATTGATTACAAGTTATAGGCACATAAAAAAAAATGCTACCTTGGCATATTTATCAACCCATTTCAAATAACTAACATTCAGCAGCAATAGTAAGATCAGTAGAAGTAGATGGCAAGATGAGAAAATATTTTGGAAATGTAAGAGTTGATACATGGAATAACTTCTGATCTGATTTATAATTATCCGAAACCAAAGATATTTTGGTTACTTGCATCAAGTCTGTCAAACTTGTTCACAGGGGTGCACCTATAGAAGCACAGATAATAATGACAACAAGCACCTATACAAGTTCAGAATAAGGGATCAAAGACCGGTTGGACCAGTACGTAACAACTGATATCTGGTCCAATCGACAACCAGCACCGGACCATCTAGGTCATACCAATGAGTATGTAATTTTTTTTCCCCGGTGATACCAACGTAAGCCCGGTATATCGGTATATCGGTACGGCATAATTCAGACCAGTTACGAAAACCCAATTGGTCCAAATATTCATCCCAAACCAGATTTCTGCCCCTACAGCCCCAGTTAGGGTTTGCATCTGCCACCGTGCCTACCATTTGAATGCTAACTCTTTAATCTGTAAAGCCTAACAAAATGCTAACATAGAAAAGATAAATCCTTGGTCCAAGAGTTCATCCCAAACCATATTTCTGCCCTGCAGCCCCATTTAGGGTTTGCATCTGCCACCGTGCCTACCAATTTGAACGCTAACTCTTTACTCTGTAAAGCCTAACAAATGCTAACATAAAAAAGATAAGACAGGCCAAGGAGCAGTAATTAAGAAGAAGAAGAAGAAACGAATTCGTAACACACTTAGCAAAAGTATAATAAAAACTTTAATAGGAAAGATAACAGATCGGTAAAAGAACAAACCATCTTGGTCTGGTTCAGATAAATAAGCGCTTCCCACCTGCATCGCCGCCTCTTCCTCCTCCCCCAATTCACCATCGCCTTTCCTCTCTTGGGCATCCCCAACTGCTACAGTGGCGACGACGGACGAAACGAGGACAATGTTGAGGCGAAGGCAATAAGGTGATTTTAAAAGGAGTTTAATTTTCGTTTTTTCTCTTTTAGGTGAAAATTTATGAGAGCGGAAGTCAGACAGCAGACTGTAAAAGTAGGATGAAATAATTAATCGGATCGATTAAAATCATATAGTGCTCCATTTTCTAATGTTTTAAGAAAATTAGATGAATTAAAATTCGAAGATGTCGCTTAATAATATAAAAAACTGAATCAAGCTGCTGCACCCTCATTCATCGCAATAGAACACAAGCGGAAGGAGTCAAATAAGAAACGGCGACCGAGGAACTAACAAGCAATGCTATCATGTCGATCGAGTGAATTGGATCGATCCACCGTGTGATCCCGAGCTCATCATTTGAACATCTCGTGCAAAATGCGTCCTCGACAATTTGCTCGGAACAACTTCAACCAAGACATTAATTAATGAAGAAAGTTGTTGATGGCCCGTCGTTACCTACCTCACACAGCTTATCCGCTGCTTGAGGTACGTACCTCAATGCACCAACCTCAGCTCTAATGAAGTTTATAATACATAAAATATACAATATAACATGGTTGATGATGCTTAAGAGGGTGATTTAGCATGGTTAGCTCCAAAAGAGAAGGGTTAACCATCAACACAGAGATAAACCATTTACAATAATTCCAAACACTGGAGAACAGCAACTTCCATCCAACCTACCGACTGGATCAGCACTACATTACTGGGAACAGCGGAAGATGCAGTCTCTGGCAGATATCTTGACATCGATACTTCTATACTCCTCCGAGTGTCACTTACCACAAGGCAGCAGATTTCCATGAGTCAGTATGTACCGTCACATATACTTGGTTTTGGTTAGATCAAGTACCATGCATGTAAAATAGCCCATCAGGTGATCCCAACCATGTCCCCCAGCTATGGGTAGGAAAATATGAATACTCGGAGCAGCACTCTAATTGCTTACGTGATTTTTGTTTCCCTGCGATAAAAAGATTATAGCTGTAAACAAGCACATATCATATATATTAGAAACCAAAATTTTACAAGGTGGTGGGAGAACAACCATCAAACTCATTTCCAGTTTTTGGCCAGCAAACCGTTGTGAGTATCGAGTCCGAGACTTTCTCCCCAAATATAAGCTCACCGTTCTTGATGCTCCATATGCGCAAAAAGCAGTCCTCCCCACCTGCCATGAAGTTGTTGGAAGTTCACCTACTTGAATGGCTAATAACCCAATACCAACCAAAAGACAATGTACCCGATATAAGAAATGTTTCAGATGGGTTCACTCCAAGTTGCAAACGGGTGTGTGAATTCACATGTCCTGCGTAAGATTGGACTGATCCTCTCTGAAGAAGACGGCAGTCAAAGAGTTTGATCTGCATCAATACCAAGTCAAATGACCTTTTAAAATTAACAGCTTCACTAACAACATTGTTAACACATGGATGAACGGAAAGTAGAAGTGCAGTCTGAACACAAAATAAGATACATTGCTAAGATAAATAGTGTCCAAGAAAAAGCCAATTAAAAGCAACCCAAAGTATCAGTCATGATATAAGCCTTTCAGTGAACATAAAGGTAGAAATGCCAATGGATGTTAGAAAAGTCTGTACTTAATAAAGCTATCTAAAGATGTTCAAGAGCTTCTCTATTCCTTATCTTCCTAAATTAGCCATCCAAAGGGAAAAGGGGGGTTTTCCCTTAGCAGAAGCCAAAAAAAGTTCTCTTCCCCTTTTGGGCAAAGGGAGGCACTGTTGCCCTGTTTCCACACATAAGACTTTGGGAGGTGCAGGACTTGGGAGTAAGGGACAGATGCAGAACAAGGGGCTGATATGTCATAACCAATGTAAAATCAGGTGTTTCATTTCTATCTCGAGTCTAAAAAAATGTTTTCTATTGCATAATAGAACTTCATTTAAGCTAATATTTCTTAAGAGTGATTTCCTGGGTAAGTGCATACTGCTGCACTGCTCCACCCCCTTTTTTTATTCAACCCCCTTAGGATCTGATTTGGCAGTCACCTCAGGGTTCTGGCGATGCTGTCAAGCCTCTATACCCATCCATCCAATATGTACCTATCTTTCTACATATCAAGTTGAACTTGTCAGTACCAATGGTGTTTTGCCATTCCAATCCCCGAGCAGATCAGGATGTGTAACCCAAGGATGAGATTAATATGGAAAGTGGGAATGTGCAATTACTAATGGGTATACTTCGAATGGTGGCTAGGAAAAAGTCAGCATATGCAATTGCTTCCGTTTTCCAGTAAATCCTACAAAATGAAATCCAAAATGGTGCATTCTAAATTTTATTATTTTGGCAAACAGTTATATGACATGAACAGAACAAAATGATTATTTCAAATTACACAACAAATTACCTAAAGTAACTCAGAATATGGACATCACTAATACATACTTTTTATACAAAGTAGTGAAAAAAACTCACAGATCCATCCATGGAGCTAGCTAAAAAATAGTTATCATCTGATTGAAGTGCTACCAAACTGCAGAACACGATTGGTTTAATTTAGCAAATATGCAACTGAACATGCAAAGAACCTGTACATTAAAGAAAGACAGTACCTGCAAACAGCCGAAGACATGAAGACAGCATCAGATGAATTCAAATTTCTACCAAGCTGTAAGCAAACACTGTTCATTTTAATGGTTTTTTACACAAAAGTAACCTCTGTAAAACAATAGCTCAAAAAGGATTCAAGAAACCAATCCCATATCTTTGTCTATATCAGATTAGTAGGAAAAAGTGTTAACACTGAGTACAACAAAAATAAAACTTGGTGGCACCGTGTGATGCTTCTAACTCCAAGCTTAGTAATTTTAGGGATAAATACCATGATATTCTTTGTGATCTCTTTAACCCTTATTTATGTTTAAGATACGCTTGTCCGAAGTACCTTATGCTTTAGGCTGGTAGAGCTTTCCTCGTCCCTAACTGGAGATACATGAGTTATTCTACGAGCATTTGGTCCTCTGGAAGGTTCAGCTGAATGAAATCTTGATTGTTTTTGCCGAATATCAACTGATATAACTGCTCCATTTCTTTGCCCACATAGAACAACATTTCCCTATATCATGTAAATGAAAGGACATTAAATACTTGTCAATACAGCGTGACAGTTGAGAGATGTAAGATAAGGATTAGGCTTAATGGGTGCAAAAATCATATAACTCCATGAACAGAACTCTTACATACACAATTAATAAATCCAATTTAAAATACTGGCTTCTGGGATAGCAATTCAAATTCAAAATAAGAAAATTTTATGCACTTTATAATTTCTAGGGGAGAGAAAGAGCATAAAGAGGACCACTAGACGCTATATCCAGCCATCTAGTGCTCAAACACTACTGAAGTTGGGTGTTTGTATATGAAGCTTTCTTTCACATTGTCAAGCACTAAACTATAAGTTTGTTAACAAAGAGTTCAGAAAAAGTGTGTTGTCGAACATTATCTGAAGAAAGAACAATAGTACCTATAAATAATATATAATTATGCACTTAATACTTGTATAATTTTAGAGCATATCTATATATCTATGTTGTGTGCTTGAGCATATGCTTGCATGTAGGATGCATATGAAGTCTTCAAACAGAACAGTTAATTAGAAACAGACTAAAAAACAAGAAGTTGTAGTGGTATAGATAATAATGAAACTGAAATGACAATAAATAAGTTATTTTAATCTTTCTGCATCCAATTTAAAATTTTTTATTCTAGATCCAACTTTCAACAAAAATGACTAAATCTGTGCCATTTTATTTATTCAGTCCATTGTCCAGTATAGTTACAATGGACAAAATGGAGCTACTACCGAACCTTAAGTGTCTCTTGCAACAGATCATACATTCTTTGATGAGTTGACACTACCTCATTACATCACTCAAAATAAACTCTAAACCATTTACCACGATTATGCAGGCACCTATAAGAAAGATCTTAATACAAGCATAACTGTGAAGCAAACCATTGGTAAGAAATTATTATCTCCATAACAAAATCAAAGTTGAAACTATACTTTTTGTGAACTTGTGCAAATTATATTTTATTTAACAAATGACTCATGATAGGAAAAAGAAAAAGATTCACTAAAGCAACATATCTTGATACCGAATGAATAAACTGTTGTGAAAAGACATCACTTCTACTATGGTAGAACCATGACACCTCTTCGGTTTCTAAGTTTATCAAAGCAGCTCCAAGATTAGTACCTAGGCAAAGAAACGATAGAAAGATGAGACATAATTTGGGGAAACTATATGTGCATCCAAAGAATCAAGCAATAACAATGCAAATTTATAAGATAAAAGTACATGTTATCTCCTACAAAAAAGAATCGAGCAATAGACAATACAAATTTATAGAATAAAAGTACATGTTATCTCCTACAGAAAGGAATGAAGGATACCTCAAATAAATAATGGATGGGCAAAAGGAGTGAACTGTTTCATCATGATTAATAAATCTAGTATTGAGAACTGTGGCAAGATCCTGATGGATTTATTGAATAACAATGTCCAATAGATGAATGGAATCACCAAACCATGAGAGCACTGGTAAAGTAGGATTTTCATTTTATTACAGCATTTATTTAAATTAACTTACATATGGTGCTTGATTTCACATTGCTAATTTGACTTAGGCATCTATATTCATGGATGTTTCATACACATAATATGACTCCACATAGTCACCATGGACTATACTCTCTCATAACCACCAAGCACAGACACATAAAAGCTTTAATCACTCTCTTGATTAGACTATCATTCCCAAAAATCTCGTACCTTCTTTTTAACCAGTACAACAAAACATGATTCTCCATTCCTTTCTTTGTATTGACAAGGATCAATACCAGGTTACGATGGAATTAACATACCTAGAAAAATCTTAATCTAAAGATTTACAGCTTTATACAGGAATATATGAAAATTACAAACTGCATAATAATAAAGGACAAAAAGATAAATTATACGATTATCTTAATGGTGAATGAATCTAATAAACCCATTTCTGAATCAGAACAGTTCTCAATCTGCAAAAAGTCACCTATAAACAAAAGGAAATTATGATACATAGAACTTTTTGAGAAAGCTGGATAATAATCTGAATGACATGCTAAAAGTTAGTTTCAAGTTTCTATAACATACAGCAAAACCTAGATTGATGATATCAGATGCCACAGAAAACGAGACAGAAATCTAGATTTGCTTTCTTTTTGTCTCCTTATCTCCCCAACCAAGTAGCACCAAATATAGTCATTTTTCCATATTCCTTAATAAGGAGGTTAAATGGATTAGCTTGTAGCTGGAATCTTAAGTAGGTCATGGAATATCGTATGAGCAGGTTGAACTGACTTGTTATGACTTGTTCTCTGGCATAAATTTTAATTGATATATCATCACAATTAGCACTCAAGGCTTGTCCACTTGCTCTGGCAAGGTATAGAGTAAAAAGGTCACATTTTATGACCCTTTATATAGAAGACGATAATTAAAAATTACAAATATAAATTCTTTTAGGCTACCTATACACCAGTTACCATTTCCATACATAGTACTGCAAGGGTTTTAGTTCCACCCAATCCTGCAATTGACCCCATTTTCTGCACATGTTGTACCAGACTAACCAGAATGTATATATAAAAAAAACTTGCTTCACCGGCAGAATTCTGCAAAATATTTGTTGTGAAATTCTGGAACTTCGATAGATTGGACCTCTGACTTTCACCATTCTTTTTATGCGATGCATTAATCATTCTACGGCCTTATTGGTCATAGTTTAGCAAAACAGAGGCCAATGTACTTTAGATCCACTGTCTTGGACAAAAACTCATGTCTAAAATGTCAAAATAGGGTTTCTATTATTAAAAACTACACTTCTCCCGCAACTATCATTTACTACTGGTGTCAAAAGCAAAGCTATTTGGAGTGTAGCACAAACAAAATTGGGTGCACTGCTAAATTCAAATCATCTCTTGTAATAGGCTTTTGTTATCCCTGGTTTTACCACCATCAAACTGGATCTAATGAAGGGGAAAAAAGATTGTGGATATATTTGATGTTTCAACATACTAATTTGCTAGACAGTATTCTGAAGTCTGGTCTTCCGCACACATGCATACATATTCAATTTCATCAAAAGATATTCCTATTAATTTTATCTGACATACCAAAGAAGTTACAGTGTGAAACATGGTTATTATTATGTTTTACATGATGTAGAACCTGTAACTCAATATAACTCAAATATATAATAATGCATGACAATGAGCAGAGACAAACTCACCAATCACTGCTTGTGTCCCATGTGAATTACAATCAGCAGTCCATATTGTGCGATCGAATGATGCAATCTGTGAAATATGGCTAAAAAGGCTGCCAGAACTTAAAATTAAATCTAGAGGTTCATGTAGATTCAGAATATAGACAGAACCACCAGCTGCTCCTGATCCAAAAGTGGTCATCATGTGCAGTGTCAAGGAACACAAGTGTGATCATAGTTAATAATTTTGGGTAGGGAAAAAAAGGACACCAGATAAGACAAACAGAATGCGATAAATAGAAAAGTTGGTTTGGATACAAAGCATGGCGAAAGGAAGAACCATCCTGAGTGGTATCAGAAAAATTCCCACTAAACTTCTTTATGCAGGAAATGCTGGATGAAAAACCTGGAAGAGACTCTGCCAAGCACCATATACCAGCAATTCCAGAATCGTCACATGTTTTGGGATTTCTCTTAGACCAAATGGGCTTTGGTATGCACTCAAACCGATAATCAAAATATTGGCTGACTGTTGCAACTTCATACAGACTGTAAAAGGAAAAAAACAACGATAAAAAGAATCCATTGAGACATACTTAGAAATGGGGACAACCCAAAGTAACAAAAATTGTGATGCTAGTAGCATTTAGGACCAAAATTGTCACATCCCAGATTTATAAAAAATTAAATTATTATTTCAATATTCATAATTTACAGAAAACATTTTGTTTTATTTTTTAATTCAAATTCTTATCTTTACAACAACAAACATTTTTTTTACAAAATAAATGACCACATCGTCTCGGTAGGACCATAAGTGATGAAAAAATCTCTTCCACCTAAGCCTCATATCTACTACAAAGTAGTAGGTTACTTTGAAAATAAATATAAGATAAAAACACAACAACAACCACACATATTGGTAGGAACTCTCAAAAAATCATAAAAATAATTTTAATATTTATGAAACATATACAAATATCAATAATTTAATATAAAATGATAACATATCAACTTATGTATCAGAAAAATAATGATAATCTTATGCAGTAAACAAAATCATACATTAGTTACATGCAATATATCTTGATGATATTCATAACAGTTAGTTAACAAAGGCGTACATCACACCCAATGGTGCACTCTCCCAACAACAGATGAACAGACATACTCCACAAGATGAATTCCTCCCAACGACGGATGAAGAGAACTCATATAGCATTCCCAACAGCGGATGGAGTGATATCTTTTACCTGCCCAAGTGGAAACACGTTCCTCCCAACAACAAATGGAGGAATCGTTTAACCGTCACGTCTAACGACCTGCTATTCCCCGAAAGGAATCGCCTTACTTGCCCTCGACAGGAATACATAAACAACCATGATCATTCATTTACATTCATTCATTCACGCATGCATCCAAGAAAATATTATGAGAAATTATACTTGATGTATGATCTGCTAGACTATGTTCATTGATGGCTCCATACTGTGACGGACCCGTAGTTCCTTTCACAGGTTACACTTCCAATGTGGACCACTGGTATAGTCACATATACTACATGGTAACAATGACATCAATATCATAAAATTAAAAAAGTAAAAAATCAATAATCATTTTCAAATAATACCTTTAGATGAAATTTTTAAGTATATCAAATTATAAAGATATGTGGTATCGGTCTTTCAATAGTCCTTAATTAACTAGAACCCTAATTGAAATAGTCCAATTGACTTGAACCAAATTCAATTCAATTAGGACCTAATGGAACCTAAAGGGAGAGGAAATTAGACTGTCACATAAGGTACAATGGGCTAGATAGAGAGACGACAATGTGTCTAACGCCAGTCACATGGTTGGGCGAGCCTAGCATCGCAGGTTGGGTCGTACCTAAACATATAAGTTGGGTTATGCCTGACCACATAGACTATGTCGTACTTGGCTAAATGGGCTAGACCATGTCTAGCCACATAGGTTGGGCCCTACATTGCCACATGAGTTGGCACCTACCTGGCCACATGGGCTAGGTCGTACATGGTCACATGGGCTAGGCCATGCCTGGCCACATGGGATGGGTCGTACATTACCACATTGGCTGAATCATACCTGACCACCTAGGTTGGGCCGTACTTAACCACAAGGGTTGGGTCGCCCAAGTTTGATAGATCAACTTGACTCGGGTCAGACCCTAGTTAGACTCCTCTTATTAAATTAGATTTTAATATTTTAAATTACTAGAAAGTAACTCAAATCCATCAATTAAACAATTTAAATTCATGGTATTAAATTTAAAACTAATTAAATAATAAAAATTTACACATAATTCTTGAAACATAGATAATATCTAATTAAATGAATTAAAACTATTATATTAATACAAAAATAAAAATTTTAATAATTAAATCAATCTTGAAATTCATTTAAGCTTAAGAGACCATTATAAGTCAAATAATCATTTTAACATCACAAATCAATTATCATTATTTATTAATCATAAAATTTTGAAATTAAAACATTATTATACATCATTAAATTATAACAATCCTAATATTAAATATCCTAAAACATGAATCAAAACTGATTAAAAAAGAATAGAATCATTTCCTCGAAGAATCCTCTCCTCAATCCTTCCACTGTCAGGCTCGATGAAGAATGAGGGAGGAGAAACCCCTTTGTATAAGAGAAGATAAGATCTCCCCGAAAAGTAAGCAATAATTTACTTTTTATTTTTAATTTATTTTTATTTTACTTTCATATATAAAGATAGAAATATAATATTTATTTTTTATGGTTCACATACAAAAATGGAATTTGAACTATTTACTATCTACAAATCACATCACTCATTAGAAAATAAAATAATTAATAATTTAATTGATTGGCAAAATTCTTAGCTTGTCCACATAATTAAGGAAACCATAATCATTTCCTTAATCATATTACACAAACAAGAAAGTTAATAATTTAGATGAAGTAATATATTATTTATGGTAATTAATTTATATTAAGGGAAAAAATTATTGGTGATTGCAAAAATAGAAACTGAAAAAAAAGATGTAAAATCCAATTCAACAAATATGTCACAGTATTTTTTTCTAACAAAATATGTCACGATTTAACTTAAGGAGGTTCATATACAAGTACATTCTAGAGAAGGAATATACTTGATCATATGATTGAGTTGCATGGCATATTAAAAGAAGGAACTTTCCTCTTGAGTGTTGAACATGTCACAACACAATCACAAATTTCATTATTAATGTCATGGACTGGTATTTGCTAGCGACAACATAACATGGAGGAAGTTAATTAATATAGATTGGTCCGACATCTTTTTCAATCCAATAATGCTCCTATGGGAACATAAAAAATGTATCTAATCAACAAATCTTGATAAATAAATTGACTGCAATTCCAATATATTGTAATGGGTGAACTAAGTCATAGGTGCTTCAATAGATTTTGTTATTCAGGAAGCCACTGACAGAAGCAATAATAACAATTATAAAAAGTAATAAATTGGTAAGATGGAAAAAGAATCTTTTAATGACAACTATTTGTTTACGGTTTGTTTCCTTAAACCAAAAAAGAATGAGAAAGGAAAAAACACAAGGATTAAGGTCATCAATAGGATGTGTTACATAATGAGTCATGATAAACAATAACAGAAATAATAAACACAACAAAAAGGTCTAGAAGTTGTTCAATATAACACAACATGAATGAATGTTTAGACAACGTCTGTACGTAATGAAACCTATGTAAGATAGTTGGCTACAGTCAAAATCTGGTAGAACAGCAAGCTTGTTTTAAGATTACATGGTCTTGCTTCCCTATCCTTGCCTTAGCAAGTCAATTTCCAGAATAATTCACTTACCAAACTTTCATAGTAGAATAATTCAACTAACACAAAAAATAAAATAAAATGATAGCAAGACTCATGCAACATCCCAAAAGCTTAACCGTAAGCGTTTTTCAGCTTCCAAAGTATTTCTTACCTGATGTAACCAGTCATACTACCCAGTGTCAAAATTTTTTGCAACTGCAAACCTTTGGGTGTTTGAACAATACCGTGTAGTTGCTCCAATGCACCATCGGATACACCAACCGTGTTTTGATATTTCCACACCTGTTGTATTTGTCAAAACAAACAAACTAATATCAATAAAGGAAAAAAAAAAGAAATAGCAACAAGAACAGCAAAAACAAACAAATGCATAAACATATAAGCATATAACAGTTATATTGTGGCAACAAACTAAACAAACTTCATTGCAACCAAATAAAAATCATGCACAAGAATGATGAACAATTTTGCAGTAGCTATAAACTTTGTGAATCAAGGATTGACATTGATGTGCACAATGACATGCTGAGACCTCTTGATAGAGTATGGCATTATGTCAATCTTCATGCTCCTATGCTTATCAACAAACCAAAAATTGCTTAGTCTTATGCCAATGCCTATGGAAAGAATTGGCAACATGTTTTTTGATTTTTTTTGACATGGTACATCGTGCCCCATGTCCCATGCTAATCGGAACACATCATGGAAAAGTTGAACAGAATATGATGAATTATATATTGCTAAACAGCATTCTGAAATGTGCTAGCTTCATTGGCATCTCACATCCTGATGGGAAATTTTGTGCCAGTTTCCATCTAACATTGAGTGTGCTAGCAACCAGCATAGCATTGTGCCAGTCACTTCCCTAAGATGACCCATGAGCTAAAAAATGTTGCTGCTAGCAATGGGTAAAACCTTTCTGTAAAGCACACTCAGCAATTTATTTATCAGCCACCAACCTTAGCCCCATGCACATACGAGACTTCAAACAGTTGCATCCATATCATAAAAATTTTCTTTGATCAGGCAACCTTCACCAAAATACCTAGCCATTTCTAGGAGAAAGCAAGCTATGGTTATGTTTTTCATTAGATTTCTGAGGATGATGCCTGTAAATTGAATATTGATTTGAAAAAAATAAATAGAAGTTGCTAGAAAAAAAGAGGTAAAACAGAATTGCATAAATGGTTGGGGAAAGAAGAAACAGCAAGTGTCCAAATTACCATGGGATAAGAAGCTTGCAGCTTTTGATACTCCTGTTCAAAATTACATCTGTATTTATTTGAAACAATAGATCTACCATGTATCTCCCTAACTTGAAGCAGCTCAGAAGATTTTAACAGCTTTCTTCGGCTCGCTTGGTGCATTTGATGATCCTGGAGATCATTAAACATTCATTACTTCATTCCATGCCTCACACTATCTTCTAAACAAAACCACATTATTTAAATCTAAAATAAAAATCAACAAAACCATGGATGTAATTGTAAAAATATCATTAATATAAATTACAAAAGTAGGAGATGTAATTCTTGGATAAATTTATTTACATTTCGTAATCATATCAGCCTAGTAACAAGTATATCCTACTTGTTTCCTTGAACGGAGACGAATACCACACATTTATATGGTATAAACTACCTCACTTGATCCAAGAAAAAGAAAACGAAATCAACCTGATATGGATTGGAGCACTCCCCATTAGTAGCCCGTTTCGATGAAGAACACGAAAACGATGAGGAAACCGGCGGACGCTTCGAGCCAGGAATGGGACCTTTGATGGGGAAGTAGCGATTCTTCTCCACGTCGTAATAGAAGCCGGGAAGATCTAAAACCAGCGCCTCACATCAGCGAGTAAAGATGGAGCAAGAAGCATGGTTAGGGATGGAGTAAGGGTGCGTCTTTTTACCTTTCGGGGGCATGGCGCTATCAAGAAGCTGACGACTCCGTGGGAGATTGGTATGCGCAGCCTGCTAGAGGAGGAGAAGGCGGCAGGTCTTTCTCCCACCGCCGTGCCCTTCGACGAACCGTGTGGCGGTCGATTCCGTCGGGACAGAGGCGCACCCTTTCGGGATTACTGCTTTCGCGCATCTATCCTCATCTTTATTTTTAATGGCATATTTGCCCTACAAATTTAAAAGAAAAACTCAAGTTAATGAGTAATATTAAAATTTATAATAAAAAATTTAAATACTTCGATTTTCCTTTATAGAATGATTTTTTTAATATATATACCCTTCCAACTTTAAAAATAACATGTTTGTTCCTCCAAATTTTAACAAATCTTTTTAGATATAAAAATCTTTTATATATGCCATTGATGTTAATACTTGTTCTATAGAATTTAATTAATACTACCAATCATAATTATCATTTAATTTGAAAAAACATTAAATATCTAAATTTTTTCATTACTTTCATCTTGTGCATTACAATACTTTTATGGTCATATGAATTTTAAAATAATATTTTTAATATATAAGACATTTTATTACTTTTACTTTCCAACTTAAAAAAAACCATATTTGTTTCATTAAATTTTAATATATCTTTTAAATATTTAAAAATTTTATATGTGTCACTATCCCTTTCTACTATGTGAACTATCATTTTTTTAATTAGTAATAATGTTAACTTAAGTTTAAATTTACTATGCTAATAATTAAGTATTAATAATGTTAATTTAAGTTTTGACACTATTACCCAAACAATCATGGGCAATTCATCCCAAAAAAAATATTTCATAATCACCTTTTGTCATAAAGCGACTCTCTATTATAAAAAAAAAATACTACATGACACTTTTTTTTCCTCTGGATATATATACTGTAATTATCGATAATTTCTTTTCTCTCTTAACATAAATAAAATTATCTTAAATAATATATCATGTTTATTTAAATTATTAAGTTTTTTTTATATTATTATTAAGTAAATGATTAAAATTAATTTCCTTAATCATGTGGATAGATTAAAAATTTTATCAATCAATTAAATCATTAATTTATTTATTTCCTAATGAGTCATAGGTTTTAGAAAATAATAGTTCAAATTCTATTTTTTTATATGAGTCATGATAAATAAATATTATAATTGTATCTTTATGTGTGAAAGTAAAATAAAAATAAATTTAAAATAAAAATTATATAATTGTTTATCTTTTGAGGAGAGCTCATCGTCCTATATAAAGATGGCTCCGCTTTCTAGTTCTTAACCGATCTAGTAATGAGATGATTAAGGAGAAGATTTTTCGAGTAGATGATTCAAAAAGAGGTAGGATCCTTCATTATTTTATTATCTAATTTTTATTTATATATTAAAATATGTGATATTAGAATTATTATAATTTGTGTGATGCATAATAATATTTTATTTTTTAAAATTTTATGATTAATAAATAATTATTATCAAATTATGATGTCAAAGTGATTAGTTAATTTGATAGTAATTCTAATTCATTTAACTAGACATATTTATATTTCTAAGAATTATGTATGAATTTTTATTACGTAATTATTTTTAAATTTGGAATCATAAATCTAAATTAGTTAATTCATGAAAAGAATGGATTTAAGGTTAATTATTATTTTATAATAATTTTAAAATATAATTTAATAAGATACATCAAATTGAGGTTTGAAGTTAAGTTGATTGACCATACTAATTCATGTGGTTAGGTACAACCTAACTTATACGGTCAAGTAGGTCATGTATAGTTCAACTCATGTAGTTTAGCATGATCCAAACCATGTGGCCAAATATGACTTAGCTCATGTGATCAAGTACAACTCAACTCATGTGGCCAGATATGATATAGACCATGTGATTATATATTATACAACTTATATAGCCAAGCATGATTCAACTCATGTGGTTAAGCACGATTCAACACATGTGACTAGAAACGACCCAACTTATGTGATCAAACATTACCCAATCTATATGACCAAGCAAAATCCAACCCGTGAGCTAAGCATGACCCAGTTCAGTGGTAAAGCTTAGCCTAAATCGAGAATAAGGCTCCACTCATCCCATGAAGCTAGGCTCATCCAACTATACGACTAGAATTAGACACAATAATATCACCCATTTATCCAACCCACTATATCTTAACCGAACCTGCTACTTAGAACAGGCATGTGTAGCACACATGACTTGTATAAGGCTTAGGTAGGTCAATCTGGTTTGAACTAACATCATGTGACATAATCTAATTTTCTCTGTCTTTTTTTGTTTAAGCTCATTAGTTGGCTTAATAAAAAAGTTTAATCAATTCAAGCCAATTAAGAATGATTTCAGACGAACTTGATGAATTTAAACTTATTTGACATAACTGAAACCAATCAATTCAAATTAAACCAAGGATTAGTTCTATAAGGATTTAAGGCCGATTATGTTAGATCATAATTGAATTGAGTTTAGTTCAAATTAATTGGGATGTTTGGTTCTAGTTGATTAAAGACTATTGAAAATTGATGTCTTATGTTTTTATGATTTAATGAACTGAAAAATTTTATTTGAAGGTATCATTTACAAATGATTAGTGGTTTTCTCCTTTTTTATTAAATTGATAATAATGATCTGACTATTATCATATAGTATATGTGACTATCTTAATGGTCAATAGTAGAAGTGTAACCTATAAAAGAAACTATAGATCTATCATAATGCAAAGTTACTAATGGACATAGTCTATCGGGTCTTATATTAAGCATAATCATTCATAATATTTTATCATACTATTTCTTGAATGTATAAATGAATCAATGAGTTAATATAAATGAATGATCATGATTGACTATGTATCATTGCCGAGGGTAAGTAAGATAATTCGCGTTGGAGATTAATGAGTCGTCAGACGTGATGATTAGATGATTCCTCCATCTGTTGTTGGGAAGAACGTAACACTATTTAAATAAGTAAGAGATACCACTCCTTCCGATATTGGAAGTGAGATATAGATTTTCTCTATCTATTTTCAAAAGGAATCCATCTTATAAAATATGAGTCTTCATTCGTTATTGAAAGAATACAATATCGAGTATATCATATCTTTGTTATTTGACCATTATATATGTCATCAAGATGTGTTGCATGTAATTGAAACATAATTTGTTTACTGTATAAGAATTATCATTATTTTTCTAATATAAAATTGACATATTATCATTTTATATCAAATTATTGATATTTATATATGTTTTATAAATATTAAAATTTTTATCATTTTCACACACACACACACACATGATTGTTCATCGTGGCTTCGGTGAGGTAAAACCCGACACAGCTGTTTTGTTTTCGATTGGAATGAATGGAATGTAATGGCTCCAATCGTTGGTAATGTATGTGGTTAACTCATTTTTCTAATTTTTGTTAGAGATTAATTAGGCTAATTGATTGATCCAGAAACCGCACATAATCAGCAGATAGTTACTATGGATCACATCCAATCTGCATACTCCGTCAACGCACCGTTAGCCAACCTTCCTGACTTTTCTCAATCCTCCCGATATTTCACCGCCGTTTTCTTTTCTCACCTCGTCCCCGTGCATGCATGCGCACATCAACGCATCATTACGTGCGTACGCGCACGCACACGCCCCTGCACTATGCAACAGTTAGCGATAGCAGCACCAAGCTCTCACGCCAAGTGGCCGCCTCCTCCCCGAACCGCCCGCCATTTGTACGGCCTCCGCACGCAAACTTCGCCGCCCACCTACTCTTCCCTCCTCTCCTCAAATACTGCTGGAAGCCCAAACTCGGAAGCAGAACATATATCATATGTGGTCAGGCTGGCAGTCCCAAGGCAGGCACTCGCCTTCCACGTAGCCCCTTTGCATGGAAGCCGAAACCCTTCCCCCTCCGCTACCAGTACCCTCCCCTGCAAAGTAAACCGTCCGATTCGCTGAAGCGACTTCGAGTATGGCCAACGTCGTCTGTGCGGAACGGCACCGCCTGTGCTGCGAGAAAAGAGTTCTGTTGAATCTGGACCTGCCTCCCAGGAGGCTGCTGCAGCGCCCAGGCCTCTCTGTCGTCCTGCCAGAGGAGGAGGACGGCGGCGAGGGGTCGGTGGATGAGGAGGTGGACGTGTACTCGAGCGACGAGTTCCGGATGTACGAGTTCAAGGTCCGGCGGTGCATGCGTGGCCGGAGCCACGACTGGACCGATTGCCCCTTCGCCCACCCGGGTGAGAAGGCGCGACGCCGCGATCCCCGGCGGTACCACTACTCGGGCGTCGTCTGCCTCTACGTCTGCCGCTGCGGCTCGTGCTCCCGGGGGGACGACTGCGAGCTCGCCCATGGTGTCTTCGAGTGCTGGCTCCACCCGGCGAGGTACCGCACCATGCCCTGCAAGGATGGTCGGCGCTGCCGCCGCAAGGTCTGTTTCTTTGCTCACTTTCCCCGGCAGCTTCGTGTCCTCCCCTCCCACAGCAATAATGACGACAAGCCCTCAGCACCCTGTTATGGTATTTGGTCTGCAAACGATAACTCGGTCGCCGCCGCTGCCTTCTCTCCGACGTCGACGTTGATGAGTTTTTCTCCGCCAATTTCACCTTCGGTGGGGGAACTGCAACTCTCCGGCAATGATATAAAGCAGAGGAATATGAGAGGTATCAATAGAAATAACAACCCCAGCGGTGCGATGGATTATGACGGTCTGTGTGAAGAGTTGACGAACTCATTGGAAGCTATGGAACTTTCAGCATCACCAGTGACGAGTTCTGCAGCTGCTGCTGCTGCTGCTCCCAAGGAGGTGAGGAGTCTGGGGTTGGAGAGTAACAACAGCAGCAGCAGTACGTGTTGGCCAGATCTGGACTGGGTGAACGAGCTGCTGATGTAGCAGTAAATCTAACACTGGAACATAGAGAGAAAAAGGTTAGGTTGGCCAGGAGTGCAGAGAGTAAATAAATGGGTCATCAGTAAAGGTATTAGCTTACAAAGCTGACTCATCTTACCCTCCAAAGAAGTCGGAAAATTTTTTAGCATTCAGCGTCGCAGACGTTACAATAAGCTTGAAGTCACGTCGCCTAGCAACTACCTTCTTCAGTATACCAAATAAAACATCGGTACTCAGTGATCTCTCGTGTGCTTCATCCATGATAATTACTCTGGGAAAAAGAAGTATTTCTCAGGATACCCAAAGTTAAAAAACAGTTCATGTTATGAAAGCAAAGTTCTATGTGATTTCCTAACAATTTTGTGCCTAAAAAAACAAAGCATAAAAATTAAGTTTGAGAAAATGTTGAGAGAAAGAAGTGTATGTACCCACTTTGTTCTACCTAACTAACTGATCGAGGTAAGATTGCTAAAGGTAACATTCGATGCATTCTACACGTAGAGCAAGCTAATTGGTGCCTGGCCACTGTTATGAGACATGAGGTGCGCTGAGCTGAGTGCATCATCGTGTTCGCGCATCTAAATCTATGTTTACTGCTCACAACTCCGATTCCGATACTGGAGGAGTATGCAAGTGTCAAAGGCTATCTCGAGACCCGAGAGTCGAACTTTAAGTTACATGGATGGCCGTACGAATGAATGCATGCATAGCATTGTGATGTGATGAGATGAGATGAGATGAGATGAAAGTAGCTGAAAACCGGGGGGAGGTTGAGATAATGTAGGAAGGTTAGCCGGCCATGCTTTGACCGAGTGTGGAGTTTGGATGTGATCCACAGTAGTTTCTGCGTGATCATTCAGGTACGGTGGGAAACGAAACGACGGGAGAAAGACGAGTTTGGGTCCTCCCATTCATCGATTGATCTAAGAAGAAGAAGAAGAAGAAACAAAACAAAAGAAGAAAAGAGTGGCTTCATCACTGGCACTTGGATCACGTGATCTGCACGTCAGATAAATAATGCAATTTTGGGTACACTCAACTAACTAGATGTGTGTAAAAATGATCAAACATCCATCATCATCATATTGACACCGACGGTCAATAAGATCTTTGGGGCAGCCCTAACCCAGCCGCTGCTCCTCGCTTCGATTCAAAGCGAGGGGTGGGATGGGAGTCTCGGAAGGGATCTCTACAAGGAAAAGATTGGGAGGTACTTTTGTAATTACAGCACATTAACTAGCGAGCAGTGCTATATAAGTAATATCGTTAGTCATCGGTTCTTAGATACCCAATGATCTAATTTAATAGTCAACGTTTAATCAAAAACCCATCTCTACATTTGCTGCGAGAAAGCATAAATCTAAGATCTTTAATCCCCTCAAGCTAAATATTAGGAAAGATATTATATGAAAAAGAATGGCACCTCATCTTCCAAAACCCCGCCCATCTCTACATCTTCTGTCAGAAAGCATAGTTCTAATATCCTTTTTCCCCTCAAGCTAAATATTAGGAAAGATCATATAAAAAAGCAGTAAGAAACTCTAAAATGTTCCTCCAATATGCTTTGGAAAAGCATAGTTCTATTTCCAACTTCTCCTAAAAGTAGATAACAAGAAAAAGTCCTTTACTAAACAGTGATGGAAGAGTGTTGTGAAAGATAATTCTCAGCAATGAGTCTTAGTTTACCAGGTAATAGGTTAGTTTTAAGTTCTCCTTGACTTTTTAATACTGTCACATATAGACAACCTCTTTTCATCTTCTACCAGTGCACTTGACAATTTACTTATTGATCTGATGGACATGAACAAAGGAAGTAAATTTTAAGAATATCCAAACATCATGGCAGAAACAAATAATCCTGCAAGCTAAAGATAAATTTCTATGGAATTTCATATCATAGAATAAGAACAAAGGATTCTAAAAAGTGTGGAAAAGAAGTCTTCTTAAAACAAAAATAGAAACAAAAAAAAGGACAATAAGCATACCGGTATTTGTCAAGATCAGAGTCCTTCAATGTTTCACGCAGAAGTACCCCATCCGTCATGTACTACACAAATAAAATATAACATTCTGGTGAGTATACTTCAATCTAAGATAAATGATACAATTAATTTTATCACCAGAAATGACTAAAAGATCCAAAATAGTAGGCCAATTAGTCCAATGCATAAGTGAATTAATCAAGAGAAGAATATAGCTAGAACTTAAGTAGGAGAAATAATACTACTATTTGTATATCCATCTTCATGAAGATACTGTCAGGTAGCTTTATCATCAGCTTAACAATAAACGGCTTATATGTTGAATAAAATCAAAGAGAGTATTGGAAGTGGGTGTTACCTGTGTCAATTGAGTTGTCTTCCCAGAACCAGTCTCTCCAACTACAACTATTACCTGATTTTCACGAACAACCTAATGTAGAGCAAGCAGAAGAATTAAGCACAGTGATAAGCAATTGCATAGGAAATCATGAACATATCAAAAACAACAATGATATCACCAACACGAGGAAAATTTTTAGTGGTGTTACAACTAACATGTAATGTCTCAAATTTAATAATATGTAGCACAGTTACTAAGGATACCAAATGTACTGGGCCATGCTACAAGTGCAGGGTATCTTAGCCTCATTCATGATATGTGTAATATGGGAGTAGTTGAATTGTTATTTGGGAATCACTCATTTAAATAACTGGTGGTCCTAGAAATCAACTATGCATCTAACAACAATGCTAGCAAATATTTTAAAAACTGGTCTAATATCGATTTTGGCAATCTACGGGACCGGTACAGTACCAAAACAATGATATCACCAACACGAGGAAAATTTTAATGGTGTTACAACTAACATGTAATGCCTCAAATTTAATAATACGTAGCACAGTTACTAAGGATATCAAATGTACTGGGCCATGCTACAAGTGCAGGGTATCTTAGCCTCATTCATGATATGTGTAATATGGGAGTAGTTGAATTGTTATTTGGGAATCACTCATTTAAATAACTGGTGGTCCTAGAAATCAACTATGCATCTAACAACAATGCTAGCAAATATTTTAAAAACTGGTCTAATATCGATTTTGGCAATCTACGGGACCGGTACAGTACCAATTTGTCAATGGACTTATACCTTTGGTATCCTTGTATAAAATAAAAAATTAATTTCATGTGTATCATTATAAAGCTAAACATTTTTAAGAGAAACAAAGAACGAAAGGAAGAATGGGAGAGAAACGGAGAGAAAGGTGCGAGGGAAAATAAGAAACTGACAGAAAAGGGAGAGAAATCAACTATGCATCTAACAACAATGCTAGAAAATATTTTAAAAACTGGTCTGATATTGATTTTGGTAATCTACGGGACCAGTACAGTACCATAACAATGATATCACCAACACGAGGAAAATTTTTAGTGGTGTTACAACTAACATGTAATGTCTCAAATTTAATAATATGTAGCACAGTTACTAAGGATATCAAATGTACTGGGCCATGCTACAAGTGCAGGGTATCTTAGCCTCATTCATGATATGTGTAATATGGGAGTAGTTGAATTGTTATTTGGGAATCACTCATTTAAATAACTGGTGGTCCTAGAAATCAACTATGCATCTAACAACAATGCTAGCAAATATTTTAAAAACTGGTCTAATATCGATTTTGGCAATCTACGGGACCGGTACAGTACCAATTTGTCAATGGACTTATACCTTTGGTATCCTTGTATAAAATAAAAAATTAATTTCATGTGTACCATTATAAAGCTAAACATTTTAATGAGAAACAAAGAACGAGAGGAAGAATGGGAGAGAAACTGAGAGAAAGGTGTGAGGGAAAATAAGAAAGTGACAGAAAAGGGAGAGAAGCTAGAACAGAGAAGGGAAAGACAATTTGTGACAGAAACAAAGGGTTGTTGAGCACCATTGCAGTCGAATGTTGTCAGTAGCTGACAGAGAAAGGATTACAAAAGAGGCAGGGAAAGGGCAAGAATGTGAAATCGGTATTCAACTTCAGCGGTGCAACGCAATGGTGAGTAGTAGTTTGAGTGAAGAGGGAGAAAAACAGAGGGGAGAGAGAGAGAGATCAAATGAAAAGTGTGTTAGGAATCACAGAAAGGAAAAAAAACAGAGGGGAGAGAGAGAGAGAGATCAAATGAGAAGTGTGTTAGGAATCATAGAGATAGCATGTGTTGAGTTAGTAGGTCACACTCCGTCCGTGTTGGTTGCAGGAACAGAATGAGAAAAGACAAATAGAGTGTAAGGAGAGGGAAAAGCATTTGCATGGCTGCTTTGAATACTGATAGCAAAGAGCAGCAATCTAGGTTCAGATGGATGACTGTGGTTGTGAGAGGTGGCGAGGGGGATGAGAGTTGTTAACTTTTGGTGTTAACTTGTTTTCCTAGGAAAGCCTTAATCATTAATTTCATTCAACATATAACAGAAAACACAAAATAAGATATGACGTTTAAGGAGAACCAAACAAAGCATGCATTACAGAGTGCAAAGTGAATATGTTGACCAATACGTTTATAGATATTGACCTTCAACAGTTCCTCACGAACAGAATATATTGGAAGATACTGCCTTTGTTGTGAAATGGACTTCGACTTGGCGAACTCACTTACTGCTTCACCTTTCTCTTTCATATGCCTTGCAAACTTGGCTTCCTCTTTAAAATCCACTTCGCCTTCTTCTCCTACCACTGCAGTATCTGCATCAATCTGATATTTGAAGCAGAGAAAGTTGAGTTATTCAAAGGAGATGGACAAGAAAATTAATCAGCTAAGATCACAAATACTAACCTGCTCAGCGGTCTTCTGGACCCCTAGAATGTCACCAAGTTTTGATCCTGCCAGCTCCCAAAACCGTTGCCGTGACTTATTCATACTCTGCTTTTCATGAATTTCCCTAACCAGAGCAGAACCTTTACGAGCAATTATGGCCATATCTGATGTGGGATCTTTAATAGGCATTACAGGTTCAGCCTGTTTTGTGAATACCACCCTACCATCCAGGAAAGGGGGCTTTGTATCTGCAAAAAGTTGGAACAGGTGCTCAGTAACTTCAGCCACTTGGTAATACAATTCGTAAGGACCAAACAAGCACCATCTTTGTTGCAACTTCATATTGTCATGCCTATCAACTAGAACAGTAAGATAAGGGTAACATAAAATGGGTGAAAATGGCAAACTGTCTAACCATATTTTGCCAGAACATGTCAATTAACACACATATCAGTATGTGCATGGAGGAAGTTGTGAGCAAAAAGCACAAGCAGCCTTTTGCAAAAATAGAGCTTCAGTCTAGAGGATTCATCACTAAGAGTTTTTTTTTCTTTTTTTCTTTTTTACTTCATCAAAGAAAAGTTAGGATTCCTCCAAACAAACATGGTATTTAAATAAAATTTGACTCACTCAAAACAGTGGAAACAAACAACATCTCTCTGAAAGACCAGCATTTTTTCATGACGCATGGATATTTATCATAGATGATGGAATATCAGATAAGTCTAACACAGGACAATTTCTATTATTCAAGTCTTTTATCTTTTTTATCAATGATGGCCCTTCAGGATCTCTCAAGAAACTGCTTATATTTACAAGACTTCCCAGTAGACTTCTTAAACAAAAGGGTAGCTTGCTTCTGGCATAGGTATTGTATACTATAAAGAATGCAAATGACATTCAAAATATCTTAGAAACAAGTGACATTTCTCTTCTATAAGCTCTCAAACAGCTAGTTACGTTTATTACAGAAACAAATTGCACATTTCACAACATAAATCCTTTTGGAAACATAGTAAGGAATTGAAATTCTTAAAACACAAATAGTGAATGTTAATCATTAGCACGTTAATTCTCACAATTGTAACCCAACTCTTTCCGAGTATTAATTAGCACAAGAAGCATCAACCTTAGGTTTCTGTAACAAAATGTATAGTGCATTGCACATCCACATAATTTACAATAGAACTGAAGATGTTGACAAAATGTGAAATTGTAATAAAAAATGAGGAAGAACAATTTGAGCCCAAAGCCAAAATTGCATTTAGTTAGGTCTCCATTGAGTCTAGATATGTCAGGGTTAATCTCTCTATTTTTTTCTAAATTTATTTATCTTACAGATATTTTCTGGTCAAATTTGAGAAATGATTCTTTTCTATTTTCTAGGTATTACAAAATTATTTTCATTAAAATGTATAGAAATGATTTTTTACCATATTTGGATATATTTAGGTTATATTATGATTCTAATGTTATCCTTACTTTTTATAAGATATGCGATACCAAATATTGGTAAATAATCCTCCTTTTTTAATAGATTTGGGTATCTTTAAATTAGATTAGGATCCTAATATTATCTTAATTTTTGGTAAGATATGTGATAACAAATCTTGGTACATAATCCTCAGGTTTGTTATGCCAAAATAATCACCAAAGTTGAATAGGAAAAATGTGCAATAATAGAAAAATATCGGACTTGATATATAAGAAATTTTTCTTTAATTTATGCAAAATCCTTTTGTAAGCACAAATATTAGTCTGATTATAATGTGATTACCGTAGACACCTCACTAGAACTTGTGGCCCAAAATCTATAGCATGAACAACAAACATCATCATAAGAGTTCATTATCAACTTCATATTCCTCCTTCACGACAGAATAGGACACCGAGGTACTCACTGGAACATAGCATCAATGGTAATGATAAAGACATTACAGAGTAATACTGTAGAACAATTAGATCTAACTACAGCATACCATGAACTAAAAGGATGACTTTGCGCTCATCCTCATCCTCAAAGTCAATCTGCACCTCTGTTCCTCTAACAGCCCCCGATCTCAATAGCTGTCGGTCTTCCCACTGAGCATTATCAGCAGTCAATTGTGATAACTTCTTACTTTGGGCAAGGGTCATCAATGTTCCATCCTTACGAGTCTGCAGCATTACACATATATAAGAAAAAAAGTGGTATATGTAAATGAATTTAATTTTTCTACTATGACTTGCAATAATATTAGTACAATCTCCAAGTTGTACCAAGGATAAAGATCCAGCAGGTGATAATGACTTTGGGTTAACAAAGTCTAGATAAGTCAGGAATCTAATAAGCCAAGCTTTCCAACCGCTAAAGACAAATTTAATTAACTCGCCTTACCTCTTGAATACATCCAATATATTGCAGATGATGTTCCATCACATGATAACTTAACAGGCTACATATCAAACTTTCCAGACGTGCCATTCACTATTTTATTTATTCTGTCTAGAGACTCTAGACATTCATTTCAAAAGCCTTAAACTGCTCCTACCATTTCAAATATTCTTCTCGGCTACTCAACATTGTGGCAGACAAAACATAGCTGCTCTTATCAAAAAATTTCTTTTAATCTGAAGGGTGATTGCTGGTTCACAAAAACATGTTCATATCAAGCCTAATACTAATGTCCTGCATCATGAGAGAGTACATGTCTTGTACAAGATGAGCCATATGACCACCGCAATATCAAAATCAGAAACATGAAACCGCATGGAGAGCATTCTAGAACCTTCCACTTCATATCAGTAATATCAAAATCCAAAAAAGCTTCAGTCAAATTATTATGAGTGAAGCAAGCACAGATGTAATAGGTGTATAAAACAGAGCGAATGTGAACAAGGTAAAAGGCCAGATCAGAAACAAGATGAATCTTATAAGCAGGGAAAAAGGAAGACCATGTCATACTCTAGGGAAAACTTATATATTAATTTCATAACTCGATACAACATACATTTCTCCTAAGTAGTATAATAAAAATTAAATCTCGATATAGATCAGAAAGACAATAAAGATTACAATTGACTGGTTGTATTTCTTATTTTCTTCTTTCTCCCAAGCCATAATCTTTAATACTGTCATATCAAAGGCTGATATGATGTATTATTGCTACATCCATCAAGTATAAGTTTGATGCTTATTTTGGATAACAATTAATTAGTTACACATACCGAAAGCTGCACTTCAAATATTTCACCAGAAACCAAGGTTAGAATCCTAAAATAACTAAAATAGTCTCAATCGACTTTCACAACAAATACTAATAAATTAAAAATGAAAATTCTGAAAAACAGAAAAAAAAAATTAACTTGGCACAATTAATTAGGACCCAACCTCATCCATAGACTAAATCTAAATTTACCTGGACTTGAGATAGACTTGAACTCAAAGGCACTTTCAACCAAAAAGCCAACCAAAAGGCTACTATACCAGGTCGTGAAGGAGAGCCAAGTAAAACACTTGCTTTTTAACTTGTAACAAATGCAACTCCAATGTGACCAACAAACTTCATCATGAAAATACAACGGGTAATGACCTTCATCAAGGAAAATAAAAATCATTTAACATCCCAAGCAAAAAGAAAAAAAGTAAACCCATTGAACCTTTCGACAAAAAGCAGATCAAAAGACAACTAAACCAGGTCCCAAAGGAGAGCCAAGTAAAAAATATTTTCTTGTTAAACTCATGACAAATTGCAAATCCAATGTGACCAACAAACTCCATAGTGAAAATGCAAAAGGTAATCTTTCTCAGAAAAAAAACCATTTAAACCATCCAAGCAAAAATAAAAGAAAAACCTGGCTTCATTTTGTGAAGTTTATAATTGCATTAGTGGTATTAACTGAAGATCCAAAATGCAAGTATCACCATGCTACCCAGGAGTATGTGCTACTAGCCTCACTTTTACCAAAACTAATTGGCTGAACTCACATTGAAGTACTTCCAACAAAAATCATTTGTGCTTCTAATTGCAAGCTAACATGAAGAGATATAAATTTATAGAGCAAAAATAATATGGAAGATAATATTGTTAAAACTACATTATTTCGATATCAGGAAAGGAAGAGGCAATGATATATTATACCAGTTTCTTTGCCAGTGATGCTTCTTTCTTTTTATAAGAAGCATCATCCCCACCAAACAATGACGAGCTATCACCATCAAACATTGTGTTATGTTCATCTCTGTCGTACCTACAAAAAAACATCAAGGGACTTAGAGCGCAATTGATACTTTCATGACATACCATTCATTAAGCCCCAAAGGATTATGTACAAGAAGCAATACGTCAAATTTATAGAAAATAAAAGGTGCTCAATCCTTGTTTTCAGTAAAAATCTTAGAAAAGATATGTTGATTAAATTGAATGTCAGAGTAACATTTTCAAGACAAGTTTATAACACTTTGATTTCAGTCAAAAGAAAGGTTCATAAACAAGCACCTACCATGCTCGGTCAGCATTGTAATCCATCTCTTGGCGCATTTCCTCTGTGATCTCATAAGGCTTAAATGTGGTTAAGGTGCTTTCAGCTGCTTCATTTTCCTGGTATGAAAGATAAACCAATGAACAAACAAGCACAGATAAGCCTTTGAATTCATTAAAAAATAACTAAGAATCAAAGAATACTAAAAACAAAGCACATAGGAGAATGAAGCAGAAGCTAGAAGGTCATAATAATGAAGACAAATTGTATGGTTTTCTCACCATGTATAAATGAGGCTACATTAACTTAATAAATAATGATATGGTAACCAAAAATGGACAATATTCACATGGGAGTTATTAGGCATGAATTAGTAACAGAGCCAGTGAAATGCATAGCAAACAACATTACCAGATTTCAACATGGTATCGCTGAACCTATTAGACGATGCAACAATCAAGTATTTAACGCTAAAATCTGCAATGCCAAGCTGGTTGACATGTCACTTTCACAAAGAATTATATAAAAATATGGTAACAATGTTCGTTTCAAGGCACAGCTTTAACTTAGTTGCTAATCATCTGAAGCTTGTTGCCTTGTACAGGAGTCATGAAAAGAAAAATAACCATGGGGGTGTTATTTGTTCAAAATTCTTTTTTCGAAAGGTTTTTTATGGTAAGCCTTTTTTTTTTATTTGAAAACCATTCTTGTGCCTAAACGGAACCAAAGGATGTTTTCTTTTCTCGAAAGGTTTTTTATGGTAAGCCATTTTTTTTTATTTGAAAACCTTTCTTGTGCCTAAACGGAACCAAAGGATGTGACTTGTAACAGCATGTTGTCAGGATGGCAACAGCACAATGCAAGTTAAAACATCATGCCAACAAGTTGACAGTATGCAATAATAAAACCACAAAATCCATAATACATATCCACCCACAAGCTATATTTATCCGAACACCTAACCAGGATACGAAGAATCTATTCCACCAACCTCATAGTACAGATTCATCTCCAAGGTATCATTGTTGCATAAAAACCATTCAAGTCATGCCATAACTAGCCACTGAATAAGAAAAACTTTTGAAAGGGAAACTTATATCTCACTGGATTATCCTAGTTGTAATTACTGACCAATAAAGCATGCAGCAATAGATCTAGCATATCTTAAAACCGCATGGTTGGTCAGTGCTCTATAGTGTTTTTCTTCAGGTGGCTAAAAGGTGTTTTGTATTAATTACAACAGTGTTCCTTGATGAAATAAATCTGATACACGATCTCAATTCTCAATTGCTTTTCATGAAATTAACAGCCTGGTGAAACCCACCTGGTGAAACTATGACGCATGGCATTTGCTTATACTAGAACAGGCGAAGTGGAGATCTGCAACACAAATAAATTGGAACTCAATCAAGAACCAACCATTTGTTCCAGCAGAGAGGGAGTCGCAATGTTCCAACGGAGTAGTCATGATGCCCCTTTGAGTTTCTGATATCTACTTTAGATGGTTCTTTTTGTTGCATAACACCACCATTCTGTTCTTTCCAAATTGACAATTTGGCAAAAAGCTAGAAAATGATTGAAGAGAACCCACTGGATGATTTTAAGAAAACAAAAGACCTATAACAGATTCCTATAAATTAAAGACCTATTTCCGAAGAAAGTCCTCGTAACGTATTTGCGCTACTCATTTGCATGAAGGTTTTGATGTTGCAATAATCATATTCATTCCTCTAAATTGCATGTGCTCTTCTAATGCATGCCACTCTTTCTACCAGATAATTCTGAAGCTTTATATCAAAACACAGGTCATAAATCAGAATCAGTATATGGATCAGTCAATTGCAAAAACATAGCATTGGTTGGACCAGTCATATAAGAGAAATCAGAATTGAGAAACAAAAAAATCTATAAATTTCAAATTTTATAAAATAAGGAAAATGAGAGGAATTAGAAAAAATAGACCAAAGACATCATAAAAATAATGTTGCATATCATATATTAATTTGTAATGAAGTTACTCTAAATTACTATATTTCATATGAAAATACAGCATGACAAATAACAAATGAGGTGATGCATATTATTTATAGCTAATATATGAATATAATATCCCAAGAGACACAATGTGCCGTGTGTTATATTATTCATTACCTTTAAATTACTGATAAATCCCGAAGGGGTTTTGTTTTCCTAAAAACTGAAAATGTTTCGCAAATGTAAATTTTATTAAACAAGTTAATAAAGAAAATAATATAATAGAAAAATATGAAAATGTTGAAACAATATTGCAAAAACTAAAAATAAAAAATAATATTTAAAAGTATTATGTCATTTTAAAATATTTAAAAGATATGTTAAAAATTATTCCAGCAATACTATGTAAAAATAAACAATTAAAATCAAAATAAGATTGAAATATTTGTAGCAATTAATTACTACTAAATTCTTTAAATGTGAATTGGCACTTTGTAACCCTTGACGTCAGAAAATGCAATATAACATACAACAATTACTATTATACTCACTGTTCTTAACAGGACCAGTTAAATTATGTCATCATCATAACAATAGTAGTAGGTACCATGTAGACACTGGAGTCTAATCCATTCTCTGTGGAATGTAAACAACATGTTGAATCTGGTCTAAATCCAAAAATCCAATCAATAATCCAAGATACAAAAAATTAAGTGAGATACCTAAATCTGTCAGTCTTTCCAGTTTTGGGGCCCAAAAGGGAGGGGCACTCTTTCTCCTCCCTCTATTGCGCTAAGTCTGCCTCCCTCTTTCTTGTCTTGTATTCCTCTGCAAAATTTCTTCTTCTAGGTGCCCTCTCTTCCCTCACAATCTCCCCTCCCTTTTCCCGCTCTTCTTCCTCGTCTCAGTTATATTCTCTCATTCTCTCGTTCAAATGGCAAGATTCCAAGACTTAATGGGTTGGGATGTGCTAGGATAAACCAATAATGGAAATGTCTGATCCCATTCAATTTATCTAAATACCCAATTTCTCAGAATAAATCAGATCACCCTCAGCCAATATTGATCCAATTATCCAACTATCCTACAACACAAAATCTAGTCCTGCTCCTAATTTGTAAGACATTATGTAATCTGCGCAATTACATACAATAAAGATTGACACAAAACCTAGTTAATTGCATCATGAATAAGAGTCTCCACTGTTTATAGTGCATGAACCAAACTACAAGAACAAAAGACATTCATCTGGACATCACAGTCAATATAAGACTGCCCTCAGGTCTATAAGGTCATACAATCATCAAATAACAAAACTAACCACATACAAATTGGAATTCAGAGAAAAATATGCATACAGAGCAAACTAATGCAAGGAAATAGCTGGCATCTCATGCGTCAAAATTCAAGTTAGTCTCTTCCATTTATATTAATCATAGTCTAGAGCTTAATGGCCATGGTTAAACAAGCAACTAGAGACAAGAAGCATTTATCATGATTGACCAGATTAATATTAAAAGCTTGATTGAGGTGCAACTTCTAGCTTTAAATGTTTTGGGCATTTATCATGAAACTCAAGGCAGCTAACCATCTGTTTCTTTGTGCTGTATTGCATCATACAAGCGTTCTCTTCCATTGACAGAATTCAAATGCAATATGTGCACCTTCTAGCTTTAAATGTTTTGGGCATTTATCAATATGTGCAACTCTACCTTAATTTCCCAAAGTTCTGTTTTTGATGCTAATATATTCTAGGAAAAAAAAACCCATCATATAGGCACATGCAAAACTGAGAACACAATGCCAGGAACCATATAGCACTGTACTTATTAGAATTAAATAGAAAATAGAAACCCTAGACAGGTACCTCTGAATCAGCTGCAACAGTAAAATGTAGCCGATGTTTTCCACTCTTAGACGAATCAGATCTTTTTGAGGAGCCTGTGGCACGTATTGGTGTTGGAGAGGGAGCTACACTATCCCATGGAGAAACTGTAGTCCCAATGGTCATTTTTATCATCAAAGCTTCTAGTGATAGTACAAATAAAGGTAAAAGAAAGATATTTTCAAGTAAATGATATAATAACTAAAATCTGACTGATTTGTCATACTTGCCTGCAGAACGAGGTGTATTACCACCCAGCCACGGGGACACAAGCCGTGCATCAGGTGAGGCACCTGCCAACATTGGAGAGGGTGAAGGTCGATATCTGTGAGGCACAGAATAGTTGTCCCTAGAACCTCGACGTGGAGTATCTTCCCATTCCCACCTCCCGTCATCCCAGCCTGACCTCGCTGGGAATTATAGGTCTCATTAGCTCAAATAAAAAAACCATGTAGACAACTGAATAAACCACATTCAATCAAAAGATAAAACTTACAAGGAGTGTTTGAAGTCTGTTCGTGCCGACTCCTCTTCCTGCTATAATCCGTAGTATATCTGGATCTCCCGTGTTCATCTCTTGTGCCATATTCAACACTCTGATACCTTTGTTTCTCACTCCTCTCGTAATTATCTGAACTGCGAGAATGAATGCTCCTAGAGCTTCTAGACGAAGAGACCTTTCGAACATATTAAGATAGTGCATGTTAATATATACTAAAAATAGAACAGATCATCACAATATACCAAAGCTTATTTCATTTTTAACATCAAATAATCATTAATCAACAATTTGATTAGAAAATGTTAGTTACATGGTGATGACGATAAAGACGATATTTATCTGAGTTACCTTTGGAATTTTGGTCCTAGAGACTTAGTAATTTGTAATATCTAATCATCTCATTCTCTTCTGCTTTTCTAATATAACGAGATATAAAATATGTGCAGAAAAAAGAAAAAAGAACAGTAAAGTGGTACAAATGATGCTCCCAATCACTGATCTTCACTACAAAAGCACTTAAAGAAACTCAACCCAACCAGCATCTTGTTAATAAGGTCTATCATAGACCACCCATCGTCATTGCAGACTTACTAGCCCACGAGGAATTACTTGCTTACGGTGGGCCTCGAATGGTGTAGATCCCAAAAGGCACCTTTGAGAGAGGAGTAGCCTTCAGCTTTGTCCTAGGCATTGGCTCTCCAACTCTTCAACTAATATGGAACTAAATGTGGCCTCATCACAGCTACAGATACTCTGGCCCGCAAAGATATGTCGGCTCTAGGGTAAACATTGCACAATTTTGACCTTTTAAGGTGGACCCCAAAGGAGATCTCCGAGAGCAGGTGGCTTTTGGCTCTCTTTATTAGGCATTCTTGCCAACTCGACTAGATGTGGCTCATCACTTGCAAAATAGAACATTATATAATTCTTAAGAAGGTTGAAGGCTTGAGGCTATATTTCTACACAAGAGATATAGTTGATATAACATGGTTAAACAGAACTATGCAAGTATAATATTTAGGATGGCCATCCATGCTTACTTAAGCGCACATCAAAAAGAACATAAAAAACTAACAATTTGCATTTACCCATTTTGATATGCACAGAATTCATATAAGCCGGCATGATAAGATTTTGGTGCTAGCATGCACACCCTAAACCCAAAAAAATACCTAGTTTTAACAGCGAGCACGGTAACAACTTTTTTCTACGAAGATAGATTAGGCCTGCTACTTATTTCTAGTATGACATGGTATATGCCTGAACCAGCAAAGGAAATGCATGGCAAGACATTGTACCATACCAACCAGACAACAAGCAATTCCTTCATACTTTCTTCCGTCATCGAGTCCCAATCTTAGCATACATACTGTTCTCACTTTCCAGCCACCACATACATGTCACTAATCTCGGCTTTGGTTTTAGTAAAAATGCATTATTCCTAAACAAAAACCAACTGAAACAAACTCTATAGAAGCAAACCAATACAAGTAAAGAACTACATGCACATGATCCCCAAAAGAATATTCTCGAAAAAGCTGCATACAATTTTGATCTTGCATAGTATCATTTAAACCAACATTATCATGTTGTTCTACTTTATTCAGCCCCAAGAGCCTCCACACTTCCTGACCACATCCACGGTCTAGCAGGATAACAAACTCTATTTTCCCACATAGTTTTAAATGACTTAATTGTAGGTGGGCTAAAGCTAATTTCTTGATATGCTTTCTATATCAGAAAAGTTACCTAAGTCCATCCCCAGTTCTTAAGGTATAATGGGTCAAAATCCTTGGATGTAGATGTCCATGATGCACAAACTAAACATGTGGCTATGTAATAACCAAGATGGGATGATTTTCTTTATTTCATGCTTCTTGAGAGATTTAGAAGTGTGACACTCAATTAAATTTAATTAGAAAAACAAAGGTTGAGAAATAATCACTTCATTTTAATTAAAAAAAGAGACAGGGCTGCTGTTTCATCTCTAATGTCAGGTGTCAATTCTCGAACTCCTCCATCCAAATAACAAATTCATCCAACACTTTTAAAATCATTGCTCCATCTTCTTTCATGTGGCAACAAATCCTCCTTCCACCTCACTCAAATTATGTAAAGCGTCTTAACTTCTACCAATTAAACTTACTATTTTTGGAGTCTACTAGGAGCCAGGCCCAGTAAATACCAAGTAAAGAATCTTATAAATGTCGGGCATATACCTGAACGTTAGAGTGTGATTCAGTCAATATTGTTCTACATCATTAATAAAAGAAATTACATTTCTGCAGATGAAATAGAAAAAAAATCTTCAGTTGAAGGCATAGCAGACCTAGTTTCTAACAGTCAATCATTCACTTAAAATTACTGCTAAAGTGATTTACTTGTACATTTTGCATTAATATCGTGAGGACTTAATGTAACATAAAGACCATGTTTATAATCTGATCAAAAACATTCAATCATATACACAAAACAAAGCTATGGGACCCTTTTAAAACAATTTCAGAAATGGAAATGATAAACTGACTGCTGAATCTAAACTATTTTAAGACTCATCTAGTCTTTAAATAAATCACAGTGCATCAAATTATGATGGTTAGAATGTTCCAATTTCTCATCTCTCATATGTTTCCTAGCCTTGGGGTTTTTTGATATCAATATGTTGTTCAACATGCATGCCAAGAAATGCACTTGTCCACGATGAGATGAGTTTCATTGTATTTTTCAAAGCCAAAGTTATTGGAAAAGCAGAATCTCTGATGAATTCTCGGATAATAAATTAAGTCAATGTACAGGTACAATTCTTATTTAGGGATGACTAGGGAATAGTTAAAATAATGTTCCATCAAATGCCACAAATTTTTCAGTATAAAATGAAAATTAAACTAAATATTCAAAACCTAATGAAGTTAAAATTGAGTTAAGCTTGGCCTTCTCATGCAAAATAATGTACCTCAAGACGTGGGGTTTCCTTTGTGCGTCGTGAGTGAGAGGTTTGGCTGCCTGCACCATCAGATGTTATGGTAGATTCTGAAAGTTCAAAAGGCATATCCAGTTAGTCATAAACAAAGTCAAATAACTGGCAAAACGTACTCATGCAATCTAATGCCTCCATTCTCAAAGTATGTTTTAAAGGGTTACAAAGACATGTGGAAGACACCCTATTAAGGAATGAGCAAGCATAATGTTCAAATATGAAATACTTATGCATATTCATTTCTCGACAGTGTATATATTCACATAATCATCTCATTCATCACATCAAACTTTAAAGAAGTATTATCCAACAATTGTTAGCACTTAGCACTACCTAACCTCCATAAATTATTTCTCGAGTTCCATAGTTTCTCCCACCATCAAACAATCAATTTATTTTGATCCCCGTCTTCTAATTAACATTTTATTTCCAATCATGCATATATCGATCCACGGCTTTGCTTAGTGAAAACATGCAAAAATAAAACATGATATGCACAACAGCACAGCGAACAATTTCCTTACCAGTATTGATCACCAAAATAAAAATTTTCAAGACATCGTAGCAAGTTGTATCAACCACAGGTTAAAATCAACAAAAATCATAAACATTAATTTTAAATGTTCTTTCCCAAGTGTATATAACAATACATGTATAGAAAGAAAAAAATCTCCAATCAACCTGCATAAATCTATACAGCTGTCAGCATATTCCTCATATTATACCACAAGCTATAGAGAAGAAATGAACATCTCAATGAGCTTCCTGTTGTTGCTAGGTAACTGATAGCTTTGAGCCTGATGTCATTAGAAGATCTCTATCATAGTATATGACAAGTACTTCATAGACATTTTTATCACCATTTAGCAGAAAATTAAACTATAAATAAAGAGTTACTTCTTAGTATAAATTATATTTCACATAGAAGTGGCGCCTGACCTTGAAGTGAATTTTCTTCAACAAAAGATGCACGGTACTGCCTAAATGTGTGTCCCCGAAGACCACGGGGTGAATCATCTTTTGATTCTTCAATCCCAGAAGGGTCGCATTTCTCATCTTCGTCAAAAGAGTCAAAGGTCATAACTTTTTTTGGAGCTGGTGCTTTAAATCTCATATCCCCCTTCTCTCTTTTTGTACTAGCAAGAACATCCAAACCTGTTGACAACATTATCAATAGTTCCAAAGTGTTAATGAACATTACTGTGCAGGACATGCATGATTCTCAGTTTCTCACCTTCCAGCATGAAGGCGATGATAACATTAAAAGAGATAGACATGCATACCCAAAGTCGATTTTCTCTCTGGGGGTCTATACATTACTCTTTCCTGTTGTGGCATGTACAAACCTCCCCTAATGCTTGTTTCAGGTTCCAAGATAGTGGTTGTTGAGTTTATATCGATAACCTTTTTCACTTCCTACATTGATCAAATGGTGCACATGCAAATGCAAATGAAGTTGTCTAGTCAGAAGTATACCGATAAAAAACACAAGATCATAGGAGAATGTATGTTAAACCATGAAAAGAAATGGACTGGATAATTAATAACAGTTTAATAAAAACTGAATATTAATTTAAAGCTCACCTCCATAATAGTTCTTCCACACGCTACTTGTGATGTGAAACGGATACTATCTACATATAATTATGATACAATAGCATTCAATTAGAAAGCAGAAAGAACCATAAATGTTGAGTAACAACAAATTATCAAAAAATAAATAATTTTTCAAACAAGTAAAGAGAAATATTCTATATTCTTATGAACGACCCCTTTAAAAAATCCAACCAAGTTTTTTTTTTTTCTCAAAATCACTCAAGAACAAAAGATATATCATAAAAACTTAACCCTCTCAAAATCTCCATGCATCGCCATAGTTCGTCTGAGAGGTATTTTCGTAATTTGGACAAAGGACAGAACCGAAATTTCTCAAATTCCGAGGGGTAAAACTGTCTTTTGCCCAGAAAAACCTAACCCTCTCCCTTCTGTGTTGCCGGCGGCGGCCACTGCAGGGGGCGGGGGGCGGCGCCGCCCCTGCAGGTGGGCGCCACCGCGGGCGCAGCGGCCGCAGGCGCCGCTGCT
>LVTN01000439.1:218302-234751 GCA_001649415.1 Musa itinerans | reverse complement strand
AACTTTTGTGAAAGCAATAGATTGAGATAAAAGTCTTAGAAAAGTCTTTAGAAAGTCTTCTCTTCAATTGTTTGAGTGTTCACCTCATTCTTTCTCTTCAAAAATTTATAAGAGTGTGAACCATTTGTAAAAGTTGTAAGAGGGGTGTTTGTCCTTCCCCTTCAAGAGATTTGCTAGTGGAAGTTGGAAGCCTCACCGAAGAAGGCTTTGCAAGTGGATGTAGGTCATTTGACCGAACCACTTTAAATTGACGTGTCCATTGAATGTGTGAGTACTTACCTTTTTGCAATCGTTATCTACGCAACAGCAAGTTTCCGGTTTTTACTTTACTTAAGCTATTACAAAACGAAATCTCCTTGCATTTTACGGAATCATTTTCGAACTTACAAGTTTTAATCTGCTGCACTAATTCACCCCCCCCTCTTAGTGCCGCTCTGATCCTAACATAATGGTCTTCCTTCAATATGTGAAAACCAACCACCTCTTTACATCGCTTTCTTTTTTTTACGAGTTTATGAGATAACCCTTACAAGCCTCACACCTATTCTTGGATGATTATAAAGCTAAAGAGAGGGAGGAGGATGACTCTTCTCACTTTTACAATACTTTTTAACACCCCAACACTTAGAGTTTTTTTCACACTTTGATTGCACTTTGTTATCCTTTCATGCAAAAATGGATAGGGTATTTATAGGCCCCAATGGTTTCAAAATTGGAGCCAAAAAGTGTCTTATCCTACATTTTTAGGGTACTGGTGGTATCATCGCTAGCATTGGGCGGTACCACCGCCTGGCAATAATAACTACCGACGGTACCATCGCTTAGTCTAGGTGGTACCACCACCTAGACCACCGGGGAGACCATTCCTTGGGCAGTTCCACCACCCCAGTCTGGCGGTGCCACCGCCAAACAAGGTCTAGTAACCTAGTTAAGCCTTGAATCCAACCTAAACCAATCCAATTATGAGCCCAATTGGCCTTTAACAGGGTTAATGAGATTACCTCCCAAACCTAACCCTAATTATGTGCTAACTATGATTTTTAAGGCATACACTAAACAAAACAAGCCAGATAAGTCTAAGTTTCTTCCGACAAGCTTCCAGCGATCTTCCGACGGACTACCGATGATCTCTCGGCAATCTTCCAACAAACTTTGGGCAAGCTCCTAGACTTCATGATGATCTTCTTGGTGAGTTCTGACGAGCTTCTTCTCGGTCAATTCCGATAGCATTTCCGACGAACCTCCGAACTTCCAACGAACTCTCGAACTCCCAACAAAATCTCGATCTTGACTCCGGCACTTCATTTTGCTTTATGCCTTAATCGCTATCATAGTTAATCCTGCACACTTTTCTCAATATATAGATTTAATCAAATAATTTACTAATTGATTTCATCATCAAAATCTGAGATTCAACAATCTTCCCCTTTTTGATGATGATAATCAATTGATGACAGAGTTAACCTTAGCTCCCCATATCTATATGCAATACTTGAGAAAAGACACTCTTGAATTCAAGCATTAAACCGATAAGTTATATGCATTTAAGCTTATCGACATACACATCATGATACTAATCATGATTTACTATCTTAAAATACGATATCACATATTTATCACAATACAAATGATGTCAAGGCATGACATCTATTTTTAAGTTTAATATAGAATGATCATAGACAATCATCATTTTCAAGTATGATACGAATTTCAAATATAAAATTTAGCAAGATGACAATTCATCAATCTGAGACATGATATCAATTGTAAGTAGCAAGTTAAGCTCATGATACCTTATCATAATGATAGACATTTATCAAGCATTCATGAAACATTTCAAGTATCTACGATACATATGATGCATATGAAATATATTTTGATATGTTTCAAGTATTTACGATATGTTACGATGTATTTGATGATTCCAATTATATTTCAAGCATTCGCAAAACATTCAAGCATTTACAATAAGACACATTTTATACATTATTTCAAACATTCATAATGCTAATATATCATCAATTTGCCATATTTCTCCCCCTTTGTCATCAACAAAAAGGAGAACCATTCAATAATTCAAGTGTGTTAAAAAAATTCAAGCAAGTTTCACACAAATTTATCCAAGCCAAAAAAGAAGGTAAGCAAAAACTTTGCATGATAACTACTTTTGATTTTTTTTAAATGGATAAGCTAACATTTTTACTTTAGATGTGCTAAAGCATTTTGGTTCTTCTTTTAGATGTACAAGTTTCTTTCTTCCTTTGTCATAAAAAATAAGAAGAGGAAGAAGAGTAAGGGAGGAATTCATCAAAAATCAAATTCATGAAAGGATTTGAACCAAGTCAAATCCAAAACAATAAATGAGTTTCATCAAATCACACTTCCATTTTAACAAAGAGAAAGGATTCATAAAAAGGATCAAGATGTCCATACAAAATCAAATCCTTATTCTTGCAAGTGATCATCACATACTAAAAATTCATAAAATTCTTCTTTCATGAGAAGAGTAAGGAAGAATTTATAGGAAATGAGCATCAAATGAAGGATTAAAAATCCTCGAATGAAATCCATGAGAGATATATTTGTCAATGAAATCCATGAGTAAAGGGACCAAGTGTATCAAAAATCATTAAGTGATGGAGCAAGGGTATAAAATAAATTTGATACCAAGTAAATTGATATTTCGGATTTCATAAAAGCTTTAAAAAATCAAGAAAGTCCGGAAAAGATGTACAACAAACTTATGCATTTGGATAATTTAACATTCCTAACTTTGCAAATGATCGTCATATGAGAAATAATACATCAAGTTGTAAATACCAAAAGATGAATCTTTACTTTTGTAAATATCACGAGAAAGAAAAACGTCCTTGATTTAAAAAGAAAACTGAGAAATTCGAAGAATGTATCAAGGAATTTATGAATTTAAATGATTTATCAAGTCTAATTTTTAGAGTGATGCAAGCATTAAACCATCATTAAGAAGCGCATCATAATATTGAAAAGCACACGACGTCAAAGCGTACGTCATAGAATGTAAGAAGTATAATATATCAAAGAGTACAACTCATCATGGTACTTTTTAGTTCCTTACTCCCTTTTATCAATAAAAGGAAATGCATAACCTATTTAGGTGGTGGTAAATCAAAATGCTTAAACAAAGTATTCAGTTACCGACGAATTTGTTGCGTCTCGGTTAAGATATGATCTTGACATAGTTCAATTCTATCTAGTTGAGTCACTATTGGATCGGCAGATGAGGATATTGCTTGCTCTATTGGAGGTGCTACCTCAAGGGGACTAGTAGGAGGAGAATGACTTTCCCTATATACATGTGTTCCTAGTTCAGGTGGGGGAGGTTCAATCCTCCTAGGTAATCTAGTCCAAATTTCATTTCTTACTATACATCTTAATCTCCTTAATAGGTTTCCATTGATGACAGTGAATCGATCTAGTTTTAAGGTTTCTTCATCAAATGGAATAACTATGTTATGTGCATGCATTAGTCTAGTGATTAAACCACTATAAGGAAACATCATATCTTTTGTTAATAGTTCGATCATGTTTTGTTTTATCAGATATCCAAAACAATTGTCGTGTCCTATCATAATCCAATACATTATTCCTAATTCCATTTGACTAACTTCATCATGATGGTGTTGTTTTGGAAGTAGGATACTTATCACTATGTGATGTAGCAATTTTGTGCTAAAGGGTAGCAAATGTTTATAACTTTTTGGAACGATGGAAAGATTTGGGTTACCAAAGATAGTTCTTAATGCCTTAGTATACGTAACCCTATAAGGTTGTAAATTACACTATCCGTGATGGGTATGTGATGCCCTAAGAGATAAGTGGACACCCTATCATTTTCATGTACTTGCAAGTTATTGTAAAACAACCGAACAAGTCTAGGATAAATGGGTTGACTTATTTGGAGGATTGAAAAGACATATAAGTTGGCAAACTATTGAATTGGTTCTAAATTACCAAATTCTTCTAGATCTACATATTTTCCCTTATGAACACTTCTATATTCAAAGGTTGAGAATTTAAGGGCATGCTGAGGTGAATAAAAGAGTTTGGAATCATAGGTTTCATCTACTCTCCTCTTTCTTTTGTCCCATGAGGATCTTCTAGATGTCATGAAACTATACATATTATTAATGAGAAAACTATAAGAAGCAAGATCTAAAAATTGAGAGAAAAGTTTTTGAGGATTACCCTTGTAGTGATCTCTTGAAAAGTTGAGATTGATCTTTAGATTCGCAAGAGATGAGGGTTTTCTTGAGTTTCTAGTGGAAGAGCAAGGAGAATGAGAGGTGGAGAAGGGTTTAGAGGTGTGGGGAAGAGGTCTAGGAAGGCTTGGAGGCGATTCTACCATCAGCCCTAAAAGCCCTTTTATATGGCAGAGTTATGGGCGGTGCTACCACTAGCTAGGCGGTGCTATCGCCAGCTAGGCGGTGCCACCACCTACAACCAATGCTTACTAGCGGTTCTATCGCTAGTCCAACGGTGCCACCGCTGGTGCACTATTTTCCTCAATCTATTTGTTTTTTTTGTCTATCATAATTGCTTTTCTTTTGATATACAGCAAGAAAGTACTCTTGCCTAGTTTCCTAAGCAAGATTATAGTCATTTTATGGTATAAATGCTTATTTGCATAAATATTATATCAAATCATTTTAAAATTTTAACTTTATTAAGAATATGATCAGTTCAAACATATTAATGATCAATTCAAATAAATGATCCATGGATCAGATCTCTAGTTTTGTGAATTGCAAAGAGAGAGAATAAGAGTAAACAATCTCGAAAAAGATGACTCAATTTTCAAAAGTCGAGAAATCTTGAAAATATAAAAGAGGAACTCATGCATAAGAGTTCTCAAGTTTTTGAGAAATCAAGATCAAATGTTTATCACATAATTCCAAAACATAAGATTTCAAATAATCATTGCATCATCAAGTCAACAAGCATGATCTCATTGAATATAAAGTGTTTTCAATCATTTTGTAACCGATAGTTCTAATTCTAATGATCTTTCCTTTATTGTTTTGGCTAGAGAGCTTTATGGGGTATTTTGGATCTCCGTCATAAGCCTTGAGCATCTACTATCAAAATATTATTTTTACTCCTAGCTTATGATGGTAGACATTTCTATAAGAAAGGGTGATTTTTAGGCAACCACTTGACCTCGGGTGTCTCATAAATTGATCTACTCAACTTATCATATTGCATTGAGTCATTTGAGGTTCCTTTAGGAACCCAAATCAATTTATGTGGACTATATCTCTTAAATGGACATTTATAAGTAACATGTCTGAGTTTATAACAAAAGTTACATTTAGTGCAGGGTGATACATGCAAGGTAGGGCCTTTAACAAAGGTGGTTGGATTTTGGTGAGAACTACTTACAAATCCGATTCTGCCTCTTCTATGAATGTGACCTTTATTGGCAAAGATCATGTTCAAGGACTTGCTACGAACCTCAAATTTTTCTAAAGTTTCTTTGAGTAGCAAGTTTTCTTTCTCAAGTGCCTCTAAGTGTTCACACTTAATGCATGGAGGCAAAGAATGATTATCATGCTTAAATTTTTTAAAATCAATATTTAAAAGGGTATGCACCTTTTTCGAAGAATTATACTTTTTACTCAAACAATTCATGAAAAATACTTAAAAGCTCATTGAAAGATAAATTTACATATAATGAACTACTTACCTCATCTCCGATAGCCATTAGTGCATAGTTGGCGATCTCCTTATTGCTTTGTTCTTCGCCTTCGGAATCGCTCGAATCATCTCACGTTGCTTTGAGTGTGTTCTTCTTCTTTGGTTATTTCTTCTTCATTTGGGGACATTCGCTTTTGAAATGTCCCAGCTTCTTGCATTTGTAGCATATAACTTGTTCTTTCTTGGATTCAATTTTATTTTTAGTGTCATTTTTAGATTTTCTTTTATGATTTTTTTGAACTTTCTTGTCAAGAGTGCCAAGTCATCATCATAGTTCTCATCACTTGAATTTTCTTTCAAGTGGTCTTCACGAGTTCTTAGTGTCATATCCTTTTTGTTCTTTGGAAGGTTATTCTCAAGCTCTTTATGAGCATTGCAAGTTATTTCGTAGGGCATCTAAGACCCAATAAGTTCTTCGAGCGAAAAGTTGTTCAAGTTCTTGGCTTCTTGAATTGCCATTACTTTAGGATCCCAACTCTTTGGAAGGGATCTTAATATTTTGTTAACAAGTTCAAAATTAGAAAAACTTTTACCAAGTCCCTTTAGACCATTGACGACATCTATAAACCGGGTGTATATGTCTCCAATGGTCTCACTTAGTTTTATCTGAAACAACTCATAAGTATGGACTCGAAGATTAATTTTGGACTCCTTTACTCTACTAGTACCCTCATGAGTGATTTTGAGTGTATGCCAAATATCAAAAATTATTTCACAAATAGACACTCAATTGAACTCATTTTTATCTAAAGTGCAAAACAAGGCATTCATAGCTTTGGCATTTAAAGCTAAAGTCCTCTTCTCTAACTCATTCTAATCGTTCATTAGAAGAGAAGACTTTTGAAAGTTGTTTTCCATAATATTCTATAACTCAAAATCTATAGAAATTAGAAAAATCCCCATTCTAGTTTTTCAATATGTGTAATCTGTTCCATTGAACATGAGTGGACGTGTGATTGAGTGACCCTCTTGGTTGCCGACAAATGTCATCTCTCTTAGGTTTCAAACTAAAATGAGAATGACCTCATTCTGATATCAATTGTTAGGATCAAGAACGACACTAAGAGGGGGGGGTGAATTAGTGCAATAGAAAAATTACGTTGGTTTGAAAATCTTTGTACGATAAAATCCAATTCTGACGAAAACTATTTCGTTTTTCTTGAATGAGTAGAGAAGAGGGGATTGGACAGTTTGTACTGAAGTAAAGTTGAATACAGTAAAGAGATTTAGTAAGGAATGAACATACCAGAATTTATAGTGGTTTGCTCATTGTGACCTACATCCACTTCCGATTCCTCCTCCGTTGAGGTCATCGACATCCATTGATGGTCTTCCTTCAATGAGCGAAGACCAACCATATCTTTATAATGATTTCTTCTTTTTACGGGTTTAGGAGATAACCCTTACAAGCCTCACACCTCTTCTTGGATGATTACAAAGCTAAAGAGAGGGAGGAGGATGACTCTTCTCACTTTTACAACACTTTTAACTCCCCAACACTTAGAGTTCTTTTCACAGTTTGATTGCACTTTATTACCCTTTCATGCAGAAAAGGGTAACATATTTATAGGCCCCAATGGCTTCGAAATTAGAGTCAAAAAGTGTTTCATCTTGGATTTCTAGGGTACTAGCGGTACCACCACTAGTACTGGGTGGTACCATCGCCTAACACTCTAACACTGGGTGGTACCACTGCTTGACAGAGTCTCGAATACTAAGCTCTGGCGGTAGTACCACCTGGCAGTAATAACTGTCGGAGGTACCACCGCTTAGTCTGGGCGGTACCACCGCTCAGTCTGGGCAGTATCACCGCTTAGTTTGGGCGGTACCACTGCCCAGACCACCTAGGAGACCATTCTCTAGGCGGTTCCACTTCCAGATAGGGTCCAACAACCTAGTTGGATCTTGAATCCAGCCAAAACCAATCCAATTATAGGTCTAGTTGGCCCTTAATAGGGTTAATGAGATTACCTCCCAAACCTAACCCTAATTATGTGCTAACTACGATTTTTAAGGCATACACTAAATAAAACAAGCTCAGTAAGTCTAGGTTTCTTTCGGCGAGCTTCCGGTGATCTTTCAACGGACTACCGATGATCTCTTGGCAATCTTCCAGTAAACTCCTAGACTTTACGATGATCTTCTTGGCGAGTTTTGATGAGCTTCTTCTCAATCAATTCCGACAGCATTTTCGACGAACCTCCAAACTTCCGACCAACTCTCGAACTCCCAACGAAATATCAATCTTGACTCCAGCACTTCAGTTTGCTTTATGCCTTGATTGCTATCATAGTTAATCCTGCACACTTTTCTCAACATATAGATTTGATCAAATAATTTACCAATTGATTTCATTATCAAAATTCGAGATTCAACAAGCATATCAGACATTTAGAAAGAAACTATGTTATATCTCTCTTCATACCACGCCACTAGTAGTTCTAACATAAATCTTGATACATCTTGGTAGTCCTTAGATAGAATTAAATTTTGATCTATGTGCCTCCTCTAATTATTGCATCTTTATTAGATGGCTTTTAGGAACACAAAGTCAATTGTGGAATGTAATAGAACCATCTCAGTTTGGAGGAATTCAGGTCTAGATCCTTGAGTTATCTCCTTAACTATCATCTAAAGATATACATCTTTCTCCTAACCTTCTCTACCAAATATGATTGTGCCATCAGACACGTAAGAAAACCTTTATTTGTCTTCGATAAAAATTTAAGTTTTAAGTCTATACCAACTTTGTCATCATAGAATTTCTTTGAATATTCATATAGGCTACAAGACTAGAAGTATTTCTACTTAAGACATCATTAACTACATTAGCCTTCCCAGGATAATAGTTGATATTAAAATCATAATCCTTTAGAAAGTCCAATCATCTTCTTTGTCTCATATTTAAATCTTTCTATGTAAAAATATATTTGAGACTCTTATGATCAGTGAAGATTTTAAAAGTTTGTCCATAGAGATAATGCCTCCATATTTTCAATGCAAAAATGATAGTTGCTAGCTCTAAGTCATATGTATGATAGTTCTTCTCATGAAGCTTTAATTGCTTAGATGCATAAGCAACTACCCTCTCATTTTGCATTAAAACACAACCAAGCCCTTGTAGTGAGGCATCACTATACCCTATAAAACCTTCTCTCATTCAAGGAATCACCAAGATGTGAGCACTAGTTAATTTTTCTTCAATTCTTGAAAACTTTGTTGACATTTATCACCCCACACGAATTTTATATTCTTCTGCGTCAACCTAATTAAGGGTGCTACTATTTTTTAAAAGCCTTCTATGAATCTTCTATAGTATCCAGCCAAATCCAAGAAGCTTCTAATCTCCGAAACATTAGAAGGTTGCTTCCATTTTATCACAGTTTTAATGTTGTGAGAGTCAACAGATATACCAGCACTCGAAATTACATAACCGAGAAATATAATTTCATTAAGCCATAAATTGTACTTACTTAATTTGGCATATAGTTTCTTTTATCTTAGGATTTCCAAAGCTGTCTTAAGATGGTGTTCATGTTCTGCCCTACTTTTAGAGTATATCAAGATATCATCAATAAACATAATTATAAATTTATCAAGATAAGGGTGGAACATCCTATTCATGATATCCATGAAAGTAGCCAATGCATTTGTGAGTCCGAAGGGCATTACTAAGAATTTATAATAACCATATCTTATTTTAAAAGTAGTTTTTTCTGTATGTCTCCTTCCTTCCCTTATCATCAATTGATGATATTCGAATCTTAAATCAATCTTCGAGTATAATTAAGTACCTTGAAGTTGATCAAATAAGTCATCTATTCAGGAAATATGATATTTATTATTTATGGTTACTTGGTTGAGTTATCTATAATCGATGCATAGCTGCATGGATCCATCTTTCTTTTTCACAAATCGGATAGGGACACCCAAGGTATATCACTAGGTCGAATAAAACCATTGTCCAAAAGCTCCTAGATTTGTTTCTTTAACTCCTTCAACTCAATTAATGCAATTTTATATAGGAGTTTAGAAATAGGTGCGGTGCCAAGTAGAAGATTAATTGTAAATTCAATTTGCTTGTTTGGTGGTAGTGCAAGTAGATCTTCAGGAAAAACATCTAGAAAATTTCGTACAATGGGGATATCCTTTAATATTAGCTTCTTATATTCTTCTCCAGAAATAAAGGCCAAGTACTCTTGACATTCTTTCAATAAAATTTGGGTAGTACTCAAGGCTAAAATAATATGAGGGAATATTTCTTGAATCCTAATGAACTTGAAATATAGTTGATCTAGGGGTGAGAAAGTAATAGACTTCTAGAAATAATCAACATTTGCATGGTATCGAAATCTTGAAATTCTAGTAGAATAAGATCTACTAGCAAATCGTGACTTTCAATAGTAATAATACAGTTTCTATATATCTGATCAACTATCAAAGAGTTTTTAACTGGTGTTACTTTTGTTAACATATTACTCATTGTCTCATGATTCTTATATAGTTTCATAGCAAAATAGGATGATATAAAAGAATGCGTAGAACCAGAATATATAAGCACAAATGTAGGCATACCACAAAGTGTGATGATACCTTTAATAATATATCCCGAGGTTTCAACATCTTGATGGGTTAGTGCATAGACCCTCACTTGACCTTCCTCTCTAGGTCCTAGTTGTTATTGTCCAGCTGTTTGGGGCGGAGCTCGACGTTGATGTTGCTTCCAAGGGCAGTTCTTTGACATATGCCTCAATTGTTGACAATAAAAGCATATACATTATCCCATGGGGCATGAGGTGGAAATATGATGTCTTCTCATAGAAATAGCATCTTATGATGACTTGATTACCAGGAGTTCATGCTTGTTGATGCCCAAATTGTTTGCCCGTGCCTTTCTTTGAGGGTCTAGAATATAATCCCTCATATACAGATGGTGCAGCACTAAAAAGTTGCTCTCGATCCTTTGCTTGTTATAGTTCATTATCTAATTTCTTCATCACTAGAGCTTAATTTCATACTTTAGTATATGTTGGTAAAATCAATACTACAACAAGCTTTCTAATTAAAGAACGAAGTCCCCTCTCAAAGTGACGAGCTCTTTGATTTTCATTGAAAGTAATATATGGAGAGAACTAGGCTAGCTTACTAAAATAATGATCATATTTCATTACGGTTCTACTTCCCTAATGGATGTTATGGAACTCATGTTGCTTCTTAAAGCGAACTAAATCAGAAAAGAACTACTCATAAAATACATCATTAAACTACTCCCAAGTCACCACATTACCTCCACCCTCTAACATCCTCCTTTTTGAGGTCCATCAAGTGTTTGCTTTCCCTTCTAAAATGAAAAAAGCGAAAGACATCTTCTGATTTTTTTTATATTCGATAGCTTCGAATATCTTCTTTACTTGACAAATTGAACGTTCAGTAAATATTGGATTTGGTTTGCCCTAAAAAACCGGTGGTCCCAATCTTTTAAAGTGATTCAAGGTATTATTTTCACCCAACGGAACTCCATCTCGCTCCTCCTGATGCTCAAAGTGTCCTTTAATAGTATTGAGGACTCCATGTACATCATTTGGAGCATTGATAGGTGTTGGGGTATAAGGTGCACTCTGCAATGTTGGAGAAGCTGACACATAATCAATGACAGGTGTACATGAGGACTAGGTGTGCTCTACGATGCGTGAAACTTCCAAGTTATTGTTTGCTCGAACACCTCTCCAAGTGCGTAAACCAGTAGCATTGCGACCATGAGCACCCCAAGCGACAAGACCGCTATTTTCTGAAATAGGCTCCATTACTTTTATAATAGGTTAAAGACAATCATCGGTCAAAATCAATCAAGAGACTTAAACACCTACAAGCCTTAGACTACGCTCTAATATTATAAAAAGATGTCACATCTTAGATTTTTTTTTTCAAGATCACATCTTTTCACACATTCAGAGCCAAGTAGATAAATATTACTTTATTTATAATTTATAAACATTTATTATAACTTATTTATTCATCAAATCATAAGTTAAAAAATAAACATAATGATGTTAACTCGAAGAATCATCTAAGTGGCTCTACCTAGTAGTAGTGGCACTAGAATCCAATTTAGTGCTAGTGAGAGGCTGTTTTGAAAATAAAAAATAAAAAAAATCAACAATGCTGAGTAGGAACCTCAAAAGTCAACTAAAAATAAATACATGATCAAAAATCAATCATCCTATTGACGTATATCAAATACCCGAAGGAGCACTCCCCCAACAACGGATGGAGAGGCTTTATCCTATGGGAATGAGTTTGTGTTCTCCCAACAGCAGATGAAGGCAAACTCATATTACACTCCTAATAGCGGATGTAGTGGTGTCCCTCAGCCGCCAAAGTGGGGACACATTCCTCCCAACAACGGATGGAGGAACTATCCAACCACTATGTTTGATGGTCCGCTAATCCTCGAAGGGATTCACTCTATCTGTCCTTAGCAGGTTAATAACATTATCTTATACTGGTTATATTTATATCGGGATAAAATAACACATTGAAAACATCTCTTTTAAATATCATTCATGTCAAACACTATCAATTAGCCCTCAATTAACTTGAACCCTAGTTCAATCGATCACATTAAACTCGATTTAACTAGAACCTAGTTGAACCGATCTCTAATCATCATTTAACCGGTCTAGAACCACCTTAGACTAATATAATTTGGATTATATTATGTTCAAATTAAATAAAACTGACTTGAATAAGTCAAACAATTCAGAATCACCCTGAATCGAACTGACTAATCAAGTTTGGTTTAGTTCAATAAATATTTGGGCTCCAATCAAATAATAATATTGGGTTAGGCTAGGTCATCTCATATACTGGTTAGATGCACTACACATGATTGTGCATGTATCATACCAGGCTGGCCCAGCTCTGGCCCATGGACTGGTCATGTGCGTCACACATGACTGCCCATGATGGTTGGGCTGGATTAGCCTATGGGCTAGGGCCTAACCTACGGGTTGGGCTTGGCCTACAGGCTAGGCCTGTTGACTATTGAATCTCATATTTTAATGATAAAATTAATTGGTGAATTAATAGTCTAATATATGTGTTGAGATAAGTGATGCAGGATGAACTATGATCATAAGAAAGGTAAAACGATTAAAGAAGAATCGAAGTTGGGCTGGAGTCAATGATTGGGCATCAGATGAATCAGGGGATATACCGAAGGATCGAACGATGCAATTAAAGCTCACCGAAAGTTCATCGAGAGTTCGTTAAAAGCTTGTTGGAAGATTGTCGGGAGTTCGTCGGAAGTTCACCGAGAGTTCGGTTGAACAATTGACATGCCAGGTAACTTAAATTACTTGTATCGTAATTATTTTAGCTTTAACTATTATAGTTAGGACTTTAATTTGAGTTAGTTATGGGAGAAATCCTACTAACTCAATTAGGAGCCAACTGGGCTCTTAATAGAGCTAAATTGGGCCGATTGAATGACACATTCAGCCACTTGGAGCTACGTCAAGTGATGGTACCGCTTGAGGCTCAGCCTCCTAAGTGGTCTGGGCAATGGTACCATCGGCAATTAATGCTGTCAAGCGGTGGTACCACCCTGTTAAGTGGTGGTACTACTAGAGTCTGGTCTCTGAGGCTCTATTAAGTTATCATACCGCACATACTAGGTGGTGGTACCGCCTAGTGTCAGCCTACAGGTGGTGGCACTACCAATACCTCGGAAACCCGGGATAAGATACTTTTTGGCTCCATTTTTAAAACCATTTAGGCTTATAAATACCCCACTTTTTCCTGTATGAAAGAGTACAAAAAATGTAAACAAAAGTCTTGAGATTTTGGGTGTAAAAGTGTTGAAAAAGTTCTAAGTGTCCTCCTCCTCCTTCTTTAGATTTGTGATCAATCTAAGAGAGGTGTGAGGCTTGTAAAAAGTTATCTCCTAAACTTGTAAAAAATAAAAAGTATTATAAGAGAGTGGTTGGTCTTCGCCCGTTGAAGAAAGACCAATAGCATGCGTCGGTGGCCTCAACGGAGGAGGAATCGAGAGTGGACGTAAGTCACGACGACTGAACCACTATAAAATTGGTGTGCACTTTCTTGTTGTAATTTATTACTGTTGTTTTCTACCTTAATTGTTTATCACTCTTATTCTAAGTCAAGCACACATTCAATATCTTTTCCGATACATTTACATCAAGCCAACAATTTCAAATTGACTTAATTTTTACGATAGCACTAATTCACCACCCACCCCCCCCGAGTGTCATTCATGATCTTAACAAATGGTATCAGAGCAAGGTTACTCTATATTTGGTTTAAAACCCAAGAGAGATGGCTTTTACCGATAATTAAGATGGCCTTTCTATCACTCGTCCTCCTATGTTCAATGGGACGTACTACACGTATTAAAAAAACTAGAATGAGAATTTTCTTACTTTCTATGGATTTCAAATTGTAGAATATTATTGAAAATATTTTTGAGAAATCTTTCAAACCAATAAACGAATGGAATGATATGGAAAAGAAAACTTTCTCTTTGAATGCTAAAGCGATGAACGCTTTGTTTTGTGCTCTTGATAAAAACAAATTTAATCAGGTTTCTATATGCAAACTGCACATGATATTTGGTACACACTCGAAGTCACACATGAAGGCATAAGTAGGTTAAGGAGTCAAAAATAAATTTTTTGGTTCGTAGCTATGAGTTGTTTCGTATGAAACCCAATGAGACCATTGGAGGTATGTACACCCATTTTACGGATGTCATTAATGGTCTAAAAGCACTTAATAAAAGTTTTTCTGATTTTGAATTTGTTAACAAGATATTAAGATCCCTTCCAAAAAGTTGGGATCATAAAGTAACGACAATAAAAGAAGTAAAAGACCTCAATAACTTTCTGCTTGAAGAACTTATCAGGTCCTTTGTCACAGACTTAGCTGGTTTTGCCTAAGTCGTGCGGTACCCTTGCGTGTCCGTCCACAAAGGTCAGCCTCCCCGAAACCTCCCATGGTCCCTTAGGACCTACAAAAGATAAAACGGGTTAGAGAAAGCACCTCACATGGGATCCATAAGTAAACATTCTATAAAACACTTTATAGCCAATGCAAATTACAAACAGACTTTATAAGTTCTGAACGGTTATATAACAAAGGGTCAAAATGGTCCACTATAGACCGAATATCTCTCACAAGTGTCTACATGACATTACCTTTATTTACAAGCCTAAAACGACCATCAAACCCAACTAAAATGGGGCTATTAAGCCTTCGACCATCTCTCTACATGCTGTGTAAAGTTTGAACATACCGAAAAATACAAACATACATAAGCATTACATCAAACATCATGTTTAGAAGTTTGTCTGTGACACCTTGGTGACCTATGAAATGATTGTTGAATCTCGGATTTTGATGATGAAGTCAATTGTCATTTGTTGATCTAATCTATATGTTGAGAAAAGTGTATAGAATTAACTACGATGGCAATAAGACATGTAGCAGGTGTTGTGCCGGAGTTAAGATCAAGATCACATTGGGAGTACGAGAGTTCGTCGAAAGTCCGGACGTTCGTCGGAAGTTCTACGGGAACCATCCGAGAAGTCCAGGAGCTTGCCATAGAAGCTCGTCGGAACTCACCAAGAAGATCGTCGCGAAGTCCAGGAGCTTTCCGGGAGTCTGTCGGAGCATCGCTGAGAGTTCATCGGATGTTCACCGAAAGTTCGCCGGGAGAGCGATTAACGCATCGAAACACATAATTACAGTAATCATGTCGTAATTGTCATAGTTAGAGTATAGATTAAGTTAGGATTGAGAGGTAATCCCACTAACTTAATTAGGGGCCAACTGGCCCTTAACAGACCCAAATTAGGCCGAATGGATCAGCCCATTCAGCCCCTGAAATCCTGGCCGGCGGTGGCACCGCCTGGGAGACTCGGTCTCCCAAGAATTCTGGGCGGTAGTACCAACCCTGTCAGGCAGTGGTACTGCCAAAGCTCACTCTCTAAGCTCTGTTAAGCGGTCGTATCGCCCAAACTAAGCGGTGGTACCGCCAGAGCTCGGTCTCCAAGCTCTGTCAGGAGGTAGTACCACCCAGTAATGGCGGTGGTACCGCTAGGACCCCGAAAATCTGGGAATGGACACTTTTATGTTCCATTTTTGAACTCATTGGGGTCTATAAAAACCCCACCCTTTCCTGCATGAAAGGGCACCGAAACCTTGATATAATCTTGAGTCATTGAGGCCTTAAAGTGTTGTAAAAGCTAGAGTTCTCCTCTTTTATTTCTAAGCCTTGAGATCATTCAAGAGAGGAGTGAAAAATTATAAGGGTTGTCTCCTAAGCCCAGCAAAAGGAGAAAAGCTGTAAAAGGGTGGTTGGCCTTCGCCTATTGAAGGAAGGCCTCTTGTGGACGCTGGTGACCTCGTCGGAGGAGGAAGCCGATAGTGGATGTAGGTCACATTGACCGAATCACTCTAAAATCTCGATTTGCATTTACTTTGAGTATCTTTCCTTTATAGCAAACTGCCTCTCCTCCTTACTTTGCTTTAATCACGTTTACATATGCTTTGACGTAAACATCTTCCGAGATCGATTTTACTTGTACGAAGACTTTATGAAACCAACATTTTTCACTTGTGTGATTTACCCCTTGCTGCAAATCACCTTAGTCTTCTCTTGCTCTTTCACGAAAGGTTTCAAGTTCAAAGTTCTTC
>LVTN01000439.1:204965-215049 GCA_001649415.1 Musa itinerans | reverse complement strand
CACATTGACCGAACCACTCTAAAATCTCGGTTTGCATTTACTTTGAGTATCTTTCCTTTATAGCAAACTGCCTCTCCTCCTTACTCTGCTTTAATCACATTTACATATGCTTTGACGTAAATATCTTCCGAGATCAGTTTTATTTGTACGAAGACTTTACGAAACTGACATTTTTCACTTGTGTGATTTACCTTACTGCAAATCATATATCTTGATCCTTGTGAAAAATGAAATATGATGAAATTCTTTCATTCAGTTTTAACTTCATTTAAAGTTGGTTCTCAATAGTTTCTACCTTCCTTCTTTCCTTCTTCATGCAAACCTTTGATGATGAATAAAAGGGAAAAAGTAATGAAAGCTATCTCTTTAATATGAGAACTTTTGAATGAAACCATGTCATGAATGCTTTAAAAATGATTGGTATGATTTTTTTTCCTATCCCCCCCCCCCCCCCCCCCCCCTCTTAGTGCGCTCTTGATCCTAACAATAACATGTATAGCACATGATGAACTTGATAACAACCTTCCAAAAAATAGGAAGAACATGGCACTTAGAATCAAAGAAGGCTACTTGGGTGAAAACTCAAGTGACGATGATGATGACGACTTAGCACTTCTTACAAAAATGTTTAAAAAATTCTTAAAAAGAAACAAAAAAAAAAGACATAAAGAACAAAAGTGAACTAAAAAAGGACCAAATAATTTGTTGTGAATGCAAGAAGTCAGGGCACTTAAAAAATGAATGCCCCCAAGTGAAAAAGAAGCTACCAAAGAAAAAGAAGGTGCTCAAAATAACTTGGGACGATTCGAGTGCATCCGAAGATGAGGAGCCAATCAACAAAGAAGAAGTTGCTAACTACGCATTAATGATGTTTGGCGATGAGGTAAGTGACTCGATCGAAGCTCATTTATCTTTTGATGAATTATTAAGTGCTTTTCATGATTTGTTTAATGAATATAAATTAGTTGGTAAAAAATATAAATTATTGAAAAAAGATTATGCTTCTCTTGTTAGTGAATTTGATAAATTAAAAAATGAGCATGATGATAGTATGTTATCTTCTTACACAAAGTGTGAAGAGATAGATTCACTAAAGAAAGAAAATATTTTACTACTAGAAATATTAGAAAATTTTAAAATATGTAATAAATCTCTAAACATGATCGTTGCTAATAAGGATCATGTTCATAGAAAGGAATGAATTGGCTTTGTGAGTAACACTCAATAAAAGCCAACTATCTTCGTTAAAGGACCTACATTATATGTCTCACCTAGAGAAAAAATATAATTTTTGTAGAAAATATGATCGTTTTGCTTACAAATATCCATTTAAAATATATAGTCCACACAAATTAGTTTGGGTTCCTAAAGGAACCATAAATCACTCAATGATAAGTACATAAATGAAAACCCCCTTTCTTGTAGATACGTTTACAATCACAAGCTAGGAGCAAGAGATGGTACCTTGATAGTGGATGCTCAAAGTATATGACCAGAGATCCAACACACTTCTCTTAGCTCACTAGCCAAGACGAAGGATTTGTCACCTTTAGAGACAACAACAAAGAAAAAATTATTAACAAAGGAAATATAGGCAACAAATCAAATCTTTTAATTGAAAAGATTTTATTAGTAGATGGTTTAAAACATAACTTGCTAAGCATTAGTCAATTATGTGATAAAAGTTATAATATTAAATTTGAATATAATGCTTGCATTATATAAATACCACATATAAATAGATCTTTAATTGCCTTAAGGACCAACAATATCTATAGTATTGATCTTGACGAGTTTTGTAATGAAACTTACTTTTCGATTTTAAATGATGCATGGCTTTGGCATAAAAAATTAGGCTATGTAAGTATGAAACTAATTTCACAAATTACAACTAAACAACTTGTAAGAGGTATACTTAAAATTAAATTTGTCAAAAATAAAGTTTGTGATGTATGCTAACTAAGAAAACAAATAAAAAGTAGTTTCAAATCAAAAAATCAAATAAGTACCTATAGACCACTACAATTGATCAATATGGATTTATTTGAACCAATTGATACAACAAGCCTAAGAGGTAGTAAATATGCCTTTGTAATTGTTGATGATTATAGTAGATACACTTAGACATACTTCTTGGTATATAAAAGTGATTGCTTTAAATATTTTTTAAAATTTTGTTAATTAGTTCAAAATGAAAAGGGTTTTATGATTGCCTCTATTCAAAGTGATCATGGTGGTGAATTTCAAAACCATGCTTTTAAAAACTTTTATGATTCAAATGAGTATAACCATAACTTCTCCACTCTAAGAAACCCTCAACAAAATGAAGTTATTGAGAGAAAAAATTATAAAAAATGGCAAGAATCATGCTTAATGAATATAGCCTACCCAAATATTTTTTGAGTCGAAGCCATTAACATGACATGCTATGTCAAGAACAGGATTCTCGTAAGACTATTACTTTCCAAAACTCCCTATGAATCGTGGAATAACAAAAGACCAAATATTTCATATTTTAAAGTTTTCGATTGTAAATGTTTTATTTTAAATGAAAAATATGCCTTATGAAAATTTGATGCAAAATCCAATAAAGATATTTTTCTTAGTTGTTCCTCTATGTCTAAAGCTATTCGTGTCTTTAATAAAAGAACTTTGGTTATAGAGGAATCTATTCATGTTGTGTTTAATGAGCTTCCCGAATTTAGGAAAATTGATTTTGATAATGATCTTAATTTTGATGCTTTAAATTTGAACAAAAACTCTCCTTCCTAAAGCAACTTGAATGCATCTTCTTCCAAAGAATCCTTACCTAAGGATTGGAAGTATATAGATGCTCATCCTAAAGAGCTAATCATTGAAGATACATCAAAAGGTGTTCAAACTCACTCTTCATTTAAGAATTTTGTGCTAATGCAGCTTCTTATCTTAAATTAAACCAAATACATTAACAAAGTCCTGAAAGATGATTCATGGGTCTTTGCAATGCATAAAGAATTAAATCAATTTGAGAGAAATAAGATATGAAAACTTGTTCTTAGACCTAGTGACCATTTAGTAATTAGTACTAAATGGATCTTTAGAAACAAGCAAGATGAACTTAGTATCGTGGTTAGAAACAAGACTAGATTAGTGGCCAAATATTTTAACTAAGAAAAAGGTATCGATTATAAAAAAACCTTCGCTCCTATGGCTAGACTTAAAGATGACTTTATTTCCGAAAAAGTTTATGTTGAACAACCATCTGGATTTGAGAATACCATTTTTTCAAATCATATTTTTAAGTTGTCGAAGGCTCTCTATGGTTTGAAACAAGCCCCAAGGGCTTGGTATAAGAGATTTGGTTCCTTTCTAATTAAGAATAATTTTATGAAAGGTAAGGTCAATATTATATTATTTATTAAATATTTTAAAAATAATTTTCTGATTGTATAAATTTATGTTGATGATATTATTTTTGGATCTTCAAATGAGTCTTTACGTGAATCTTTTGCCTATAGTATAAGCTATAAATTTGAAATGAGTTTAATGGGGGAATTAACCTTTTTCCTATGATTATAAATCAAACAACTTAGTGATGAAACTTTTATTAGTCAAACTAAGTATGCATTAGATCTATTAAAATATGGATAGTGCTAAGGCTATGAATACACCAATGAGCACTTCTACAAAATTAGATATTGACATTAATGGAGAATGTTTTGATCAAAATTAGATATTAGACCTGATATTATGTTTAGTGTTGGACTATGTACTAGATTTTAGTCAAATCCTAAGCAATCTTACTTAAAAGCTGTTAAAAAGATTTTTAGATACTTAAAAGGAACTCCTAATCTAGGATTATGGTATCCGAAAACTAAAAATCTTGAATTAATTGCTTATGCCAATACTGATTTTGTTTGTTGTCAAATAGATAGAAAAAGCATATCCGGAATAAGTCAACTTTTAGGTCATGCACTTGTCTCTTGATCTTCTAAGAAATAAAATTTGGTTGCATTATCTACAATTGAAGCTAAGTATATAGTAGCAGGTGCATGTTGTGCGCAAGTTATATGGATGAAAAATACATTAGAAGATTATAGAATTTACTTGAAAAACATACCCATAAAATGTGATAACACTAGTGTAATATATTTAACAAAAAATCTTATTCAATACTTTAGAACTAAACATATTGATATTATGCATCATTTTATTAGAGATTATGTTAATAATCATGATATATCTTTAGAATTTATTGATACAAAATATCAATTAGCTGATATCTTTATAAAACCTTTAAATGAGGAACAATTTGATTTTATTAGAGGAGAATTAGACATGTTAAATCTTTCAAATGTATGAATTCCTCTATACATTTTTCAGATTTCTCGGTTTTTCATAACTTGAGTCTTCTTTTTAAATCGAGATTGTTTCCTTCGTTCCTTTTTCTTGCAATTCACTAAAGAAGAGATTTGATTCATGAATTTTTGGCAAACTTGATCTTTTACGAATCCTTCTTCTATCTTTTTACAAGAATAGAGATTTGATTCATAAATTTTTAGTATGCACATTTTGATATTTTATGATGAATCCTTTCTCTTTGCGAAATTAGAAGTTTGATTCATGGACTTTAGTTCTTATAACTTGATTTTTCCTTTGATGAAACTTTTATTAGTCAAACTAAGTATGCATTAGATCTATTAAAATATGGATAGTGCTAAGGCTATGAATACACCAATAAGCACTTCTACAAAATTAGATATTGACATTAATGGAGAATGTTTTGATCAAAATTAGATATTAGACCTGATATTATGTTTAGTGTTGGACTATGTACTAGATTTTAGTCAAATCCTAAGCAATCTTACTTAAAAGCTGTTAAAAAGATTTTTAGATACTTAAAAGGAACTCCTAATCTAGGATTATGGTATCCGAAAACTAAAAATCTTGAATTAATTGCTTATGCCAATACTGATTTTGTTTGTTGTCAAATAGATAGAAAAAGCATATCCGGAATAAGTCAACTTTTAGGTCATGCACTTGTCTCTTGATCTTCTAAGAAATAAAATTTGGTTGCATTATCTACAACTGAAGCTGAATATATAGTAGTAGGTGCATATTGTGCGCAAGTTATATAGATGAAAAATACATTAGAAGATTATAGAATTTACTTGAAAAACATACCCATAAAATGTGATAACACTAGTGTAATATATTTAACAAAAAATCTTATTCGATACTTTAGAACTAAACATATTAATATTATGCATCATTTTATTAGAGATTATGTTAATAATCATGATATATCTTTAGAATTTATTGATACAAAACATCAATTAGCTAATATCTTTATAAAACCTTTAAATGATGAACAATTTGATTTTACTAGAGGAGAATTAGGCATGTTAAATCTTTCAAATGTATGAATTCCTCTATACATTTTTCAGATTTCTCGGTTTTTCATAACTTGAGTCTTCTTTTTAAATCGAGATTGTTTCCTTCGTTCCTTTTTCTTGCAATTCACTAAAGAAGAGATTTGATTCATGAATTTTTGGCAAACTTGATCTTTTACGAATCCTTCTTCCTTCTTTTTACAAGAATAGAGATTTGATTCATAAATTTTTAGTATGCACATTTTGATCTTTTATGATGAATCCTTTCTCTTTGCGAAATTAGAAGTTTGATTCACGGACTTTAGTTCTTATAACTTGATTTTTCCTTTGATAAATGAATTCCTCTCTTCTTCTTCCTCTTCTTCTTATTTTTATGACAAAAGAAAGAGAGAAACTTATTAGCATCTCAAGGAAAGCAAAAATGTTAGCTTGCACATCTCAGGAAGAACCAAAAGTACTTGCACATCTAAAGAGAAGTGCTAGCTTATCCATTTCAAGAAGCAAAAGTAATTATCTTGCAAAGTTTGTGCTTAACTTCTCATTTTACAAATTTGCTAGCTTGCATAAATGGGTGTAAAACTTACTTGCATAGTTTAAAATACTAGCATAAATTATTGAATGATTCTCCTTTTTGTTGATGACAAAGGAGGAAAAATGATGAATGTTTGGAATCATAATTTTATATTTGGTGTCATGCATGAAGTGATAAATTGTTAAAAAATACTTTAGAACCATATATATTATGCCCAAAATGATTGAAAATATGAATGTCTTGGTATCATGAATATTATGCTTTAAATGATGTTAATTTTTGTATCATGCATAAAGTGATGAATGCTTTAGTATCACGTATGTTATGCCCAAAGTAATGTTGATTTGTTATAAAGTGATAAAATTGTGCATGTTATACTTTGATGACTTGAAACTGTGATGATGCACAATGTATGAAATTTTGATATATTGCATTTAATCACTATAATCAAAATTATTTCACTTGAATTCAAAGGTTATGATTCCTTTTGAATTCAAAGGTTATGATTCCTTTTGAATTCAAAGGTTATGATTCCTTTTGAATTCAAAGGTTATGATTCCTTTTGAATTCAAAGGTTATGATTCCTTTTGAATTCAAAGGTTATGATTCCTTTTGAATTCAAAGGTTATGATTCCTTTTGAATTCAAAGGTTATGATTCCTTTTGAATTCAAAGGTTATGATTCCTTTTGAATTCAAAGGTTATGATTCCTTTTGAATTCAAGTTTGCCTTATCTCAATATGGCATATAGATAGGGGGAGTTAAGGTTAACTCTGTTATTAATTGATTGTCATTATCAAAAAGTGGGAGATTATTGAATCTCGGATTTTGATGATGAAATCAATTGGTGAATTAATGATCTAATCCATGTGTTGAGATAAGTGATGCAAGACTAACTATAATCATGAGAAAGGTAAAACGATTAAAGACGAAACAAAGTTGGGCTAGAGTCATCAGGCCAGATGAATCGGGGGATACACCGAAGGATCGAACAATATAGTGAAAGCTCACCGGAAGTTTGCTTGGAGTTTGTCGAAAGCTCATTGAAAGTTCGTTGGGAGTTCGTCGAAAGCTCATCGGAAGATCGTCAAGAGTTCGCCGGAAGTTCACCGAGAGTTCGATTGAACAATTGACATGTCGGACAACTTAGATTACTTGTATCGTAATTGTTTTAGCCTTAACTATCATAGTTAGGATTTTAATTAGTTATGGGAGAAATCCTACTAACTCAATTAAGGGTTAACCGAGCCCTTAACAGGGCTGAATTGGGTCGGTTGGATGGCTCATTTAGCCACTTAAAGTCATGTCAAGCGGTGGCATCGCCCATATTAGGCGATGGTACCACTAGAGGCTCAGCCTCCCAAGTGGTCTAGGCGATGGTACCGTCGATAGATACTGCAGCCAAGCAGCGGTATTGCCTTGCCAAGTAGTAGGCTCTGTCAGGTAGTCATACTGCTTAGTGTTAGTCTACAAGTGGTGGTACCGCCCAGTACTAGCGGTGGTATCGCTAGTACCCTGAAAACTCAGGATAAAACACTTTTTGACTTGAGTTTTGAAGTCATTAGGGCCTATAAATACCTTACTCTTTCCTACATAAAAGAGCACGAAAAGTGTGAACAAAAGTCTTGAGATTTTGGTTGTAAAAGTATTGAAAAAATGCTAAGTGTCCTCCTCCTTTTTTAGTTTTCTGATCAATCTAAGAGAGGTGTGAGGCTTGTAAAAGATTATCTCCTAAACCTGTAAAAAGGAGAAAGTGTTGTCAGAGGGTAGTTGGTCTTCATCCATTGAAGGAAGACTGATAGTAGATGCCAGTGGCCTCAACGAAGGAGGAATCTGAAGTAGACATAGGTCATAACGACCGAACTACTATAAAATTGGTGTGCACTTTCTTGTTCCTCTTCATTACTGTTGTTTTCTGCCTTAATTGTTTATCACTCTTATTCTAAGTCAAGTGCACATTCAATATCTTTTCTGATATGTTTTTATCAAGCTGAAAGTTTCGAATCGACTTAATTTTTGCGATAGCACTAATTCACCTCCCCCTTCCCCCCCTCCTCCTCCTCTTAGTGTGATTCACGATCCTAACATTGACTGGGGGCTATGACCTGACATATAGGTTGGGCCTAGCCCGCATGCTATTTCAACCCAATTACTATCCAATTTCATACCGAATTATGACAACATATATTCATTAACAATTATATATAAAGAAAAAAATATATAATAACACATTAAAAGATAAGACCGGGAGATAAGCTTTAATACAAGAAAATAACCTTCTAAATTCAATAAAAATTAGAAATGAGACTTTCAATAGATGCATAATTTCAACATAATCTAATCAAATAAATTTTAAACTATTCAGAATAACAAATTTTAAATTTTAGATTAAAAAATATCAAAAAATTTAGATAACATATTTTAATCTAACAAGAAAATTTTAATCTAGATAAAATTAAAAGATAAATTTTAATACTAATAAATATGATATATTTAATACATAAAATATGTAAATTTTTAACATGTTTAAATTCAAAAATAAAAACCTTAAGTAGGGGTCAAAGAATATTATAAAAACTTCAACCGATAGATTTTAATGCAATAATAAAAAATTTAACCTTTAAAGAATTGATAAATATTTTTGAACTATAAAATTTTTAATATTTAAAGAATCAAAATAAAAACTTTTATTTTTCAAGGAAGGTAGAGAAATCTACCTCTCCTCGGTATGATGTAACTCTTCATTCCTCCCACTACTAGACTCATCTAAATGAGAAATGAAGGAGAGAAATCCCTCCTCTTAAATAAAAGGAGATGAGTCTCCATTAAAAGAATTTTTTCTTAATTTTTATATTTATTTAATATAAATTATTTTTTATTTAATATATTAACAAATATAATCTCATCTTATTTTGAATATTTAATAGCTATTTCCTAATTCTCAATAGTAAACAAAGAAATAAGATTAATATTTCATAATTTACAATTGCCAGTAAAAAAATAAAAGTTGATTCCTAAATTAAATATTTGATTTGATTTCACAAAGCCTTTACTTGATCCAATGTATATGTTCTTCCGAAATAATCTATTAACATGATTATGTTCTTCCGAAATAATCTATTTCACAAAGCATTTATCACTTTATTATGAAAGATCAGATTGGCTCATTCTGCCATAAGTATGATATCTCTTATATTTAATATGTTAAGTACGATTCAATAATGAACTTGAGTTAATGGTTCAACAACTTCGTTTCCTCAATCTCAATCTTGAATCATGCAAAAATTAAAAAAATATGATACTAGTGAAATTGGGAAGATCATTGTATGTTGAATCTCGGATTTTGATGATGAAATCAATTGTCATTTGTTTATCTAATCTATATGTTGAGATAAATGTGCAGGATTAACTATGATGGCAGTAAGACATACAGCAGGTGTTGAGCCAGAGTCAAGACTAAGATCACGTTGAGGGTTCGAGAGTTCGTAGGAAGTCCGGACGTTCGTCGGAGGTTCTACGGGAATAATCCGAGAAGTCCAAGAGCTTGCCAAAGAAACTCGTCGGAACTCACCAAGAGGATCGTCGCAAGTCCAGGAGTTTGTCAAGAGTCTGCCGGAGCATCACTGAGGGTTCGTCGGATGTTCGCTGGAAGCTCGCCGGAAGAAGCGATTGACGCACCGGAACACGATTTGCAGTATTAATGTCTTTATTGTCGTAGTTAGCATGAAGATTAAGTTAGGATTGGGAGATGATCCTATTAACTTAATCTGGGGCCAACTGGGCTCTTAACAGACCCAAACTGGGTCGAATGGATCAGCCTATTCGGACCTAGAATTCCTAGCCGGCGGTGGCACCGCCTAGGATACTCGATCTCCCAGGAGTTCTGGGCAATTGAACCACCCTTGTCAAGCAATGGTACCGTCGGCAATTATTACTGCCAACGGTGGTACCGCTTGAGCTCGATCTCCGAGCGAAGTCAAGCGGTATTACCACCCAGACTGAGTGGTAGTACCACTCAGTGACAGTTGACAAGCGATAGTATCGCCCAGTTATGGCGGTGGTACCGCCAAGACCCCGAAAATCCGGGAGATAGATACTTTTGAGCTCCAAATTCAAACTGATTGGGGCCTATATAAACCCCACCCTTTCCTGCATGAAAGGGTACCGAAAGCTTGCTTTTT
>LVTN01000439.1:180667-204592 GCA_001649415.1 Musa itinerans | reverse complement strand
TGAACTGATGAAAATTTTCCCCTACCCTAATTCCCCCCCCCCCCCCCCCTCTTAGTGCTCTTGATCCTAATATTGTATAATTTAGATAACATATGAGTAGGCTCAATAAAACCCTTGAATAATAGATAGACCCTTATATCTAAATTCAGAATTTAGATAGCATATGGGTAGGGTCTGATAAAACCCTTGTATAACTTCTTCTATTTACAACAGATTTTTTTTAATAATACTTCATAATAAATACCTTGAGAACCAATAACACTATTTTAGTAAATTCAATCATATCTAGTTCCTCTTGTATTTATATTCTTGATTAATGACAATTTATCATTCATAAATGTTTGAGGCTATTTTAGAGTATATACAATTACAATTCTAATTACTTCTGATCTTTGAGATGATACAATAGGCATTGTTTCCTTAATTACAAGTATATCAATGATCATTAGAACTTATGATTGTAATACACATCAATTATTCCACTATTTCAAAATCATATTTTATTAAAAATTATTTTCTAATAAAAAAAGATGTTTGGCTTGTTGTGATCGTATATACTAGTTTGCTACCTTAATATATATATTTCATATTAAAAAAATAGTAATATAGGATTTATGGAATAGTGTTGGTGTGGCAAATACGACTTAGACTATGTTTGGAACGTATTTATATTTTAATTATGTATTAACTTAAGTGTTGTTTGAGAAAATTATATGTTAAAAGTTTAAATATTTTTATGATAAACTTATCCTTCTAATTTTTTAATATTTATTCAAAAATAAATAAATATATTTTTTAATATTTATTCAATAAATAAATTTATCTAATCTTATAAACAATTTTGTATGGCCCAAACAAATAAAAAACAATCATATAAATCAATATAATATAATTTTTAAAAATAAATAAATAATATTTATCTTATAAAAATTATAAATTATATTGATTTCTCACTAAATTATTCTTTAATTTTATGGTTATAAAGTCACATGGTATTTTTTAAATTAAAAAATTATATTAGCATAATGTAAAATGCTAATGCTAACCTAAGGTAACATCTGCATTTACCATTTGAGCATTTTCAATATAACATTATATAATTTAAAATATTTATTAAATATTAATTTATATTTGAAATATGTATTGGGCCCTCAATGCATATTTCAAATATATTCTCAAAACACACCCTTATATGGATGGATAAATGAATGAATAACATTTTGATATTTTTGACATTTGTTAACTCGAGTTTTCTCAGTTAGAAGATGTTAGTTAATTTAACTATTAGTTAATTTCACTAGTAAAGATTTTAACGATTTATCATAAGGTTCTAGAGTCAAATCTCACATTCATCACGTATCGTTTGTATAATTTTTTTCTTAATTAATAACTAATAAGAATGTGAAGACATGATCGGAAGATAGTAAAATTGGCGTATGAGTTTCTTACCAGTCTGGATTAAGACTGATATTCTTAATTTGGAGTGTAAGTATTTTAGAATAATAATTTAATACTATAAAGTTAATGAGTCGATTGGATTGGATATTTGTTATCTTTTTCGTTATTAATTTATATTATATATATATATATATATATATATTATTTTAATTTTCAAATAGAAAAGAAAGAAACACCATCGCATCGCATGGCAGAGTGAATAACAAATAATATTTCAAAGAGAAATGAAATGTTAGTGATCATAATTCCAAAAGAAATTGAACTAATTGTCTTCTGTGTTCACTTGACTGTCCGCTAATTTAGTTTCGAAGGGTTCAAACACCATCGCAGAGTGAATAACAAATAATATTTTTATTAATTATTTCAATCCAATATAAATGATGTTTTATTTTATTATTTATTTTATATATAAAATAAAAATGATTTTTATTAATTATTCTGAACAACAAATAGAAACTTGCATGCATGTGAGTCCATGAAAACAGTGCTGCCATTTCACTGCTGCAAGCTAGCATGCCTATTTGGTAGGGCAATCTTCAGCAGCATTGAAAGCTAAAGGTCTCCCTCGCTTTTCTCTCTCATATTCTCTCTCTCCCCCTCACTTTTGTCCTTGTGGAGGATGACAGGGACCCCTGCACTGTCTCCATGGCAGCGGAGCAGCTGTTCCTGGATTCAACGTTCATGCATGGCAGTTCCTAGATCATGCTCACAATCACACCGAGACTGCTAACATTACATCTGAAGCTGAAAAAAATACAGGTTGAGAGAGAGAGAGAGAGAGAGAGAGATCAGTGTGATTGCTTTGCTTGTTCGAGCATCAGGACGACCTCCCTCATGTTGGGCCTTTCCACACTGTGCTTCTGCACGCAGAGCATGGCGACGAAGAACACCTGCATGGCTTCCTCCATCGGCACATCGATCAGCCTCGGGTCCATGATCTCCACCACCCCTTCCTTGTTCCAGCTCGTGTTCATCCTCGCCCACTGCACTATATCCAGTCCCTCCTCCCCGAAGTCGCCCACCGGCTTTTTGCCGGTGATGAGCTCCAGGAGAACCACTCCGTAGCTATACACATCGCTCTTCTCGTCCACCTTGAGAGTGTACGCATACTCTGTTCCACAAGAACCAAAGCAAATGGTTAAGCGTGCTGTTCCCTTGTCTTGGGTCTTGATCTTATCGAGCACATCAAGAGTTGCATCGATGGAGTTCAGATCTTGCAATTTGGGTCAAAAAGGTGTTGCGGTGGCGTACTGAAAGCAAACAAAGCATGGGATTCCATGGCGGCAGAAGGGTGAAAGGGATAAAGCAGCAGCTGCCTCATTCAGTGTGTCTTCTCCATCATCAAAAGAATAACCAGAGCCATTTGGATTCCATCACAGTCTGAAACTAAATTGAAGCTGTGAAGATTGCAGGAACAGCAGGGCATACCTGGAGCAATGTAGCCATAAGAACCAGCAATGGCTGACATGCACTCGGAGGCTCCTGTGTCCTGCAGGTACTTGGCCAGGCCGAAGTCTGCAACGTGAGCTTCGAAGTCCAGATCGAGCAAGATGTTGTTGGACTTGACGTCCCTGTGGAGGATGGGAGGAGAGCAGTCATGGTGGAGGTAGCTCAGCCCCTTGGCTGCCCCCGTTGCAATCCGGTGCCTCATCTCCCAGCTCAGATACCCTCCTCTCTTCCCGTGCAGCACCTCCCCCAAGCTCCCGTTGTGCATGTACTCGTACACCAGCAGGTTCGTCTCCTTGTCGGAGCAGAAGGCGAGCAGGCGCACGATGTTGCGGTGCCTGATCTTGCCCAGCGTTTGGATCTCTGCCGACAACCCGTTGTCGTGGGTAGACCCTCTATTGATCCCCAGCAGTCTCTTCACTGCGATCCGATCCCCGCTCGGCGTCGTTCCTCTGTACACGACTCCGGCTCCTCCTCTGCCGATGATGCAGTTCTCCTTGAGGCACTCGACGACGTCGTCGCAAGTGAATTCGAGCTTCTGGAACGCCGTCAGCTTCCATGAGCCGGAGAAGCCTCTCTTCATCATGGATTGCGTCTTGATGACCACTGTGATGGCAAATACCAGAGAACATGTTAAGAGTCCCAGAGCAAACAGGAGCCTGAATCTTCCAGGGAGCTGGGACTTGACACCGTGATGCTCGCCTCGTTCGATCCGTGGAGAGGATGAGGAGCTGCATGGATTTGAAGTTGATCCACATAGCTGAGGGTTGGCGAGGAAAGATGAAGCGTTGAGATAAGCGAACTGCCCGGTCTCCGGTATCTTACCGGAGAAATCGTTGTGCGAGAAGTCTGCGGAAGTGAGGCTCTTCATGCTTGCCATCTCCTGCGGAATGCTCAAGCTCAAGCGATTCCATGACAGATTGAGGTAGCTCAGGATGCGAACCTGAGATATCCGAGCTGGAATCGGTCCGGCGAGCTGGTTGTGGCTCAAATCTAAGTAGGTCAGTGAGGAGCAGTCACCGATCTCGGGGGGGATTCTGCCGGAGAAGTTGTTCCTGCTCATGTCTACCTTCAGCACCTGCTTCAGAAGGCCGAGCTGGGATGGTATCTCCCCGGCGAACTCGTTACCGCCGAGGAGAAGAATCTGCAGCGACGAGAAGTTCCCGATGGAGGAGGGAAGAGGCCCGGTGAGCCTGTTGTTGGAGAGGTTCAATAGGCCTAGCTTCGCAGGCTTCTGCGCTGGCTCTTCCGCTACCACTCCGGTGAGGTAATTGTTCTGCAGCTCCAGCAGAGACAGCTCCGGCAGATAGAGGAAGCCCCGAGGAATCGATCCGGTCAAGTAGTTCTGCCACATGCGGACCCTGGAGAGCGTCATGCACTCACCGAGGTCGTCCGGCAATCGGCCGAAGAGGAAGTTGTTGAGCAGAATCAGTATCTCCAGCTTCTTGCCGAAGCAGAGAGATGGCGGGATCAGCCCGGTGAGCTTGTTGGTAGAGAGATCGAGCTCGCGAAGCCTCCCATTTCGACCCAGCGCGGCTGGGATCGATCCGGTGAAGTTGTTCTGCCACAGCTTCAGGACCTCCAGACTGGGCAGCTCCGCCACGAACCCTGGAATCTCGCCGTGAAGCCGGTTCATGAACACGTGCAGTAAGGTGAGTTGATGGAGCTTGGAGAACTCCTTGGGGATCTCGCCGGTGAGTGCGTTGTTGGAGATGTCGAGGTATCTCAAGCTGCTGAGGTTGCCAAGCTGGAAAGGGATTGCACCGGTGAGCTGATTCGTCTGCAGGAAGAGAGTGTCCAGGTTCTTCAGATTTCCCAGCTCCGGCGGGATCTCCCCCTCCAAGCCACAGCTGGAGAGGTCGAGATGGAGCAGACCGATCAAGTTGCCGATCTCGGCCGGGACGCCGCCGTCGAACTCGTTGTAGTAACCCAAGTAGAGCTGCTTCAGAGTGGTGACATTGCCGAGCTCAGGAGGTATGAAGCCGCCGAGATCGTTCCCCGCGAGCGAGAGGTAGGTGATGGCACTGAAGCCTCCATAGGCGACCGGGATCGCGCCGGAGAAGTAATTCCCGCCGAGGTCCAGATGCCGGAGCTTGGGCAGCCTCGGGAGGCCAACAGGAAGCGGCCCGGAGAAGTCATTGTTGTAGGCATCCAAGACTTCCAGCTCCGCCATGTCGGAGAAGCTCCATTTAAAGGTGCCGTTGAACTGGTTGTTGGAGATGTTGAGGTACCTGAGGCGGGGGAGCTCACTGATAGCGTGCGGAAACGGACCGGAGAGGCCGTTTCCGGCGACGGAGAGGGAAGCGAGGCCCTTCAGCTCGGCGATCGCAGGGGAGAGGGAGCCGGAGAAGTTAGAGTTGGCCACGTCGAGCGCGAGGACTAGGTGATTGGAGTCGTCACACCGCACACCATCCCATGCGCAGAGAGCTGCATGGGCTGATGAGTTCCAGCTGGGGAGTAAAGAGTGGGAGTGGTGGAAAGAGCGCTTGATGGAGAGCAAGATGGAAGCTTGCTTTCTCAGGGAGAGGCTGAGGAGGCCGGTCGAGGAAGCAGAGGCGAGGTGGAGCAGGAGAGAGGAGAGGAAGAGCAAGGCTCGTGGGGCGGAAGCAGCCATGGAGGGAGGGTTGTGAGGCAGAGGAGGAGGAGGAGGAGGAGGTGGATATAATAAGATGGGGGGAGGGCGGAGGAGGTCGAGAGAGAATCCAAGGATGGTGAGTAGCATTGAAGCGGAGATGGGTTTGGGTTCTTCTCCTTTCTTTCTCTTGTTTCGGGGATCAAAAAAGGGTTTAAAGCTGAAGGGTGGCTTTTTGGTCACACAAGTGTCTCATGCCATGCATTCCTCCTCCTCCATTAATGTGGTTGAGCTTCTCATATCACTGTCATTACATGAAACATGCAGCTCAAAAATCCTACGTAATGACATGAGATCGTTCCGTTTACTTGAGCAAATAGTTATTATCCAGGGAAGCATGGATGGAGGAAGTCTTGGGAAAACAACATGACACCCATATCCATGGGTTTAAGGAAGAGAAAGTGAGAGAGGATTTGTCTGAAACGATCAGCTAAGGCTGAAAAGAGGAGGCGGTGGTTTCCTTGGAAGACCAAAGTGTGGTAACATCAACGAATGCAGTGTCGTAACTGAGGGGACAAAAGTCATTCTGTGATGGTCATGGATCAAAGAGAGGTGGTGGTGGCAGCACCAGATTCAAATTGCTGTGGTGTGACAGCAGACAACGTAGAACATGCCCTTCTGAAACAACACAGAGATGACACCGACCGGCAATCTGATCCTCTCTTTTTTCTTTTTTTTTCTTTTCTTTTCTTTTCTTTTCTTCTAACATAACACACGGTCTGCAGTAGAAAAGTGAGGCAAAAATTACAATCTCTTGATTCACCTTCTTCGACCTAAGCAACCTTTCAAATATAAGACCAACAGATAGATAGATAGATAGATAAATGCATGTGACCAAAGGTCTGTTGATTGAATGCAAACTATTAACTCAAAAACAAAAAACAAAAGCTTGCTTAGGTTCGAATCAATAATATAATCATCAAATCCATCGAATACCAATGTACCATCAATTCAAAATATAGTAATTCCAATAAGATCAGAATCGAAGATTTTACCCAACTATCTCAACTCCCATCGAATGCCATGCAGCAGCTGGACACACTCTGGAGCTACATTCCATGTGCCAGCAAAGGTTGACAAGATCCAAGGCTGCGTCCAGCGTCAAGCGACCATCGTTGTTAACTTTCTTTAGCTGCAACTGATGTGAAACCAGTGGTAGTAGTAACATGAAGAAGACACAAGCACCGGTGTCATGCTTGCTTCTCAGAATATATATATGCTTGTGTCCATGATGCAACAAACAGTGGTTGCACACCTCGTCATCATCGTCGTCATCCTACTTGTATCGTCGCATCGCATTCTGGTGAAGCAAATGAAGCCGATCATTATGTGTGATAGCATATGAGATTTTTCAGGAAATACTCTACTGAGGGAAATTCTCCCTCTATAAATAAGAGAGGAACATGTTAATGCAAATCATTAATTTCTGTTTCCTATTCTACTTTAACATGGTTTCTATTCTACTTTAACAGTGTGTTTGTGGGTTTTGCTTTTCTTCTTTCGGTGAAATGAGGAAGAAGAAGAGCAACAGTCCAGTTTTATATAAGCAAATGCTCTCTTAGGATTAAGATCGGGAAGACTTGCATCTCGCTCTACTCTTCTGCTCCGATGTGATTAACCTTTTGGAAAAATTATTATAGTACATCTATTAGATCATTATAAATCAATCTTAATTTTAATCAACTTTTAACGTCAAACTAAATTAGGAGTGTTACAAGCATAACATAAAAGATTAAACTAGCATATCATAAATTAACACTACCTACTTTTTTTTTTTTTAATCTCCATATTTTATAATGAAGATTTTGATTAATCTTAGAAGAACTAATATAATTGTGTACTTTGGACTATGTGATTTTAGACTCATTAAATTAATAAGATGATAGCCTATCAACCTAATTAATCATGTCTGGAACCTTAAGTGGATCGGATCAAGTGAGATGGATGACTAAACTAGATGACCTAATGTCATCTTTGATCTAAATTTTACACGTTATACATTAAGATATGATTCTGAACTATATATATATTAAGGAAGATGTATATCACAAGTATCAAATAATTATAATAATATACAAAGACAATATGAGCACATATATTTGTTGCTTCGGATTTGAAGCATTGTGAACTCATCAAATTAACGAAACAACTTCTTATGAGATTAGATATATGGAACAACTTGGTCATTCTCCTTACTTATATAATTATCAACTAATAAAAACCTTTAAAACTTACTTGCATTATTTTTGCATCATAGTAGATTCATATATACATCTTGATAACAAATAGCTATACTGCATTATTAAAATTAAATAACCAAATTTCCTACTATAATCTAACAACCCAGAAGAGAGAGAGAGAGAGAGAGAGAGAGAGAGAGAGAGAGAGAGAGAGAGCAAAGAACTCACTCATGTCATGTAAAAAACACACAACACATCTAAATAAATTATATATGAAGTATTTATGACGCTATTTTGGGCCAATGGGATGACAACTCAGCCCGTTATCGGCCCACTTAAGCCTTCGAAAGCCCTCTGATATACCTCAATCGAACGGTCGGCGTCTGCGATACCAACATCTAAATGGCAATTATCCGACGGCTACGATTGATCGAACAAATAACAGGTTCATCTCATTTACGAAACTACACAACAACAATATGAAACGAAACTACTGAGTCCATCAATCGAAACCCATGGGACGCTCTTTGATGTCCATCAATCGGACGGTCAGCGCACCCGATATCAACAACAATTGTTGGCTATCCGACGGTCGCGATTGATCGAACGACCGATCGAAACGATTAGGGTTTGGGTTATAAAAGAAAGCGGCGGCGACGGGGAACGGCGCGCTCGTCTCCTCGTTAGGGTTTCGCCGGAGCGAAGACAAAGTCTCCCGTCTCCCCGCACCATGGTATGCTCGTTGATCTCTTCCTTATCCGTCGCACCCTGTCGTAGAGCTTTCTGCTGCCTGTCGTAGTTACGTTTGCTTGCTCATTTACACGTTGTAGGAGGGGTTGGAGGTCTGTTGGGTTGTCCTCACAGTTTGGGAAATGTCGGAGAATAATTGAAAAGCATGGAAGTGACCGGATAGTGCTTCTGTAAAAATTGAATTTTGGAGTGTGAGAAGGGGTTGAAATATGGGATTTAGTGTTATGATTTGGTAGAAAGACATGAAGGTTTGTCTTTCTTACGTCTGTGGTGTTCTTTGTCAAGGATGGTGTGCGATGAGGTGCTTGGGATGGTGAAACTTCATAAGAGAACTAAACGAGACTTAGTAGTGTTTGCATTGGGGAGTGGCTTTGTGATTTGATGCAAGGAATGGAATCCATGTGATTGAAGAAAAATATTCTTAAGGAATCTTCAATTTTTTTGTTAATGTTTAAATGAAAAAAAAACTTATGTTGATTGCAATTTTTTAAAAGTAAGTTGCTGAATGAAGATCCAATAAAGCCAAATGCTAGTGACAATTATAGATATATAAGTCCATCTTCTACAATGCATTTTGTTGGAGAGAGAGATAGCCTCTGTAGTCGAAACTCATCTCTAACTATGCAGCTTCAAAAGATACTTCCAGTCTCGATAAAAGCGTGCTTCTAACTTGTCATATGTTGGTTTTTGAGAGTCTATGACTAGTTTCTCCTTGGATAATCTCCAAAGTCATAAAGGGCCAGTGCAGAAACTTAGGGCAAATGAAGGAGGTTTTTTCATATTTATTTTGTTATTAGCTTGCTATATGTTATTTGTTATGTGTCAACATTAGTTCTAATTGTTGGCTAATCTAGATTGGTGACTAGTGCAGCTTTTCTGGTGTGGACTTGTACCAGTGCTTGGAATCGACTAGAACAGTCACACTAACTATTTAAAAGCTGATTTAGTTCTCTCTCCTGATCATGGCTTCTTTTTGTTTGACTTGAATGCAGACGAAGCGCACCAAGAAGGCTGGAATTGTTGGCAAATATGGTATGCTGTGCTCTGAATCTGCTCAATAATTTATTCTCCTTTCTGCGTAATAGATTCACCGGTTGTGTGCTTATCTAAGTCACATTTCTTGGCTTCAGGTACCAGATATGGTGCCAGTTTGCGCAAGCAAATTAAGAAAATGGAAGTTTCGCAGCATGCAAAGTATTTCTGTGAATTTTGTGGAAAGGTACAACTTCTTTCAACTGAGTGTGGTTGGTCATATTTAGGCACATTGCATTGCATGTACAACCTAGTTATAAAAAACAATTAAGTTGACTGAGCTCTACATTTCCCTTCTCCCGAAACACATCATTGAAGTTTAAAAATTTTGTTTATATGGATCTTGTGATTCAATGCCTTAAAATTTGTGTCATGAGTAAAGTTTTGGCTTAGCTTGTGTTGGTTTGTCTTTTTTTGTCTAACATATGAGTTTATGTGGTTTCTGTATGGTTTGTGGGTTTTTTGATGGTCATGTGCTCTTCATCATTGCTATCATGAAGAGCTCTCTGAATGTATGGTTCCTTGATTAAATTGGTGCATAAATTGTTTCTGTGTTTGGTGTTTCATTTTATCTTTTACTCTCTTTTTCATAAATTTGTAGCTGCTACTGACCAACATATCTTAACGCTCTTGTTGGCACTTTCCTAGTATGCTGTGAAAAGAAAAGCAGTTGGGATTTGGGGATGCAAAGATTGTGGGAAGGTGAAGGCGGGTGGTGCTTATACCTTGAAGTAAGTGTGTTGTTCTTTTGTGCTCTGGCCTGGCTATTTGCCTCTGTTATGTTGCTCTTCCATAACATTGTCTCCATGATGTCTATAGCACTGCCAGTGCTGTTACCGTGAGGAGCACCATTCGCCGGTTGAGGGAGCAGACCGAAAGTTGATGCCAACAATAAGTGAGCAGCCAATTCTGGTAGAAAGGTGATTAGAAGAAGTGCATCCTAAGCAAAGTTGGTGTTTGGCTCAGCTGTTTGATAGTTGGACAATATGTTCTTGAGTTGGTACCTTTGAGGCATCTGAATTCTGAGTCTACTTTAATTGGCTTGCATGCCTAGGAAAACATTTGTGGTAATGATCTCTTGCATCTTTAATTTTGGAATTGGTATAATTATTTTTTGGGAGAAAAAGAAAAGACACCTTCAAACGCTGTTCCAAAAGATTTATTTGCCAGTTGGGAGTTGGATATCGCTCCCAACCTCAGGTTTCTGCTTGCAGGATGAGTGTCGATGACTAACCTTACATCCTGCTGCAATGAAGATCTTTAAGCTTGTACTCTGTTTTTGTAAGAAGCATATCACATTCTAAAATATAGTTATAGATAGTAAAGAGGGTTATTTTCTTAAAAAAAGAAGGTTTTTTCTTTGGGGGGGTGTTTTTCCCGTAAGTTGTTTCCCCTTATTGCTAATGTCTTTCTCCTATTATCGTCGTGGCGGTGTGTCATGGTTGTATCGACCGGGGTGGCGGGGCCTTACGGAGGATAAAAGGAGGTGACCGAGTTGAAGTAGAGGGGTAGAAGCAGCAATGGGGCTTTGCGGAAGAAGGAGATGGAGCCAATAGCAGAGAAGTAAAAGTAGAGGGGTAGAAGCAGCAATGGGGCTTTGCACAGAGGGCGAAGGAGGAGGTGGTGGAGTCAAGTCAAAGCACAGAGGCAGAAGTGATAGGTTGATCTATGTCTATAAATCGGGATGATCTCGCCCAATTCAAGATCGAGGTGTTGAAGAGTGTAAAAACAATTCGGTGAGTAAATAAATTTTGTTCTTTTCTTGATTTCTTCTAAATCTCTTTCTCACAATATCACCAGAAGGATAGGTGGTGATATTTTTAGGAAAAAGGGACATAAAAAGAAAAAATATATATATATATATATATATATATATATATATATATATATATAAAATAAAGAAGTTTCAAAAGAAAGAATTCATCCCCATGAGACAGACTGACTCTTTCGTAATGGAAGGTGTAAGAATAGGATGCAAAGTACCGGATGAAATTTGTGAAGTGATTTGAGGTGTAGGCCTTCTTTTTCCCCATCTCTTGTAATAATTTTACATGAAATGGGTAACCACACCATTTATCATGGAATTGGAAACTGATGAGTCAATGAACTCTGCTTCCACAATATTCCCCTGATCATGAATAAGAAGAGATTGGTCCTGTGAATCCCCCTAAAAGTACCACAGCAGTGTGATCACCCAGCAACATGGCAGAGCAGGTCCTCACTTTTTAGGCTGCAGACAGCGAGTCAAGATAGCAAGGCTGGAGGCTGGAGGCTGGAGGCTGGCTAAGAAGTATATGCATGAATTCATCGGAGAGTTCGCATGTGATGGTTGGTGTGTCAGCCATGCCATTCAGAACTCTTTTAAATTGTGCTCGGTTGAGGCAGGAAATATAGACAATGAAACTCCCATCAAATATATGCAGATATGACAACTCAAATAGCATACACAGATATCAAGAACCTTCTTGTACAAAGAAAGAAATATGCATGCATTCATCACATCACAGACTATACATATGATGGTTGCAGGATGAGGTTTTCAACTTACATACCTGATGGTTGGTGTATCGGCCATGCCATTCAGAACACTATAAATTATGCTTCTTTGTTGGGAAGGGAGGAGGCAGGCAGGAAATAAACGATGAAATCTGCAACCTCTCGCGTCAACACGACCATGATGACATCATGAAATTCCCATCTGTTATTGCAGATACTACGATTCAATTGCCTACGGAAGATATATCAACAAACTCATTGTACAATCTAATTTCATTTTAAAGTAAAAATAAAAATACTTCCAAGTAACACATAACTCGATAAATTTAACATGACACCTGCCATTTAAAAATTAACTGCTAATGGAGGGAGGATGCAACAAAGCTCTCACGTAAGCTGGAGATGAATGTGGGATGATAATTGAGCATGCTGCCAGTCCACTCCAAACTTGGTGCTCATGAGCTAATTATTATGTTTAACAAAAAAAAAAAAAAAAAAAAAGGAAAACAAAACATGGTCTGTACCTGACATGTCAAAAGGGGAATCCAAAGGAAATCATTCTAATAATTTCAAGCACTGGGCATGATCGGCAGACCTATCAATACACGAGGCATAAGGGCTCCATCGTAAAGGTCAGAGTTCCAAGTTGAGTTAGAATAACAAAATTAAACTAATAAACATTCAAAAGGTAGATGCTCGCCCTGTGCATCAACACCTAGAATTTGTAGTGAGACTTTCCGAAACAAATAGGAGATCTTATTCAAAATACAGATTCATATCATGCCTGCCCTCTAAAATGCAGTGTTTCTTGTTCGTCTAACATTTCAGACATTTAAAACATGCCAATAACAATGTCTTGAGGAAGAGATAATCATATTTATTTTGAATAGTGATATTGTCCTAAGTTGGATACAATGAAAAAATTCATGTAACCGACCCAAAAGTCGGGATGCTAAGGTTGGTACTTAGCTCTTTACAAGCTGCAGTGACATAAATTTCCCACCTCAGCTACTATTGAATCCAAAGCAATTCAAAAAAAAGAAAAAAGATCAGGATATCCATCAGTTGCATGTACGGTTCATATTCCTTCAACAAATTGGAAGTGAATGTGTGACCGGTTCACTTCTTCACCAGTTATTGCATGAAATTTGAGGAAATTCAAAGTAAAGGCCATGAGAGTCCAGGAGAGCTGAAGGAGAGATTTTATATAGCTTTGATTAATTCAAAATTATCAGTATAGTATTAATGATAAATCTGCATTCATTAAGTGATACATAAAAACACAATGTGTAATACCAACAAGAATTATCCTTCTCATCCGAGATAAGTCAGAATAAAAGGGCAGAGAGCAGAACAAATACATATAATTTAACATTTATCTAATGAAAGGTTTCTAATGACTAAATAGATTTGTGCAATGGAGAAAACTCCATTGACATTGTTATACAGTGTTAACTATGTTTATGCTATGAGAGCACTAGGGGAAGTAAATCATATGCCCTAGGCTTACTATATTACCACCAAATCATTGCTGTATGGACACTAAAAGCAGTCCACAAGGAACAATACATATGAACCAGCATATGTAAATGTGAAGAGAGTTAGAGAGATACCTCGGAAAACATTGTTGAAAGCAATAATAGAGATTTGATTGCTCTTAGTTTGAATAGTTGTTTTGTCATGAATAGAACTTGATGGTGGCCAACCCCAAGCAGATGGGACATTACAGATTCTTGCTCTCGTTATGGACTCCCTTTGGTACTTGGCTCCTTGCAAGCTCAAGTGGTGTAGATATCAAACCTCCCCAGCTATTACATACAAAGAACTTCAAATCTAAAAGTCAGGATATCCATCGTTGCTTGCATCCTTCCTTCGAATTCCCTCGATTCATTTAAATTGCATGTCTAACTGCTCCATTACCTTGCCAGCTATTGCATGGATGTGAGACAATTCACAACTAAAGGCCACAAGAATAATTCAAAGGAGAGTTATCTAGATTAGCTTGTTCCAGATAATTAACACAAAATGTAAATGAAGGATCTGCTTCATCACATGACACAAGAAAACAAAATGTGCCACACCAAGCATAATTTTCTCAATTTTATCTTTTAGATACAATACATGAGAACAAAAAGGAGGGAGGCAGAACAAACATGTCCAGTTTAACATTTATCAATTGAAAGCTTTACAGTAACCAAACAGAATTGTCACTTGATGGGGAAAAGCTCCATCAATATTTGATATACAGTGAGTGTTAACTGTTAACAATGCATATTCGAAGAGCTCACTACAGGAACTAATTCATATGCCCTAGGCTTGCTACTTCTACTTCTAAAAGGAAAGAGACAAGTACCACCAAACCGCTGCTGTAAGTATATGAGTACTGCAAGAAACAGTCCTCCGCAAGGAATAATGATATCCCATACCAACGAATAAAACCCCTCGTATGGACTAGCATACATGTAGGATGAATTGAAACGAGGCACATAATGGTGACTTCTATAGGCATCATACGCATGGGGCAGTGCTCGAACAATAGTATTTCCAATATAGAAGGAAGGAGAAAGAGCCTTATCTTTGGAGCTAGAGAATATGTTAAATAGAACCTGTGGGAGCAAAAATCCATCAAGTATTAAGCCAGCATAGGACATCAAATCGCCCCACAGAGTATGATGAGGCCGGGTAACATAAAGTGGTCTTCTTTTTAATTCCGATTGGTTAGATATTCTGTGAACGAACCAGGCGGTCAACCCCCCAACTATATACAAAGGTAAGCATGTTTTAATAGAATTTTTTTCTGCTGTCCACAGATCCCTCTTGCCTTCATCAGCTGATCTTGCAGTCCATGAAAGTTGAAGAAAACGAATTAGCAGTAGGAAAGCTACCATCGTCATGATCCTTACTATCACCTCATTTACCTCAAGCCACCCACCGCTCCATAATAAAACATTTTGACTGCCACTTATTCTAAACAAAGCTTGAAAATTGAGCACCAAAGGGATCATATTCCCCAGAGTGAGAATGACGACCATTGTGATAGATACCGATGGAAGCACTTCCGGATTAGTTTTGAAATGGAAGAGCTGCAATCCAATGAAAATGCACGAAAGTGTCAGAGAGACCAAAACCATGATAATTTCTATATCCATCCTCCACATAGATTGAATTGCCTGGTTCCTGTAGATAGTTAATGAAGTAATCTCCAGATGTTCAAAGAAAAGTGGGTCCGACTTGTCTCGTGTGCTCCTAATTGTTCCATTAAGTTGCTCCCCCACTTTGGGATTCAAAGGAGCAAGTTGTATGTTGATAACAATTCCACAGTCCATGGACTCACCTTGTTTCGCTTCCTTCTTACCGGCCAAGGAGCCTATATGCCGACAACCAACCAAGCAAAGAAACCCAGTTTGAGCATTGTATATTCCTTCTGCTGAGATCTTTTCTGCTTCATTCATACTTGAAGATGCATTTGGAAATGTAAAGTGTATCCCATAGCTCACATTGTGAAGACTGTGATGCTCCTCGCTAACTGAGGGCATAGTATCTACATTGGATCCAAACAAATTACCATAAATCATCTGGCCAATTGAAACTGGGGTGAAGTCCCCCCATGTCGTCTTTCCCTCAGGATTTTTCACAGACACATGAAATCTAAAATCACGAAAAGCATTTCCATCAGGATATGTCCTTTTTCCCACACTTCTGGAACTGTCGTTTGCACAAGACTTCTTCACAACTTCTGTCCTAGTGTAATTGTACTTCAAGCCAGGAAGAGAACCCATATAATGGTCAGTGCTCCAGAATGAGACTGCGTCAAAAGAGCCAGAATCATTCTTATTGTTGTCACTCCAAATATGCCCGGCAGCAGTATACCGACTCTCAATCGACCATACAGCAGGGAACCACAAGCAAATCCTAATTGTGCAATCATCAACAGTAGATTTCAACAAAGAATCGTTCAAGCTCCTTACATGACACGCAGCAAGGCAAAGCCGGTTCTTCTGAGGATCCCAAGCCCCTTCAGCAACCAGCGCCTTCCCGGGGATCAAGAGACTGCCAAAGTAAAAGCTACTGGTATTGGAGAATCCGATATACATATGAAACTTTCCATCACCAGAACATTGTATTTGATTGAAAGACATGAAACCTAGAGTAGATTCTGAGATCTCAGCAAATGGGCTACAAAATCCAGATGAGCAATTCTTCCCCAAATCCAACTCAAACCGCACCCTTGAAAGACTCTGCATGTAGTAGCAGAAAGAAGCAGACTCAAGCCGTAGCGACTCCACAGCATTTAGACGTGCACATGATTTCTGTGCATGAGATATCTGTGTGTACGCGTAATTCCCCGGTGCATACGCTAAGATAGCAATGGGGTCGAAATGATTCGAGCTACCGACGGCATCCAAGCTCTCAAAATTCCCACTAATCAAGCTCGAATAGATGTCTGTAATCTTTGGGTAATCGAGCATTAGGACAGCAGAAATCTGTAGAGGTTCACCTTCAAGCGATCGGCCATGGCCGGTCCCCACCATGCAAAGCTTCCCAGCGGCCTCAGACCAGTATCCGGAGAGATCGAAGCTAACCATTCCGCGTTGGGGGAATGTCCGAGGGATCCGAGGCCGGACATGATGGAACTCGCCAGCGGAGCGATCAAGTACGTGCCGGCCTCGGATGTGGTGGAAACCGCCGCCGGAGCGGAGGGTGAGGGTCGCTATGATCTGGAGGACGCCGGGGGTCTGGGTGGGGAGGATGGACCGGCGACGGAAGAAGAAGGATCTGGAGCGGTCGCTTCCGCCGAAGAAGGCGTCGGCGCCGGAGAAGATACCGGTGGAGAGACGAAAGGCGGCGGCGTCCAAGGAGTGGCCTGTGGTGGGGGATTCCGCGACGACCGTGGCGCAGTGGTCGGCGTACGAGATCGGGGAGGAGGAGGAGGCGGAGGAGGAGAGGACGAGGGCGAGTAGAATTACGGAGCAGATGGGAGAAACCCTAACGAGAGGGGAAGAGGAAGTCGTCGCCATGGGCGAAGCTGCGAGCGCACAGGGAGGCAGGACGAGGGTGAGAACGAGGGGGGAGTGGGCGAAGAGGAAGGCCGGCCGGCCTTCTTATTGGTGCGAAACGTTATTTTCGTCGACCGAACATAACGAAACATTCACATCCCGTTACAAAGTTTGTAACGAGAAGTTATATGACCGCGGAATCCCAAACCCCACGTTGGCGTTTCTTTTAATGGAAAAACATTTAAATGTATCAATAAAATAAGTTATTGATTACAATGGGTCCCACTTCAGTGCGTATGACGTGTCACCTGCGTTGACCGTTGATGCAACGAATCTGATCATCATGATGCAGCATTTCTGTTTTAATCATCCGATTTTTCTATTGATAAATATAAACGAAGAAGTGAAAACAATAAACAAAAGAGGGCAACATCTTAACTTAAGTAGACAGCCCTAAACCAAAATTAAGTGCCTCTTTAAAGTCAAGAACTGATAGAAGCATATCAAACTTAGTTGAAGGAACAGACATCATCCGATAAGAGTGGATTGTTTTGGATTTTGGACAAAAATCTTGTTAACTTAAGCACAAAATAACCACAGTATGAAAATCTCTTAATTATACATTGTGTTGATTTTGACTAAGTATTGCCAATTTAAATATTCATGCGGACATCAAGAAAAATCATCACATATATTTGATAATTTCGCTTCACATAACTCACCATTTAGACAAGTATTGCCAAATGAAAAATATTCTTTGAATGATATTTTATTCAAATAATATTTTTCAAACTCCTTGATTTCTAGAATTTCATTTCAATCTACATGCTTCTTCTAAACATATCTCAAACACACAGAGATCTCATCAGACAAGTCTTTTGGGGGGTGACTTTGAAGATGGGACATTGTCAGACTCACATCAGGATTCTCCTAGTCAGGATTATCATATCAAAAACTTCAATTCAAGATCTATTTTACAAGCTTAATTTTTAAATTTGACAATGACAATGTTATCACAGCAGAACTACCAAATTAAATTTGACACTTAACAATATTGATTCTAGTCCATTTATCTGCACACACAAATTTCTATTGGAACACCATTGTTTTTGTTAGATGAAGGCAAAGACTTGGAACCTCACTGATTTGTGTAGTCGGGAGTTCCCTGGCTGCAGCAAGATAGTTAAATCCCTACAGCAGCATCTTGGAGTTATTGACAAGTTTTCTTTTGGGAACCCTGCAATACATTAAACAGAGGAGGAATTTTGAGATAATTAACACATCTTTGTAAAACAACATAATTGGGGTTCATGCATAAGTTTGATGATCAAACAAAAGCTTCATACCTGCTAATAAGAAACTCTAGTGGCAGTTCTACGGAGGCATTTACAAGGCAGGGGAGCAGTACAAGTTTAAATGCCTACATTGTTTCTATCACATTGTTTCTTTGTGAAAGAAACAATGTGGAAGCATTGTCAGTGGAGGTGTTCACAGAGAAGAGATACAGATTGACATCAACATTTACTAATAAGAAACAGCCACATTAACATCAAGCCTTTAATTCCACCTACTCCACATAAATGACTTCCTTCAATATAATTATGAGCCAAAAGAAGAAGGAATCATAGCTAAGTTAGTACAAGAAAATATTCTGCTTCATACATGACTAGAGAAAGGCAATCAATATTTGTTGCATCAGACTTTTATAAATGGGTAAGAGATCTTCAAAATCTTTTACTTCCTTTACAAGTATTTGAATGAATAAGTTGTACTAGAGGTTCTAGATCATTGTTTAACAATGCCCATGACATTAGTCTTGATTTGGAATGACACACTAATCTAATCAACTTAGTTTTGAATCATAATTTTTCAGACATATTATAATAGTAGATAACACCATTAACAAAAAAAAAAATAGATTAAACACCATCCAATGCCCTATCAAAGGAAAAAGATATAACACCATTGATAAACATTTTTAGATAAAACACCATTTAATGTCCTATTAAAGGAAAAAAAGATGTAACACCACCAAATGAACTCTATATGAGCATTAAATGATGAACAATATAATTTGAAATTTCTGAATTCAATCAGACATGTTAAAGTTTGAACAATATTGAAGTACATAATTACATAGCTTAAGCTCTAGTTCCTGGTCTGGGATAATAATGCTTTCAGCTTCAATTGTCTATTGCTAATAGTATATATGTTAATATCTATGTGTATATGATACTAGCTAAGCAATAAACAAAATCTAGTTAAGTGAATAATGGTGCTTTCAGCTATCTTCCTGAACATACCATTTGAACAAGCTAAAGTAGCATGAACATTGATTATGGAAAATAAACACACAATATGAAGCAAAGCAAAGGAACACATGCACAATCTATTCCAAGATCAGAATAACAAACTAGAAATATTTACATATGATATTTACATGATGAATAAGTTAGACAGTTAAAACCATACAGCTGGTGCTTTCTGAACTCTATAGGTCAAAATGTAACCTAAATGCCTTCTGGGCAAAATTATTGAGCCGATCCATGTTAATTTGAACTTGATTTCACAATCATAAAGTAGTATCTGCTGTGTTGGCTATTCCAACTTTAGCCTTCCAAGGCAGAAATTCGACGCAGTCAGCCCCTTTGACAGCAAACTCCATCAGAAGATCCTCAAATAATTTCTCTAGGGAGCTCTTGAATGCTGGTGAGCAACTCTTATCACCCTTACTAACATCATGCACGCCTTCACCAACAACACATCCGACTTGTGCACCACCCATGTAGGCTTTGCATGCCACAAGAATCGTATTCCCGCGATTTCGGAAATGTCCAGCCACAAAATCGTCAAAATGCTGTAATCAGAACATGGTAGAAATCTGAGGTTATGAAAGTCATATTAAAAGCACTGCAAGCTCAAAGATAAAGAAGTTTAGCTTTTCAAGAGAACTATAAAACACATACAGAGAGCTTGAAAAAGTTTAACTTTTCAAAGTCATAAAAAAAACAAAAAATACATATGAATTGTTCTAGTTGTATCCAGGATGCAACAAAGGGATGCACACCTCAAAGTGCAAAAAGAAATATGTATATAATGATGCATGATTCATACCGTTGGAGGCTTCCTTAGTGAATATAACATTGTTTTGCATGACAAGAGAAAAGTATTCTCATTATACATCAGAGATTCCTTCTCCCCATGATCTGTATTAGCTGTTTGTGCATATCCTGGCTCATTGAAGTATGGCTTGGTATTGAGAACAAGAGCCTGAATAGAGATTAAGACCTGCAGCATTGTTGAATTTAATGGATTCCATGTTTCGCATCCACTGCCAGGCCATGTATTCAGAAGGCTAAGGCAAACCTTCCCACAAGCATACAAGTTTGGGTTTAGTCTGAGCCCACCAGAATGATAATGAACCATCTGCATGATATTAGAAACGAATCAATCTATTTCTTGCGACAAAGATAGAAATCATTGATTGCTAGAAGTATAATAAAAGGAGTTACACACCGGAGGGGTTTGGGGATAGTTCGGAGGAAAGTAAGCGTCGAAGAAGAAAAGGCCATCATGATATGGAGTTCCAGGTGGTCCAATTATAACAGCCCTTAGAATGTCCATCCTACCCTCATAGATTCTAACATATATCATCTCTGTTCAGGACATGACATGAGAACCAAAAAGTCAACAATATCAAATGAAACAAGAATGAAAAACAAAACAAAAGTGAATCTGATCAGCTCTAGTATCACTCGTTTGGTTTCCAATTCTGGCAGAGCAAAAGCACTACGCTGTCAAGAATTTTATGAGACCATATTATAACAACATTGGTAACATGAACCTCGCTGCAGTGACACTTGAGAAACATGATGCAGATGACATGAAAACTGTGTAATGAGAGCTATCATGTAGGAAAACAAGTTATTGTATGCATCCAAAGAAACAATGCTGAGCACAACATAATATTCTCCAAAAAAACATATTCCACTAATTGACATTAGGAATGCAAGTGTCTGCTTAAAGAGAGCCTAATCTTTTCAACTTACATGTCCCCAAGTTCAAAGAATGCATAAAAACTACTGTCACATACATGCAAGAAGACAGAAAATACCAGATAACAGACAATACATGGTGGATGGTGTGGATAAGTCTGTCCAGCTTATAGTTCTAATCGTTTACTTCAGACATTAGCGTGAGAATATGATATAACACTACTATTTGAGGATAACAGAGGTAAGTATCTGACACAATTGTGTGGCTAATAGACACATCAACTTATTTGGGTTAGTGATATTTCTTCCTAAGATGAGAAGAATGAGGAAGTCAGTCTTTTCTTATTTTCTGCTTTCCTTTTTCTTTTCAACCTATATGCTTTCCAGAAAATTATGCTACACTAATTCAACATATCACAAATAAAATGGACAACCTTACCATCTGAGTACATAATAGGACATACTGGTCATTTTCACAAGGATTGAATGTTGAAATCTAACAAGATCTATGTCAACAAAATTATAAATATCCAGAATTGACTGTGGTGTGGCGTGTGTAACAAACTCACCAGGTAGATCTTTTTCTAAGACCTTCCACTCATGCTGAATCCTCTTTGACCAATCTTTTGAAGGCTGTTAGTATAAAAATATCAGGAAAAGTTAGCACAACATTTAGAATTAAAAGTTGCATAGAAATGTTTTGTATTACTGACCTTTTTAGTAGATGGAATAGCTTTTAGAAGATCTGGTCTGCTGAAATAATGATCTTCATGTTCCTGAACAGTATCAAATTGTTTAAATGATCTATATTTCACATCAATTTCATCTTCAATCACTATCTTGTCCTTGTTCTTGCTTAGCTCTTTGGTAGCAGGAACTTCCAGCCATGGTACAGTTAACTCAATGCCAGTTGGCAGGTCCAGATCATCAAATTTAGCAGCCAAATTAAGATCAAAATCATTTTCAATATCTTCAGCATCATATTCGTAGTCATAGTCATCATCATAAGCATAATCATATTCTACATCATCATAATATTTAAGATCCAGTTGTCCTGCCTCATAGCTCTTTAAATTATCCAGTGGTGTGACATGTTCAGAATCATTATTTGCACTCGAACTCATAAGGTCATTGAGCAAGGCATCCTAGATTGACAGAAAAGGAATAAATTCTTTCTTATTCAAATTAGTTGATAATTTGGGTAGTTGATAATTTGGGAAGCAAAACAACATGCTAAAAGAAAAATTCTGAGTAAGAAGTTCTTTGGGTATAAATGAAGAACTTTTCTACCTTCAGTTGCTTTGGACAGCTTTTATCATTTCTGACAGCTTCTTTGTTCTTGTAGTCTGAAGTGCTTTCACCAACTGACGCAACACCATCATCATCTCCAACAAGCTCAATTACAACATGAGGAACAACCTTAAACACAAACATAAATAAAAGCTCAACAAGCATCTAAACTTTCCTATATAACAAACTCATTATCTGATGATCCAAAAAATAAATCAACAATGAGAAATAAACAGTTGCAATCAACATCAATATGTCATTCAGATAGCTTCGATTAAAGGAAGATAAATAAAAAAATTGGTAATGAACCTCCAACAAGGCTTATGTACTTTACCTAGGGTATCAAATCAACACTAACAACAACACCAAACCAAGAAAAAAAAGAAAGGATGGTGAAAGATGAATATGATAGAAAGATTAGAAGCAATACGACAAAAATAACACTGCAGTTCATCGATTTAGGATGTTAATTATTGTACATGTCACAACAATACAATTCATATCACAGAAATAAAAAGCGGATGCATATATCTTCCTGCACAAAAGATAACTTCAAAAACAGAAAGCTGCGATAAAGGTGCTGCAAATCAAGACTTGCATTGGCCAAGCATCTAGCCCCTCTTGGGCAAGCCAGACCCATGAAGTGGAGACCAGATGGTAAGACAATTGCATGCTCGAGATTGATGCAAGACTTGCATACGCACAATTCTTCTTAGCATCCATATAAAGCTTTTTATCAATGACAAATAAGCTCCATCCATAAAAACGAATATGAAAGAAAACTTAAATACCAAACGGAATAACATGCAGAAGTACCACAATCTAGAACTAATGTGGGCAGAAAACAAGACAGACACTCTAATTCTTTCACAAGCAGAAGATGAATTCTTTTAATCAGAAACTGCTACCAGTTTTTCGTTTATCATGGTCTTACCTTTGAAGCATTCGTAGGTATCAGATATCAGTTCACGATAAATAGAACAATAAGTATTTCTCAGATTTAATAGAACGTGGATTTTCTATTCCAAGAAGCACATTCACGAGCCAGATTTAATGAATATCCATCCAATTGAGAAAGCAATGAGTCATCAATAAATTCCACATGCAATAAAATGGACGTAATAAAAAAGAGACAGATAAATATGCGCATTAAACTCATTCCTAAGACGTGATGCTACACTCTAGGGTTTTCCTTTTTCCGACCAAGAATAGGACATCGACAACACGATGACCTATCCGCAACCCAGCCCTCAAGATCGGATTTTTATTGGACCCATCAACATCACACGAGATGATTCAATCGAAGAGAAGTTACGGAATCGAGGAACGAGAGAAAAGAATGGGGAGGGAGATCGACACCAGCACCTGGCTCCGCTTCCGCTTCGGCGGGCTGGAGGTGCAGGCCGACGGCGAGACCTCCACGATATCGGGATCCTGGAAAGACGAGCTGCCGAAGAAGTGGACAAGCCTGCACGGAGGTCGAAGAACCGTGAGCGAAATTGTTGGTGGGGAAGACGAGGGGCGGATGGAGGGCTCACTCGGGCTCGGCGGCGGGCGGATGCTCCATGGCGGCCATCGGCGTTGATTCCACTAGGGTTTCGGTGATCTGGGAAGGGGAGGAGGGAATCGGAGTGAGGAGGAGGGGGGGG
>LVTN01000439.1:114064-180596 GCA_001649415.1 Musa itinerans | reverse complement strand
GGGGGGGGGAATCGGGGATTAAGTAAATAGTATGATGGGACGAGAAGAGGGAAACTTAGGAACGACGGGAACGAGGAGCGACGAGGGAGGGAAAAAGATGGGGGAGTGAGAGGGGGGATCCTCTCCAACTACTGTAACGACGCGCCGTAAATCGGATCGTTATTTGTTTCGAAGTGTGGAGTGGCCCCCGCGGATGCACGGGTGTGATGGGAGTGTGAGTTACAATACTTGCAGGTGATCTTGGGGGGAAACTATACAAGCCAGTTAGCTTTACCATGAGACTCTTGCCCCTCTCTCTCTCTCTCATTCCTTTCCTTTTCTTTTTTATCTTTTAAATTACGACAAAAAACATTTTTTTAGCGGTTTCTTACGGAAAAATCCAAGTCATTTTTTTTTCATATTTCACCTCTGCAATTTTTATAATGCTTTTAGTAAGCCCTTTTCTATCTTAAATAAAATAGTATCCTCGTTAACAACTTTCTTAGTTTCATTATAATCTAACTAAATCGAACCAGCAATATCGATTTATTGTTAGTCCAAATCGATCATAATATTTTGAATAGAGTTATAATATTTTTTATTACTAATTCTATTTGCATCACCGTAATCAAAATTTAATTAGTTCAAAGATGTTGTAAACAAATCTCAATTAATTGAACAACTCAAATGGGGGCTTTGATATATATATATATATATATATATAGTAAAACACTCTAATCTCAATGTTGCCTTAGTATTGTTGTAAGAATAATAATAATAAATATAAATATTTCAAATCCCCTTATGTTGGGTTAGTGCTATTGGAGGAATGGGCATCACCGCTCATTGTTTATTAGAGAAAAGAAAAAATATTTTAAAAAAAAGACCAACAACAACGACATTGACCGTATGATTTTTAGAAATATGAATTACGAGGTATGCCATCACTGCTAATAGAAAAGCAGCATCATGTAATTAAATTGTAATTACTATAATAATAATATAAAAAGTTATTATTATATTTATCTTCTTCCTTCTGAAAGCAGACTCCCTCGTAACTAAACAATGACACGCTAACCACTTGTCCACCAACATCCATCCCATGGGTGTCCATTCGGATCACTGAATGCGCACCGAGTTATAGTGCCTCTGCCTCACTCGGATCACGTCACTTCGTTCCTCTGCTTCATCGTTGAGACACCGATCAGAAGATAACAGTGTATTCAAGGAGTAGGAGTAATCAGGAGTACGGGAAAGACTTAGAGAAATGTATTGTTCATGTTAAGAGAAAAAAAATTGTATGCAAAGTTCAGCAAATGTTAATTTTGGTTGAATGAAATTATTTTCTTAGGTCATGTGATTTTAGGGAAGTCATATCTGTTGATCCAAAGAAAATGAAAGCTGTAGTTAAATGGAAAGTACCGTAACAGAAGTTATAAGCTTCTTGGGCATAACAGGTTATTATAGGAGATTTATGTTGAGGGATTTTCTCGAATCGCTCAACCTCTTACGAAACTCACTTAAAAGAATGTGAAATTTGTATGGGGTGATGATTGTGAGCAAAGTTTTTAAGAGTTAAAAAGAAGATTGACTAGTGCCCCTATTCTCACTATTCCAAGTGGTAACGAGGGATTTGTAATTTATATTCATGCCTCAAGAAAGGGCCTTGGATGTGTTTTGATGCATGAAGGAAAAGTAATTGCTTATGCTTTTAAACAACTAAAGAGTTATGAATTGAATTATCCAACTCATGATTTGGAATTGGCAGCAATTATTTTTGTTCTAAAGATTTGGAGGCATTACTTGTATGGGAGGTCATAATTCAAAGTACACTATGCATCCTGGTGGCACTAAGATGTATAGAGATCTCCAAAGTCATTATTGGTGGGAAGGCATGAAGAAGGAGATTACAATATATATTTCAAAGTGTTTGACTTGTCAGCAAATCAAAGCAGAACACCTATATGTTAAGAAGAAGTTAGCGACAAAAAGTTATTAGCACCAGATAAAGTACAAGAGACTATTGAGAAAATTTAAATTATAAAAAAAAGGTTAAAGATTGCTTAGAGTTGTTAAAAGAGTTATACTGACAACAGAAGATGAGATATTGAGTTTCAAGTTAGGGATTTTGTATTCCTGAAGGCCTCCCCTTCTAAAGGCGTTGTAAGATTTGGGAAGAAAGGAAAGTTAAGCCCAAGATTTATTGGACCTTTTGAGGTTTTTGAAATGGTTGGTTCTATTACTTACAGGATTGCCTTGCCACCATCGTTGTGTTATATCCATGATATATTTCATGTTTCAATGATCATAAAGTATATACCTGATCCCTCTCATATTATTAAGTATGAGCCGATGGTAATTAATAAAGACGTATCTTATGTGGAAGAGCCCACTCAGATTGTTGATAAGAAGGAAAAAATCCTAAGGAATCGAGTCATCCCACTAGTTAAAGTGATATGGAGATATCATTCTAGGGAGAAAACAACCTGGGAGCTTGAGAAAGAAATGAAAAAAGCTTATCCTCATCTTTTCATCAAAGGAGGTATAATAAATTTAGAGGACTAAATTTTTCTTTTAAGGAGGGGAGAGTGTAACATCCCCCATTTTTTAAAATTTTTTAGATGCTTGTTTGTAAATATGAAGATTAATTAATAATTTTTTTATATTAAATAATTTTATATTAATAGTTTATGTCTAGAGACCTAAATGTGAATCTTAAAAAATTGATATGATTTATCAAAGATTCATATTAAGTTAAAAAAAAAACGGAGGACATATGTCACTAGCTAACCTAAGTATGGTGCCAACTATATTGGTTCTATGGATGACACATAAGCCTCTTTCATGCATGTTTGCCACCTTGCAATCTTTGTGTTAGCCAAACCTAAATAATTAGATGAGAGATTAAAGGAAAATTTAACAAAAGACTTAACAAAGGAGGGATACTTACTGCAACCAATGTGGGTTTGAGAAGAGAAGAGAAGAGGAATTGAAGTAGAAGGAGAAGAAGCTTTGCTTTGCTTGAGGTTTTGCATCAATTCCTCACATTTGGGAATCAAACTTTTCTAAGGTAAGTTTTCTAACCCCATCCCACAATAATCTTAATATATATTTTCATTTTAATTCTACATAATTTGAAAGATTTTAGTTTAGCTCCAGACATTTCTTTCGTTTTGATACAAAGCCATGAATCTATAATTTTTTAGTAATATGACCTTTATGCATTATTTCAGACCTAACTTTTAGTACTAAACTCTGATTTAGGCAAAACTAATCCATTTGAAATTAGACTCAAAGATCTTTATTTTGATACCTAAATTGAATGATTTGGAGTTTAAATGCCTACTAAGACTTTTGTTTCAATTAACTCTATAAATTCTGCAAAACATGTACTATAATTTCTGACCTTTTGTTACTAAAATACTTATAACTTTTTGTTGGGAACTCAGATTCATACAAAGTATTATTTATTAGAAACTAGACTCAAACATCTTTCTGGACTTACCTAATTTTAAATTTTTGGAATATAATTATAAACCAAAACATCTATTTTCGTCGACCATGTGGATTTAGTAAAACATAGTTGATGTTTTCAGACCTTTCGCTACAAAATTATTTGTCACTCCCTGTTGTAAATGCTAATTTATGCAAAACTTAATTTATCTAAAATTAGATTAACATATCTTTCAAATAATACCTATTTTGTATAAATTAGAGCATAATTGGTTATCTAAATAATTCATACAATGTGTCTCTCAAATTCTGCTAGAATCGAGCTTTGGTCGATTTTGCCTATTCTTGTTTCTTCTTTTTGGAAATTGATTTTAGCAAAACTCCTTACTTTAGTTGAGCTTTACATTATTGCTTTAAATTTCTATATACTCTTGTCCTTTAATTATTTACATATCTAATTTTATTGTGTAAAGTTCATGTTTGTATCGTAATGTTTCGTATAGGCATATGCATTCTGTTATTCCGCATGTGTTTCCGATATGTCCTAATTTTATTGTTCACACTGTTAGAATCGAGAGTCTAAGGTCAGCACTAAGAGGGGGGGCGAATTAGTGCAGTGGTAAAAATTACGTCTTCAAAAAACTTCGTACGATAAAAACTGTTTCCGACGAAAAACCGATTTCGGAAACTTAACTTGAAAGCGTACGTAATGAAGTGAAGGCAGTAAGCACTTAAAAAGGTTTGCAATAAGGTAATAGCAAGAATAAAATGCAAACCAGAGAGCACGGCAATTTTATAGTGGTTCGTCGTCGTGACCTACATCCACTCCGCTGATTCCTCTTCCGTCGAGGCTACCGGTATCCACTAACGATTTTCCTTCAATAGGCAAAGACCAACCACCTTTTACAACTTGATTTTCCTTTTACCGAGTTTAGGAGATAACCCTTACACCCCCACTTTCTCCTCTCTTAACCTATTTTAAAACTTAGAACTTTTGAGAGTTTCACACAAGATTACAGCAGCATTTCTTTTTATTTTTACACTCAAGTCTTGTGTATTTTAACCAGGGATGAGAGGGGTATTTATAGGCTTCAAGTTGATTCAAACTTGGAGCCTAAAAACATCTCATCCCGGGTTCCCCGGGCACGGGCGGTACCACTGCCTAGTGTTAATCTGACATTGACACTATCCTGGGCGGTACCACCACCTAATCTGATGGTACCACCACCTGGGGTGCTGTGCTGGGCGGTACCAACGCCCAGACTAGCGGTACCACCACCTGACATAGTCTCGAAGACAATGCCACGACGATGAGACTTCTTGGGGCACTGTTTGGGCCTCTTATTGGGCCCAACACAGTTCTTACATGGGCCTAGCTGACCTATAATTGAGTTGGCCCAAATCCAAGCCCAATTACGTGCTAACTACGAAATCCTAAGACATTTGCTAAGCTAAAGACCCTATGTCTATTCTTCCGGCGAATTTTCAGCAATCTCTCGGTAATGTTCCGGCGGACTCTCGGCAAGCTCCTGGACTTCACGATAATCTTCTTGGCAAGTTCCGACGAGCTTCTTTGGCAAACTCCGAGACTTCTCGGCTGGTTCCGCCAGAACTTCCGACGAATGTCCGGACTTCCGACGAACTCTCAAACTCCCAATGTGATCTCGATCTTGACTCCGAGACTTCATTTTGCTTCATGCCTTGCTTTCGTAGTTAATCCTGCACATGTAAAATACACTTCGATCTAGACAATTAATACTAAGCAATAATCATGTTGTTCGGCATGTCATTGGTCCCTCGACGCTTCGTTTGATTTTTCAACGCATCATCATCTCTTGTGGCCTATTGCCCAATCGGTCAGTTGACTCCATAACTCTGATATCCTTGGCACAATGTTCGCTCTTCTTAGCCCGATGCCCGAAGCCTTTTGTCAATACGTCAACCGATCCACCGGCCCGACGTCAAATCTTTTGACATGTTCCTCTGGCCTAACATGATTCTTCCTGCTTTAATTGTCCCATCCTGATCGAAGTATCCTACGTCACTCAAAATACAGATTAAAACATAAACACTTATCAATTGGTTTCATCATCAAAATACGAGATTCAACACACATTATCTTTTTGTACTTTAGTGTTTGTGGGATAAATGTAAACCTTTGCCATAAATGATAAAGAGAGTTATACTTAGAGCCCGCGATGCTCTACCGGCCCCCTATGACTCACTTAGACATGGGTGGATGGAGCTCCCAAACATGGGAGACTTATGTTTAGTGGTCATTCAGAAATGGATGGACCATATTATGTTATGATCCTACTTCACCTTCTACATGTTTGACATGATATCCAAAGCTTTAGTTATGTGTTTCTATGGGTGCTTTGGATAAGAATGAAATGAATGCGAAATCATATGTGTCATTTGAGTTTCTATTTCATATTTGTTCTTTGATATGCTTTAAAATGTTTATACATCTTTGATATGCTTTGAAATATTCCATATATCATGGATATGCTCCTTATCTAATGATATACTCCAATTAACCTTTACTCCCTTGTTATGAACGAAACATACTTCGAACGAAATGACATTGTAATTTTGCATTTGACGAGTGGCTATCGTTGAACTCTTATATCTCTGCCTTGTATTTTAAAACCTTATTTGTTTGAAACTGTCATCTTTGCCATGGATATATTAGTTGCTTGCTGAGCTTTATATGCTCACTTTGTTGCTATATAATTTTTTTCAGGATAGCTTGTTGCTCGCTAAAATGTTTAAATTGGGTTGAGGCAGTGGAAGGCTAAAAGATTTTTGGGACAAATCTTTCGTAGTTGAAAGATGGTTGATCTATAAGTACATTTTGTATATAATGAAATATTAATGACAAATCTAGATTGATGTATCTTATAAATATTTGAAAAGTACCTTTCATGTCAATATTTTGAGAATATTAAGTTAAAATTGTGTAATGATATAAACATGTGGTACATGTTGGTTTTGTGATTATATAGATTCCCACACTTATAAATTTATGATGTGGTTATAGTTTAGTTGAGTTGGTTTTAGATTTTGTGAATAATTAAATGATATGATATATGATTATAAACTGCATAGGTTTTATAAATTATGGATTATATAGGTGAATTTTGACTTTGAATGTTTTCTTAGTGGTCTCAAATGTGTATTTGGATCTTAGATTATTTGTTAAATTATAATATTATCAATTTTTAGTTAGGTTCACACCTCCTGAATAAGAATTAAATTTAGGGGGTGTGACACCATTATGAAAGGTGATAGGTTCAATTTGAACCAATGCCTAAAGAACAATCTTGAGAGTGAATCAATGAAAAACATCTCATATACTTCTGTCGTAGGAAGCCTTACGTATGCCCAGGTCTATACTAGACCTAATGTGCATTTGCTATCGGGATGCTATGTCGATATTAGAGTAATCCAAATATAGACCACTGGAAAGCTACAAAGAAAGTGATGAGGTATCTTCAAGAAACCAAAGATTATATGCTTATGTATAGATATACGGACAATCTGGATGTGATTGGCTACTCAAATTCAGACTTCGTTGGTTGTATTGATTCTCATAAATCAACATCAGAATATATTTTTATGATAGTTGGTGAAGCTATTTCTTGAAGAAGTGTCAAGCATACTTTGACTGCTACTTCTACTATGAAAGCTGAGTTTGTGTCTTATTTTGAGGTTACTTCAAATAGTGTATGACTTAAGAGTTTCATTTCTGAACTTCGAATCATGAATTCTATTTCTAGGCATCGATATTAAGAATTTTCTATGACAATTCAACTGTTGTATTTAGAGCTAAAAATAATAAAAGTCAAAGTCGAAGTAAATACATCGACATTAAATATTTAGCCATAAGAGAATGTGTAAAAGAAAAAAAAGTGATCATTGAGCATATTAACATTGAATTAATGATTACTGATCCTTTGACTAAAAGCATACCACCTCTGAAATTTAAGGATCATATAGAGAAAATGGGACTTTGTTTTACTTTGTAATTGTATTGAAACTCTTATATATTATGATATTTTCTCATTCATTTGTACATTAATTTGAGAAAATATATTTATAATAAACCAAGAATAAATATAAGATTTATTCACTAAGTAATTTACCATATTAAGATTAATTTTTAAGAAAATAAATACATCGTGATACATGGATGATAATACTCGCTCTTAGATGACTTATCGCAATGATTCATATATTTGTTTCTTAAGAAAGTTGTTCGATAAGATTAATTCACATTATTAATTTAAACATATGGATTAAGTGGGAGAATATAATCATTCTCATTAAATTTCCTCATCCATTATCATTAATTTTTTAGAGAATGTAATTGTTCTCATTTATTATCATCAATTTCTTCATTTATTGTGGTCTAAGTATTTCAATTTTTCATTAATGTAACTGTTATTATTAATTTTTTATTTATTATCATTAAAAAAATTTATTATAGTTTAAACATTATTAATTCTTGAACATTATGAAGTCGGTGATAATAAACATTCTCGATAAAAGAATGTATATATAAATGAGGGTTTTGATCCATAGGCTCTATCTCTCTCAAGTTTTAAGGATTTCCTACACCATCTAAAGTGAGGGTTTTGAATCGAAAAGTACCAAAATACTAAGAGAAATCATTGCTGAAATTCTCGACAACAACAATAACTAGAGGTATGTAATTTTCGTTTTCACATTAAATTTTCTTATGTTTCTATTATGGTGGTTTATAAACACATTTTGGTCTTAAATTTTCTAACCATGATCTTATGCTGGAGCTTATGCAGTGGTCGAGCCCTGTTCGTGCCTTCTTCCGGTGTGTTGATATTCCTGAAGCTTCTTCAATCACGATCGTCGTCGTCGACTGCCTCTCTTTCGTTGAACAACTCGAGGTTAGGGATGTCATCCTCGTGCCGACCGGAGGCGAACAGGAACCAGGAGCCGGTGGAGTACTCGAAGACGGTATCGGCGTCCTCCGCGTTGACCTTGCACTGACACAGCGGGCAAGTAGAGTGAGCCTCCAGCTAACGATCAACGCAGTCGATGTGGAACGCATGCTTGCACCTAGGCAGTAGGCGGAGGAGCTCCGCGCCGTCGAACCTAGACAGGCAAACGATGCATTCAAGGCCATCCCATGTGCCGCGCAGCTCCGAGAGCCAGAACACGGGAAGCGACTTGACCGTGGTCTTGTCGATGCTCGAGAACCGACACTGCAGAAGGAGAAATTCACTGTTTCTGGATAGCTCAGCGGCTGTGAACCGACAAAACTTGACATATACGAGGAGGAGGGAGGTGACAGAGAACATGACGGTGAAGATGCCAACAACCATGGTCACACCGGGCCAGAAGGAGAAGGTGGCGTCGAGCAACGACCATGCGCTGGCATCGGATGATTGCATGATGACACGGACAGAGGCCGAGATCGACAACAGGAAAAGTAGAACATCAAAGGCAGGGGGGGAAGACATGCTGTCTTGTAGGAAGAGTTTTGGCCTCTTCCTTCTTCCTCTATGGATTTGTGGCTCTGATGGCTGTCATTCTTTTGCTGAGTTAGAATTAGAGTTTGAAGCTCTAAAGCAAACATTTTGAGAGTTATCTTTAGGAGAGATGACAACGGTCGAGAGAGGAAGAAACCATTTATCGGAATTGACAAGAATTTCAGAACGATAAAACAAATCTTAATAGGACGAGAAAAGACACAGTTCGAACCATGCTAGATTTTCTGATAACTTCTATTTTCACGAGCATCAACTGGTGCAATGGGGAACTCGAGGGGAATCTGTAACCCTTCCTCTACATTTCTTGTGCCACCTTGTGTTGAATTCAGTGGCGAAGGAAGCATCTTCATGCATGAACATGTCACCCCGTTGACTCGGACGATGTTGAAGGACACACGAGCGTGCTGTCTTGCGGGTGCGCATCCATCGGGCACGGTTGGACGTGGGTCGTAAGCCACATCTGCCGAGGTTTGCTGTCGAGCAGGAATGATGCAGGATTGCGTCATCGGCGGCGGCGGGAGAGTTCAGCGGGCGCAGAAGGTTTCTCGATCACGATCGGCGTAGCTCCAAGAAGGCGTACGTAAGCAGAGGGGACGATAACTCGGCGCGGGAGGACAAATCCCACACGGCATTGACGGCGGTGAGAGAAGCGGACACGGGCAGGTGCGTCAACCGTTGTGGAAAGGTCAATTACCTTCCCAAAACATAATAATAATATTATGGACTTGTGCACCACGGGTGTTTGATAACATTATTGGGCATGTAACCAGCGATGATTATTTTTCTCTTGACATAAATTAATTATCATAAATAATATATTTTTTTTAATTTAAATTATTAACTTCTTTATTTATGTACCATGGTTAAGAAAATGATTCTAATTAATTTTCTTAATCACATGGATAAATTACAATTTTTGTCAATCAATTAAATTATTAATTTATTTATTTCCTAAAAAAGTGATATTTAGAAAGTAAATATTTTAAATTTTATTTTATGTGTGAATCATAAGAAATAAATATTATAATTTTATCATTGTGTGTAAAAAAAATAAAAAAATTAAATTATTATTTACCTTTCAGGTACATTAATCTTCTTCTATAAAAAGGGGGCTCTTCTCTCACGTTATTTTATCGAGCTTAATAGTGGAAAGATTTAGGAGAGGATTATCTGAGGAAATAAATCTTCGAGGAGAGGTAAGATTTTCTTTTTTTTTTCTTATTAATTTTTATTTATATTTTAAAATCTTTGATGCTAGAATTATTATAATATGTGTGATGCATAATAATATTTTAATTTAAAAAATTATAATTAATAATAGTTTTAATTCATTCAATTAAACATATTTATGTTTCAAGAAATTATATGTAAATTATGTGAGAATTTAGAATAGGATTTCTTGAGAGAAGAGAAATCCCCGTAGAGGTAAGATCTTCTATTCTTTTCTTATTAGTTTTTATTTATATTTTAAAATCTTTGATGTTAGAATTATTATAATTTATGTGATGCATAATAATATCTTAATTTTAAAATTTTATGATTAATAAATAACGATCATTGAATTATGATATTAGAATGATTAGTTAATTTAATAATAGTTCTAATTCATTTAATTAGACATATTTATGTTTCAAGAAATTATATGTAAATTATGTGAGAATTTAGAATAGGATTTCTTGAGAGAAGAGAAATCCCCGTAGAGGTAAGATCTTCTATTCTTTTCTTATTAGTTTTTATTTATATTTTAAAATCTTTGATGTTAGAATTATTATAATTTATGTGATGCATAATAATATCTTAATTTTAAAATTTTATGATTAATAAATAACGATCATTGAATATGTTATAATGATTAGTTAATTTAATAATAGTTCTAATTCATTTAATTAGACATATTTATGTTTCAAGAAATTATATATAAATTTCTATGATCTAATTAGTTTTAAATTTGGAATCGTGAATCTAAATTAGTTAATTCGTGAAAAATAATAATTTTAAAGTAAATTATTATCTCATAATAAAATTATTATAATATGTGTGATGCATAATAATATTTTAATTTAAAAAATTATAATTAATAATAGTTTTAATTCATTCAATTAAACATATTTATGTTTCAAGAAATTATATGTAAATTATGTGAGAATTTAGAATAGGATTTCTTGAGAGAAGAGAAATCCCCGTAGAGGTAAGATCTTCTATTCTTTTCTTATTAGTTTTTATTTATATTTTAAAATCTTTGATGTTAGAATTATTATAATTTATGTGATGCATAATAATATCTTAATTTTAAAATTTTATGATTAATAAATAACGATCATTGAATTATGATATTAGAATGATTAGTTAATTTAATAATAGTTCTAATTCATTTAATTAGACATATTTATGTTTCAAGAAATTATATATAAATTTCTATGATCTAATTAGTTTTAAATTTGGAATCGTGAATCTAAATTAGTTAATTCGTGAAAAATAATAATTTTAAAGTTAATTATTATGTCATAATAATTTAAAATATTTTTAAAATATTAAAATCTAATTTAATAGAAATAATTAAATTAAAGTCTAACCTAAGTTAAGTTGATTGATTAGACTAACCCATATAGTCAAGTATAATCTATCATATATGGTTAGACATGACTCTAGTCAAATAAGATATAACTTATGTAATTATGATATGACCTAGTCCATATAATCATATAATCAAGAAGTACAGTTGAAAATAAATAGATTTATTATCGCTTGTAGTTTGACTCGTATATATATATTTTTTAAAGAAGATAGTGAGCGGATATTGGTTTCCAATAAAAAAAGATGTTCGCATCAAACAAAGGAGTCAAGTATTAAATTTCGGATAAGCATAATAAATTCCTCCACTAAATGCGTGTCTACTATCCATATTCCTTTTTCTCTCACGGGATCATAATAATTCTTGACATGTTCTATAATCTTGTACCGATTGGATCATTTGTCCCGAGCCAGGCATCTAATTCAACCAAATATTTTCCATTTTTTAGGATCCAGAATCGAACGGTGTGAGAAATCTTCAGCTTAATTTTTAAGATCATGTTGTATATATATGTGTACATAAAAAGATGAGGATCATGCAGATAAAACATACCATGTTTACCCGGAATTGCATTTGGATTTATTTTATCCGATCATTGAAACCCCTCATAAAAGCCGACCATAAATTATTCGATTCTTTTGACTTTTCATATCAGAATGAGTAGTCAATAGATCCTTGGTAACAAACAAAGGAAATAAAATTATTGGTTGCGTCACATCATTGGATAATCCTACATCAGCCTCCTCTTCTGACCACTGATATCGGAAGCAAATGATTCACACGACGACGATATTGGTCATAAATGGCCACAGATATGTTTGCTGCTGTAAGGAAACATTATCTTTTGTTGTGGCTGCTAAAATTGAAATTTCCATATGATGATGAGATAAAGTTAAATTACGTGGGAAATAACAATGAAACAGCAGCAGCCGTCCGCTCCGCTTCGATTCCGCAAGAATTCGAGTCTGTTCATCTTACCCCGACTCTTTTCATCGAAAAAAGATCCTATAAATTAATCATCATATTACCAACTTCAACCCAAGTGGATAGTGGTACAAGTCAAACCACGAGTCGCCAAGAAAGATATTGATGATTTCTTTCACCGTATCCAAACCTAACAAAATTGTTTCTTTCGACATATCCGACCCTATCACAGACTACTATTTCTTTCCAAGTCGCGGTTTGCTCTAATGCCGGTCATGTCCAGCGGGCATGGCATTCTTTTCTCCCCTCCCTCCCCCCCTCTCTCTCTCTCTCTCTCTCTCTCTCTCTCTCTCTCTCGGGAGCCTCACCAAGATCGAGACCCCGCTGCTGTAGTCAAAGCCTGCCTCTTATTTTTACGGATTCACATGATATGTCTGTCTGTTGATTCATCGACAGGCATCATCCTACCAGCTAGTAAAATAACACTGATCGTCTAGCGTTTGCTTCGTGTTTTGTTTCTTTCTCGAGTTTGACCGTCGTTCTAAGAGATCTGGCTTGCTCCTGCAGTTACAAGAAGCTGAGTGACAGACAGGGGAGACGGGAGCGATGGCAGGGGGCTTTGTTGGTGGTGAGTTGGGCAGGAGAGCAGAGCTGTACGAAGGTAGGATCACCGGCTACTTCATATTGGCATGCGTCGTGGGATCCCTGGGAGGATCCCTCTTTGGTTACGATCTCGGCGTATCCGGTAAGTCCTCGTGCTCCCACCTTCTTCTTCTTCTTCGCGTTTCCTGGTCTTCTCCAGAGTTCATTGTTTTTTTTGGAGAATTGATTTCATCTGATGTGCCATCGCTCTGAAATGAAAGTTTTGGTCGTTAATGGTTCCTCGATCAAATCTTCGGGTGTTCTCGGAAGATAGTTGGCGTTGATGGGTATTTGTGTGTCTCGGTTATTATCTCCATGAAAATTATGTGGTATTTAACTCTTTCCTGGCCGGAGAGATGAAATCTTATTGTGTAGGTATATTCATGGAAAGGCCGGAAGACCGCTCCCCCACGAATTGGGAACTCAGACGGGCACACTTTTTAGAGTTACCTTTTTGTTCTTTTGACTTTCGGATATCTATCCTTTTCCTCGCTTGCGCAAACGAAAGGTTCACAGTTCCTAATCGCTTTAATATAAATGCTCTGAAAATTTTGCCAAGAGCTTCTCCGATGCTCCGATTCTTTTTCCTTCAACTTTGTGATTAAACAGAGAAATTTTGTGGATCAGTAAAGTATCGTTTTCCCAACAATTAATCTGATAGTCTAGTAGGATTTATTTCGTGATGAAAGAGAGAAATTTTCGTCCGAGTTCACTCAGCATCCAAGCCTGCAGGTGGAGTGACTTCCATGGACGACTTCTTGAAGGAGTTCTTCCCCCGTGTCTACCGGAGAAAGCAAGCACATCTTCATGAAACCGACTACTGTAAATACGACGATCAATTGTTGACTCTCTTCACGTCCGCCCTCTACTTCGCGGCACTCGTCTCCACTTTTGGAGCCTCGCCGGTGACCAGGAAATACGGAAGAAGGATCAGCATCATGTGTGGTTCGGTCAGCTTCTTCCTCGGCGGAGCTATCAATGCAGGAGCTGTCAACATCTTCATGCTAATCGTCGGCCGAATATTACTTGGAATTGGCATCGGATTTGGAAATCAGGTAAGAAGTTACTAGCCATACGCATCGGAGCGTGACCCATCTGAATGATGCTCCGGTAAGCTAATAAGCTAGAATCGCAAAATTTTGGTATTGAATCGATATTGCAGTGCACGGAAGGAAGTTTTGATTATCAAATCGATCTAATCGCTTTAACCATTAAGCTTATCGCGTTATCTATGCATCGGCATGATCCTAGAAACGAACAAGCAAGCATCATGTAGAGCAGGTTCAAGCGAAAAGCATGTTATCTTTTTTTGATGTCTCGACGCGTTCCTGATATCTGTGATGCTTGCGACAGGCTGTTCCCCTCTATCTTTCGGAGATAGCGCCACCGAAGATCCGAGGGGCGGTCAACCAATTGTTCCAGCTGACCACCTGCTTGGGTATATTGGTCGCTGACATTATCAACTACTTCACAGAAAAGCTTCACCCATGGGGATGGAGACTCTCCCTTGGCCTCGCCACGGTGCCGGCGACGCTGATGTTTGTGGGCGGTGTCTTCCTTCCCGAAACCCCGAACAGCCTCGTCGAACAAGGCAAGCTAGACGAAGCAAGATTAGTCCTGGAAAAAGTAAGGGGGACCAAGCAGGTGGATGCGGAGTTTGAGGACCTAAAGGAGGCCAGCCAAGCAGCGCGAGCGGTGAAGCATCCCTTCAGGAACCTCCTCGAGCCAAGAAATCGTCCCCAGCTCGTTATAGGAGCTCTTGGCATTCCTGCGTTCCAGCAGCTATCCGGAATGAACTCGATTCTATTCTATTCTCCCGTGATCTTTCAGAGCCTGGGCATGGGCTCCGGGGCTTCTCTCTATTCGTCCATCATAACGAGCTCTATGCTTGTGATCGGGGCACTCGTCTCCATGTCGGTCGTCGATAGGATGGGAAGGAGATTCTTGTTCATCGAAGCTGGCATTCAGATGATAACCTCCATGGTAAGCAGCTCCCGCCCGTAGTATCCAACTCGTTGGCTCTAAAATTCGGATGCCAAGTCGATTGGTAACAATATGCCAATCGATGAGAAAAAAAAATTTAAACTAAATCTTTAACATCTTCCCGAGCTTCGAATTTGAGATGATATAGCTGCATGTTTTCTCCATTTAGCAGAATTAAAATATGATAGGTGCTAACTTTTTTATGACTGACCGATGTGCTTCGGTTCGTCGAGAACTATGATGACACTCTGGACTTGCTTCACAACATCAATGCAAGAGTGTTGATGTCGTCGTCGCCAGAGTGTCTCCACTGATTCTGACTGACAAAGTTGCTTTTCTTGGTTTTTTTTTTTTTTTTTTGTCTCCGACAGGTAATCGTCGCTATAATTCTTGCACTAAAATTCGGTCATGGGGTGATGCTCCCCAAAGGATTGGCTGTGATCCTGGTGATCGCAATCTGTGCCTTCGTGGTGGCCTACGGATGGTCCTGGGGACCTCTTGGTTGGCTGGTTCCGAGCGAGATCTTCCCGCTGGAGACGAGATCGGCAGGTCAAAGCGTTGTGGTGTGCGTCAACATGTTCTTCACCGCCGCGATCGCTCAGTGCTTCCTTGCCATGCTTTGCCATATGAGGTGGGGGGTCTTCATCCTCTTTGCTGGCTTGATTGTGATCATGTCCTCGTTCGTCATCTTGCTTCTACCCGAAACCAAGCAAGTTCCGATCGAAGAGATGTCACGGCTTTGGGAGAAGCATTGGTTCTGGAAGAGCATTGTCGCCAGAAATCCTGAGAGCCAACAGCAGGTCTCCAGATGATTTAGAGTTCGGTTTACGTTTTAGATGGCTGAAAACACACCTATGTTATTTTCATCTTTCAAGCTGTTGATGATGAAGCAACAGCAAAGATAGGAATAACTCCAATGACCTGTTGTTGTTGTTGTTGTTGTTGTTGTTGTTGTTGTTGTTGTTGTTGTTGTTGTTGTTGTTGTTGTTTTTGTTGTTATTGCAAATCAATCAAGTTTCCACTAAATGGCTCATGTCTCCCCATCAATATACGCATAAATAAATATAGATATGATCATTGCTTTTAGCGAGAAGAATCAGATGCTTCCATCGTAAACAGAAGTGGAGGGTCTTGAGATCATCCTTCTCGCTTCTTTCATGATCTCCCAAGTTTCTACATGTACGAGTGAGTCATTGTGCAGGTCCAGTTTTCTGCAGACTATCCGCGACATCCCATCTTAGTTTTAGACTTCTGACACTGCAGTCTGGTTTTTCTTTCTTAGTCGATGGTGGAGTCTGATGCCCGTAAAAGCTACAGGGTATTAGTCAAACTAAAAGGTATTGCTACAAATTTATAATGATCATATCGAGTTTTAAAAGTTATTTTTAGAATATACTTCTTCTTGATCTTCAACTTATAATAACCTAACCTCAAATCAATCTTGGAGAATACTTGTGCACCTTGCAATTGATCAAACAAATCATCAATTCTAGATAAGGGATACTTATTTTTTATTTAACTGTCTATAATCAATACAAAGCTTCAATGTTCTATTCTTCTTCTTAACTAATAGCACTCCATGGTGAAACGCTGGGTTGAATGAAACCCTTATCAAATAGTTCTTGCAATTGCTTCTTTAATTCCTCTAGCTAGAGTGATGTCATTCGGTAGGGAGGCTTAGATATTATGATTGTCCCGGATACCAAATCAATGGAAAATTCACCATCTTTATTGGAGGTAAACCGAGCAAATCATTTGGAATATATTAGGCAAGGAGGTAAATCATGCCTAATGTTCTCAAAATAAAAGATGGGCTAATCTAGTATGCCAAAAAGTGATCATTATTGTATAACAATCTATACTGGTATGATAAGAAGATAGCCAATCCATACCAAGTATAATGTCAAAATTTTAAATATCTAGGAGAACCAAATCAGCAAAAAGTTTGTGTTATCCAATAAAAATCAGACAAGATGACCGGATCAAGTTTATTGTAAAAAAAAATCCCCAATAGTCATATTTATATATAGTATATAATCTAGTGGTCTAGGTAAAATGCTCAAGTGATAAGCAAAATATTACGAAATAAAACATAGATGGGAACCATGGTCAAACAATTTTTTTTTTCAAACACATAGATAATACATTTGACCATTGATTCAGAAGTTTTAGAATCATATTCAGTAATAGGATGGGTTGTTGACGTAGGAGGCAGTGGCTCTTTCTTCTTGTTCAGTGGACAATCTCTTACTTTATGATCTAACTTCCTGTTAGCAAAACAAGCTCCAATTACCTGAAAACACAGACTTGTTTTATAATTTAACCCACAATTCACACATGATTGGGTCTTTTGTGGTGACTTCCCTTTTCAAATTTAGATGACTTGACCCTCTTGTTATCACTTTCTGATTCATTTCTAATCATATTTTTATTATTTTTCACCAGTGCTCAGCCTCTACTTCCAACATAAAAGTGGCAAAAGAAATCTTTTGATCGCCAAAATAATTTCGTACATCAAATATCTTCTTCATTCACAACACCCATTATTCTACCACCAATGAATTAGGTTTACCAAGCTTCCGCTGCACCACTCTAATTTAATATCCCCGATCAACCTTTTTATCCCCTTAATTAATCAGAAGCAGATGAAGTATAACCAAATGTTCTCGTCATCCTAGATTCCTAAAAGACATCAAAGAAAATTTTCACTAATCACTATAGTTTACTAGACCTCAATATAATTTGCTAATCCTCAAGGTATTTTACATATCAAACAAATAAAATATCTTAGTGATCCTCAAACCATACTCTGATACCACCTCAGTCTCGCCCCCTAAATTTAATTCTTATTCAAGAGGTATGAACCTAACTCAAAATTGATAATATTAGAATTTAACAAATAATCCAGGATCCAAACACATATTTGATACCACTAAAAAAACATTCAAGTCAAAATTCATCTCTATAATCCACAATTCATAAAACCTATGCAGTTTATGATTATACATCATATCACTTAATGATTCACAAAATCTAAAACCAACTCAACTTAACTATAACTACATCATAAATTCATAAGTATGAGAATCTATACAATCACAAAACCAACATATACCACATGTTTATATCATTACACAATTTTAACTTAACATTCCCAAAATCCTGACATTAAAGGTACTTTTCAAACATTTACAAGATATATTAATCCAGATTTGTTGTTAATATTTCATTACATACAAAATGTACTTATAGATCAACCACCTTTCAAGTACGAAAGATTTGTCCAAAAAATCTTTTAGCCTTCTACTGCCTTAGCCCAATTTAAACATTTTAGCGAGCAACAAGCTATCATGAAAAAAATTATATAGCAACAAAGTGAGCATATAAAGCTCAGCAAGCGACTAACATATCCATGGCAAAGAGGATAGTTTCAAATAAATAAGATTTCAAAATACAATGCAGAGATACAAGAGTTCAACAATAGCCACTCATCAAATGCATAATTACAATGTCGTTTTGTTCGAAGCATGTTTCGTTCATAATAAGGGAGTAAAGGCTAATTGAAGCATATCATTAGCATAAGGAGCATATCCATGATATATGAAATATTTCAAAGCATATCAAAGATGTATAAACATTTCGAAGCATATCAAAGGACAAATATGAAACAGGAGCTCAAATGACACATATGATGTCGTATTTATTTCATTCTTATCCAAAGCGCACATAGAAACACATAACCAAAGCTTTGGATATCATGTTAAACACATAGAAGGTAAAATAGGATCATAACATAATATGGTCTATCCATTTTTAAATGACCACCAAACATAAGTCTCCCACGTTTGAGTGAAGTTATAGAGGGTCGACAGAGCATCGCGAACTCTAAGCATAACTCCCTTTACCATTTCTGGCAAATGTTCATATTTATCTCATAAACACTAGAGTACAAAAGAATTATGTGAACAATAAAATTGGGACATATTGGAAACACATACGGAACACTGGAATGCATGTGCCTATACGAAATATTATGATACAAACATAAACTTTACATAATAAAATCAAGCATGTAAATAATTAAAGGATAAGGGTATACAAGAATTCAAAGCAATAATGTAAAGCTCAACTGAAGTAAGGGTTTTTGCTAAAATTAATTTCCAAAGAGAAGAAACAAGAATAGGTAAAATCGACCAAAGCTTAATTCTGGTAGAATTTGATAGGCACATTGTATGAATTATTTGGATAACCAATTATACTCTAATTTGTACAAAATATGTATCATTCGAAAGACGTATTAATCTAGTTTTAGGTAAATTAAGTTTTGCATGAATTTGAGTTTACAATAGGGAGTTACAAATAATTTTGTAACAAAAGGTCCGAAAACATCAACTCTATTTTACTGAATCTACAAGGTTGATGAAAACAAATGTTTCAGTTCGTAATTGTATTCTAAAATTTTCAAATCAAATAAGCACAAAAATATTTTTGAGTCTAGTTTCTAATAAATCATACTTTGCATGAATTTGAGTTCCCAACAGAAAGTTATAAGCAGTTTAGTAATAAAATGTTAGAAATTATAGTTCCTATTTTGCAAAATATGTAGAGTTAATTGAAATAGAACTCTATGTAGGCATTTAATCTCCAAATCATTCAATCTAGGTTTTAAAATAAAATCTTTGAGTTTACTTTCAAATGGATTAGGTTTTGCCTAAATCAAAGTTTAGTGCTAAAAGTTAGGTCCGAAACAATGCATAGAGGTCAGATTACCAAAAAATTACAGATTCATAGTTTTCTATAAAAACGAAAGAAATGTTTGGTGCTAAGCTGAAATCTTTCAAATTATGTAAAATTAAAATAAAAATAGATATTAGGATTACTGTGGGATGGGGTTAGAACACTTGTCTTAGAAAAGTTTGATTCTCAAATGTGGAGAATTGATGCAAAACCTCAAGTAAAGCAAAGCTTCTTCTCCATCTTCTACTTCAATTCCTCTTCCCTTCTCTTCTCAAACCCACGTTGGCTGTAGTAAGTATCTATCCTTTGTTAAGTTTTCCTTTAATCTCTTATCTAATTGCTTAGGTTTGGCTAACATAAAGATTACAAGATGACAAACATGCATGAAAGGGGCTTTTGTGTCATCTATGGAACCAGCATAAATGACACCATACTTATGTTAGCTAGTGACACATATCCTCCATTTTTTTTTAAACTTAATGTGAATCTTTGACAAATCATATCAATTTTCTAAGATTCACATTTAGGTCCCTATCCATAAACTATTAATATAAAATTATTTAATATAAAAATATTAAATAATCTTCATATTTACAAACAAGCATCTACAAAATTTTCAAAAATAGGAGATGTTACAAATGTGAGTAACACTTGGTGAACAATCCTTCATCTGAAATTTTTCTAAAAACTTATTGATATAGGTTTCTTATGATAGACCTAAAATGCCTCGTGGTCTGTCTCTATGGATCTTAATGCTAATGAGATAAGATGCTTCACCCATATCCTTTATATCAAAATTTTTAGAAAGGAATTGTTTCACCTCATACAACAAACCCTTATTGTTAGTTGTAAGTAAAATATCATCTACGTATAAAATAAGAAAATATAGTTTACTTCCACTGACCTTCTGGTATATATATTAATCCATGAGATTTTTAACAAATCCGACTAAAGAAATCACACTATGGAATTTAAAATACCATTATCGGGAGACTTATTTTAAATTGTATATAGATTTCTTAAGCTTACAAACTAGGTGTTCACTAACACTAGAGAAGAAACTTTCATGTTATTTCATATAAACCTCCTCATCTAGATCGATATTAAGAAATATCATTTTTACATCCATTTGTTGCAACTCAATGTCAAAATAAGCAACCAATACTAAAATAATAAAAAGAGAATCTTTCTTAGATACAGGAGTGAATGTCTCCATATAATCGATTCTCTTTTTTTGAGTAAATCCCTTTGCAATAAGTCTTGCTTTATATCTTTCAATGTTGCCTAACAAATTTTTCTTAGTCTTAAAGACTCGTTTACAACTAATAGCCTTTGCTCCATTAGGTAACTCTATATGATCTCAGACTCTATTGCTCTTCATGAAATTCATCTCCTATTTCATGGCATCGTGTCACAAATCTAACTCTTTAGAACTCATGGCATGTGAAAAGGTTTCAGAATCAATTTTAGCTCCAATATTATAGTCAGATTCTTGTAAATATATAACATAATCATTAGGAATTGCTGATCTTTTATTTCTAGTAGATCTTCTTAATGTTGTACCAATGTTTCCCTTAGGAACTTGTGGTTCAACTAGTTGTTCAGGAGCTTGTTGTAATTCTTGAACTGCTTGATGTATTAGAATACTGTCAGCAACTTTTGGAATCTCAATGATTCACTGTTCAACACCGATTTGTACTTAAGGAGTGCTATGAACTATATTCAATCTATAATTTGATGTGGAAAGTTGAGAATCTATATGATCATGTGTAGAAGCTATGTTCCTAAACTGATCGCTCCTACTGATCATGTCATCCTCGAGAAACTTAGCATTTCTTAATTCCACAATTCTAGTTGTGTGAGATGGACAATAAAACTTGTAACCTTTAGACTTTTCAGCATATACAATGAAATACCCACTAATAATCCTCGGGTTCAGTTTCTTCTCTTGTAGATTATATATCTTGACCTTAGACGAACATCCCCAAACGGGCATATGTCGCAAACTCGATTTTCAACCTTTTCATAATTCAAATGATGTCTTTAGAACAGCCTTAGATGGAACTCAGTTTAATATATATACAGTTGTCTTTAGTATTTTAGTCCACAAGAATTTAGGAAGATTAGAGTTACTAAGTATACTTCGCACCATGTTTAATAATATTTGGTTTCTTCTTTCTACAACACTATTCTAGTCTGAAGAACCAAGCATAATGCATTGGGCAACAATCCCATATTCTTGAAGAAATTTAGCAAAAAGACTAGGGGCTTGTCTATTCTTAGTATATCTACCATAATATTCTTCACCTCTATCTGGTCTCACAATTTTAATTTGCTTACCACATTGATTCTCAACTTCAGCCTTAAAGACTTTGAAGACATCTAATGCTTCATTTTTGTTATGAAGCAAATAGATATACATATATCATGAGTAATCATTTATAAAGGAGATGAAAAAATTTTGACCATATGCGTCTCTAGACAACATATATTAGTATGAATGATCTCTAATATATCTGAACTCATATTAGCACCTTTCTTAGACTTGTTAGTATGTTTTCTCTTAATACAATCCACATAAGTCTTAAAATTAGTAAAATTAATATTCCTAAGTACCCCATCATTAACTAATCTCTTAATTCTCTCTATGGAGATATGTCCTAATCTCTAGTGTTATGTTTGAGGAGTCCTCATTAATATTATACATTTTAGTGCTAGCGTGAACATGCATTGAACTATAAGTATTATCATTTTATAAGAAAATACAATAAAGACCATCATACAATATACTATTCCCAACACAATCACATTTATATAATAAATAAAATAATATGTTTTGAAAATTAAAGGAATATCCAAATTATATGAGTATGGAAATAGAAATTAAGTTTTGTGAGAAACTTAGTCCTTTTCCAATTTTAAAACAAAACCACTACTTAGAGTTAAAATATATGTTCCAATTGCCTTTATGTGAGCCTATCTTATTACCTGATAAGATGCTTTAATCACTTTCTATTTACTTCCTTAGGTTTTGCATATCCTACAAAAAGTTAGCAATATGGATTGTTGATCCAGAGTCAATACACTATGTGTTAATATTAACATTAACCATATTATATTCATAACACACAAACGAGATTCTTTTCAAGCTATTGTTGGAATTTCATGCATTTCTTCTTCATGTATCCCTTCTTTTTACAGAAGAAACACTTTGCTTCTTTCTTGATATCAATTTGGGGTGATATTTTACCTTTTTGCTATTAATTAGCTATCTAATTGGCTTGATTTTTATCAGTTTTATTCTTCTCGCAATTGGTTACTAGCAATGCACTCTCACCTAGCTCCATCACTAGTCTCTCTTCTTCTTGAATACATATGGTCATTAATTCATTGATTGACCATTTGTCCTTATGTGTGTTGTATGAAATCTTAAAAGACACATATTGATATGGAAGGGTGTTTAGAATGTAATGCACTAGGAAGGATTTGGACATATCAATCTCAAATTTCTTAAGTTGAGTCACAATATCTCACATTTGCATTATATATTCATGCACACCCTTTATGTCGGTGAGTACGAGGGATGAGAATTTCATTATTAAGGACTTATTTATACCTTTTCCGAAGTGACGAATTGCTCATCGATAGCTTATAGCAAGTCTTAAACCTTCTCATGCTGGTCAACAGAATCACGTATGTCAGTAGTTATCTTAGTCTTGAGAAACATCATGTTGAGCCGATTGAATCACTCCCATCGCTCATATAGCACGACCTCAGTTGGAGTGCTTTTATTAGTGACTATAAGTGATTCATCATTCCTAATAGCATAATCAATATCCATCCATTCTAAACGGAGGAGAATCCTCTCATTCCATATCTTATAGTTATCACTCTAAGTTCGAGAATATCACATCGGATATCAAAAAAATTAATAGTTTGAGAAACTACATATAGTCCAAAATACTTATGTCAAAATTTGAGGTTTAATAGTCTAAATTACATGTTTTACCAATGCGAAACATGCCAAAAAATGAATCTCATGATATAAAAATTTCCTGTGAGCTAAATTTTTAATTCAAATAGATTCAAATGGTTTTTATGATGAAACTATCCAATTATATTTCAATTCATAATCCCTGTAGGTAAATTATGAAAATAATATGATATTTTATCATGATTAATTATATGAATATAATAAAAGATATTATGGGATAATAATTATTATATTAAATATAATCAATCATAATATTATATCTGATTCGATCCTTATTTTAACTTTATATATAATTTGAATATATAAAATTGACTCATAAGCATGAATTAATATAACCAAATGTTCATAAAGAGTATGAGCATTTTAATGTTTTATTTCATAAAAATACTAAAAATCTTATATCCTCATGATTTTCAACACCAAATGTATCAAAAAGTTTCAAAAGAGAAATCGAAATCAAGCCATATTCATGGTATAAAAATGAAAACTTTTTTCATATCAAGGTAGAGGTTTTCATACCAACCGTTAGAAAATTTAAGATCAAAATATGTTTCTAAATACCATAATAGAAACATAAGGAAATTTAATGCAGAAACAAAAATTACGTACCTCCAATCGTTGTTGTCGAGAATTTTAGCAATGGTTTCTCTTAGTATTTTGGCACTTCTCGGCTCAGAACTTTTGTTTTAAATGGTGTAGAAAATTCTTAAGACTTAAGAAATATAAAGCCTATGGACCAAAAACCTTATTTATATAGACGTTCCTTCTATCAAGAATGTTTATTATCATCAACTTCATAACGTTTAAGAAATAATTTAAGTTTATAACGTTTGGACCATAATAAAGAATTTTAATGATAATAAATAAAAAAATTTAATAATAACGATTACATTTATTATGAATAAAAAATTAAAATATTTAGACCATAATAAATGAAGAAATTGATGATAACAAATGATGAACTTAACGAGAATAGTTATATTTTTAAAAATTTAATAATAATAGATGAGGAACTTAACCGGAACAATTACAATCAGACGCTTGTGGAGCGACGTGAACTCGTCGGATCTGTTGGCAAAGAGAGCTGGTATGCTGATCATGGATTCAATCAAGCATAAGATTCAGTGACTTGGATGCGAGTATGAAGAGGCTGTTTGAAGACAAAGCAGGCGCGAGAAGAAACATGTCGGAGATCACCAACCTATCGAGGTCGAGGATGGAGCAACAGCAATGGATTTGCAGTCGCCAGAGAGAGATCCGACTCAGAACAGTAGCAAACAGGGGTTGGCAAATGTTCGATCGAGCATTCGTTCCACAATTTAGTTGGATTCTATGATTGTATCATTTCTGTTTAATATCTTTGGTCATTTCTTAACCATTTATATTCTTAAACCATTTACATTTGTATTATATTAGCGTATATAAGCCTTTTGTTCTCCTATTGCAGGATCAATAATGAAACTAAACGTGTTTGATTTAGCTTCGAGACTCACCAAAGAAACTGATAATGGAGAGAGATGGCTTTTCTTACTGCAAAGATGGTTTCGTTCATGGAACAAGGCACGAAATACACCTCTTAATTATGACACACACCGCCAAGACTCAAATGCTGTTCACATCCAAAGGTCAACTCATACTCTAAATTGGAAGTTAATTCTTCTTTCGCCTTATTCTATAAGGATAAAGAATCAGATTCATTATCTGTATATACACAGTGAAGACATAAATTTAAGCCGTGAGTGAGAACATTGGAAGTCAGTCAGCATTAGGGCAAACAAAATATAAATATAAATTGGATGGAGTTGTAGCTCAGGTTCAGATAAAACTTGTTGATCTCTGGTTTCTTTCCATGGACTGCTGTCTTGTCAGTATGACAACATACAATCAAGCCATTAAATCATCGTTAAACATAAATATTCTTTATTTATGTGGATATATATATATATATGTTCTTTATTTTCCTTCCTTTTTTTCCTCTATACTCTAAATGAAAGTGATTATAAAAAATTAAATTAAATTTGATGGTACAATTTCATCGTGTTCTCAACCATCATCGACATCATATAAGAAAGCTTCAACGAAAATGTTGCAAATGATCACAGTAAGATTTGAGAGTTGGGATAACTCTGATAAATACTACCATTGAGTTCTAAAAATTTTATAGCATCTTCTGATGGAGTAATCAAGTGCTCGTTGACATCTTAATTTTGCCTATACTCACTTGATGAATCTTTTGTTTTTTTAATTTTTAATGAGTTCTATAATAAAAATCTCGTTTGAGAATGAATCACAAAAACAACTTCTTCTTTTGCAATTGATGCATCGAAATATATATATATATATATATATATATTGATGCAGAAATAATTAATTTATCATCTTTTATTTAAATAAATTTAATTAGTTTGGTGGTATTTCCTTTATATAATAAGCTGAAGCTGTCATATATCGACATCTACTCAACAAGGAGAAAAAGAAAGTAAATGTGTAAAAGATAGTAGAAATCAGATTTGTTTTTGAGTGAAGATTACGAATCATATTCATCTTACAAAGATGAGAAAAATTTATCAATCAAGACTACTATCGAGAAATGAAGATTATTTTTCAAATCAGTTCATAAATATTAACTTCTTCAAAGGAAAAAAAATTATATATTTGATTCGATATGATTATATTATATATATATATATATATATTTTTTTTTTTTTATTCAACCTATAAAAAGAAAAAGCTAATACATTATAATGCACTAATCAGATATGAATCAATCAATTAAGTTCTTTGACACTTTGTATGAGTGGTGCGAGGCTATAGTTATGTTTTCGATGATATGATCCTATCGTCCACGTGCAAGACAGACAGACGTGCGGAGATGCAAAGCTTTCATCTCTCTCTCTCTTAATATTTGTGGTTATTCTATTATTATATTTATTATTATTTTTATATATATATCTCTTTTTTTATTTTTTTTGTTAGTCTATTATCAAAAGGAATCCGCTGGTATTCGTCCTGCATCATTTATTATACTATATTTTATTTGTTAAATCATTATGGATAAATTAGCAGTTATAATATATTCTCGTATCGTATGAGTCAATTGAGCCATAAAGAAAGAAAGACTCACATGGATCTCCTCTACCCCCAATGGGGCTCAGTCCATTTATCATTCCTTCCCTTGTCAAAATTGCTTACAAATGTACAACTCATTATAATGGTAACTTGCAATCTTGATATCGTTAATTTTGTGAATGCTACTACATATCAAGCAAGCTACTAATGCTTTTTACTACATCATAGTCATTATCCAAGTTACCGTTTTAATTAATTAATATTAAAAAAAGTATTTTGTTGTCTATAAATTCAAATGAGATAATTGATTCGTTAACTTAATAGATATAAATCACAGAGTAAAAATGTGGACTCATCCTATAATCTAGCTAAATTCTTCTCCCACATTTTATTCAGGAGAGCTTATTAGATACTGATATCCATAAGAAGATTATAATCATCTAGCAAATAAGCATAGCACATAAAACATGATTAACTCTTTGGAGACTTGTGTTTGATGTAAGATTCCTACATGAGAAGCACATTATTATCTGAAACTAGCAAAAGCATAAGTTGAGTGGTGACACACAGGCAGAGAAACTGGTTTTCTAACAACAAAAAGGTGTTTTTTGAGACAAAAAAGTCTCAATCCATCCAAGCATTCATTCCTCACAATGAAGTAATCAACAGTATTCACCTTTTTTTTTGGGTTTAATTTCAAAGGTAAAAATCATAATAACCCTACTGTCATTTGTCACCCTATTCACTTCTCTATGTAGAGTAACCAACAATATATTTCTAACAAAGAACAGTGATTGTCTTCTTCCCCGGTTATTTTCTATCGTCTTACTGTATTCAATCATAACCGATACTATCTTGTCATGGGTCGATGGCGTTCGACCCAATCCAAGCACAGCAGGAGTTGCTGGGTCTCAACCCAAGCACCATGGTTTCAACTTTGAAGGAACCTGATGAATCACCGAGAGAGAGAGAGAGAGAGAGAGAGAGAGAGAGAGGAAAGGAAAAAGGCAGAGGAAAATGATGGAGGAATCTGAACAACCATGTGGGATGTTGTTGTTCCTTCTCAAGGGTCACTCTCTCTCCATGCCCTGAAACATTCTTTGAGCAGTGACAAGCGTGCTGCTGGTGGAGCCACCGGATCGAATGCTTTATTCTGGTGGTTGACACATCCTGCCCACCATCTTCTCCACATGAGCTTTTGGCACACCACCACAGTCTACTTCCAATCCAAATTGCCCTGCACACACCCTACTGTCGTTTTGTGTTGTGTCTCGGTGAGCCTTCTTCTACTTGGCTTCTTACCGCACATACATGCTCAGCTCCTTCTTTCACTTTCTTGGATGCTTGATTCTACTTGGCTTCGTAGACCGACCGACCGACTTATGCTCATCGCAACAATACATCTTCTACGCTGCAACAAGAAAAAAAAACACAGAATCATTAATCTAAATAACGTAATCTCGATTCTCTTTCCACGTTGGATATGAGACTAAACTTGGGGTGTCACATGAACAAGTGCATCAATAAATAAATAAATAAATATATATATATATATTCATACTCACACTAGCGAATTAGCATAGGACATGAAAGCCTAGTAGATTCTACCTGGCTTTGTAGGCTAACTTATCTTAACATGCTTGTCCGTTTCTGCAACAGGATCTCTTCTCTGAGTAATCAAGGAAGATAAGTGAAGGGATAATTTGTGTGACAATATTAGTATTCTATGATATATCATCAATGCCAAAGAAACATGTATGCTGTAGATAGAAAGAAATAGACATGAACAAAATTAATAATAATAATAATAATAATAATAATAATAATATTGTCTTCGATCATATCTTATTATGCAATCATTAGAGTGGCCAAGATTTGAAAAGATTAGGCAAAAAAAGAAAGAAAAAAAGGTCCAATCAGAGACAAAAGAGGAATAAATGGAATTGAGGTGGGAAAAGAAAAAGGTTACAGCAGCAGCAGCAGCAGCAGCAGCAAAGAGAAGCAGGGAAAAAAGGGGTGAGTAAAAAGATGCTCCTCCATGTTGATTAACACAACTTACTTGCATCCAAGTGCGTGTTCTCCACCGCAGGGGAACAAAACTGCTTTTTTTTCTTTTCTTTTTGTCCCTGGTAGAAAAGCCTTGTGACTGACTTCCATCCTCCCGAAAGATTGAGCATGTGCTCAAGTTTCTTTCTCCTCATCGCAAAGTGGACTGTCAACAATCCAGCGGAAAAAAAAAAAAAAAAGGGTTGAGGAAATTTGTCATACACCTCGACCGCACAAGAATGAGCCAGTGCACCATGTCGCATCATTCCGTGGTTGAATCCATGGCACTTCTCTGCATCAGAGCTTCCTCCATTTTTGCTTCCTTTTGGTAGGTGATTGATTCCTTTCGTCTGTATAACCCGTGTCACATCAGTCCGATACAGGAGGCGGATGCTTGGACTCTTCAGCTACAAGCTGGCCATGAAAGGGTGAGGAAGAAGCTTACAAACATAACCTTGGAATCTCAATTCTACAACACACTCCGCGGCATGGGAAAAGCGTCGTATGCTTATCATTCCTAAGAGAAGAGATAGATGATCTTAGCGAATGCGTCACCATTCATTAGGGACATAAAGATGCATGCCAAGCGCAAAGCGAAGAGGAGAATACAAACGACACTTGACGTTAAGGATAGAGCTAAATCATGATGAGGTATTAATGGCCACGAATGTATGAACATTAATATCTAAAGGAAACTTATAAGATAATAATAATAATAATAATAATAATAATAATAATAATAATAATAATAATAATAAAACAAATACTATATGCGAAAGCAAATTTTAATATAAATAATCCGAACCTCATTAGTTATTCGATTCGATTAACCGATTGGAGTCTAAATCATCAAATCACTCCTTGCGAAAGCATTTTATCTCTATGGATAAAGCTATTATTCCATGTGAGGAATAATAAAGCAATGGATTGGATTGGATGCTCTGCTGCTGGTCAATATCACACCCTTTGGGACAAAGGCATACATGAACATCCGATCCGATGCACCACACGTCGCATGATGATATGAACTCAAAGAAGGAATCCAATTCGGGTTGGGTATCAAGCAAAAAAATAAAATTATAAATCATATTATATATATATATATATAATTTTTTTTCCCGCCTCGCTTTGCACGTGTGCCCAATCTGATCTGATCTGATCTGATCTGATCTTTTGTGTGCGGGTGTGATCAAAGATTTCCTTCCTTTTTCATTCTTTTAATTTCATCGACCATTAGGATCTTAGCGTTTCCACATTTCTACCCTCACAAAAAGTTTCGGGATTAGTGTGTTTATTCCTATATAATATATATATATATATATATATATTCTCGCATAATACGTTTAAAAAAATCCGAAAATTTTCTTAAATTCTTAAGATATTTTTTTAAAAAAGAAGATTTTATTCCTTTTTTTATTATTATTTTCGATAGAAAAATAATTTTTATGTACATAAATTAATCGGATGAGGTTGTCTGTCAACTCTTCATGTCTAGTAAAAATATTTTGTCAAAAATAGATCCCCTAACTCAAAATATCTTTCTTCTTATTTGAATGGAAATAAGAAAATAATTTCATTTTCCCTCGTCATGGAAACCAAAATGTGGTTTTCTGTAGATGTGATGGACATGGCGGATGTGAGAGAAACATCCAACAGACACAAGTGATGGGCAGATGGATTTACAGTGCAGCGAGTGTCTGTAGATGTACAACCTCTTCTGATGCTTCCAATAGGAATTTGCCGATATCCGACAGAGAAAATAAAATGTTAGCATCTGGCCTTGTTCCAACTCACTACAACTACACAAGTTAAGTTGGCAATCCTCAGCATGGGAAAAACAAGTGCCAAACATGTTCTTGGTCGTTCATACTCTTATTACACTTTTTTATCATAGATTCTCAATCCTTTATAAACATCTGCTTCTGGTGAGAAAGAAAGAAAGAAAGAAAGAAAGAAAGAAAGAATTGAAGATAGTGAATGTGAAATAAGAAATGATGGATTAAGAAGCTCGCCAAACCATCTGATGTTGTTAAGATTTAAAAAAAAAAAAAAAAAAAGTTATTTAGAGAGTTTCCATCCAAAGATTGATGATGGCATGGCAAGCTTAAAGCATCAGCATGCGGTGAGACCAGTCTCGTCGTTACATATTCTAAATGACAACACTCGCAAATTTAAATCTTCACTAAAATCTATAATTTTAACGAAAAATTCATCATTTTCGTCGGACCGACCGATTGATTATTGTATGTTCCTAGGTCATTTTTCTTGTAATCGTATATGAATCAAACCAAGTTGATGAGACAACAAGAACGGTAGGTAGGTCACCTGTTCTTACCTTCAGCCAACCACTACTCTTGTCTCTTCTAGCTCTACTTAACAATGTGTATATGTATGAGGAACGTTAATACTTGGACTGCGTTTGCTCGTGATCATTATTATTATGTTACCATTGGCCACTCCATGATTTGGTCTGCGCAAATTGCTATGGTCAAACTTTTCTTGTCCACCAACAACGAGAATAAAAAGTTAAACTAAAAATCGATCTTTTAGGGGAATACAATTTGTTTAGTGTAATAAAAAAGAAATTACGAATAAAAATTTCTCGTCATTTTTGGAATCATGCGAAACCCACATGCCATGTTTGAAGACCATGCAAATCGCCAACCATCATGGAATGGAATAGGGAAGCCAAGCTTGCATGTAAGACACAAAAAAGGCATGATGATGATGATGATGATGATGACTTGGCATGACTAAGTGAGTCCATGGACGAGCTACCCTACGAGTGAAAAATCTTAGGGCATATTTCGACCTTGTCTCCATCCATTTAAAATATTTCTTAGACCCGACGCTTCCCTCGTTTCCGTTCTAGTGCTCCGGTAACGAGACCAAGGACCATCATCATGCGAGTAGCCTGACGAGTAGGGTTCTTGTTGGAACTCACCGGAGGTGGACGTTAAAAGTGAGAGAAGCTGGTAAAGAGCATCATGAAATCGGGCAATTTAGGAACCCGATGAACAAGCACGCAGAGAACAGCAAAAGGACGTATTACACGCATTTTGATTCGAGAAAAGAAGAAACAAAAAAAAAAAAGCGTGCATCATGCTCTCCTTTGGAGAAAGTTCGGAATACCAATCTCTAGATATCTTTAACTTCATCACTGTTGAATTACTACAAGCAGTTTCATCACTGTTGATCTTTCTTCTCTTTTGCATCGAATCTAATACAAAGCATCGGAGTTTGAGATCCATGCATGCATCGAAGGAGACATCCATCGTAAAGATCCAGAGCGATCACGCGCCCCTAAATTCGAAAGATAAACAATGTAAATAAAGCATTTCGACGAAAGACAAGCAAAAGTATAATAAAAAAAAAAAAAGAGGCAAAGAGAAGAAAAAGTGATGGCATAATGAAGATGAGGATCCTTCCTTTGTGCCATGATAAGATCACTACTTTGCTTTTAGGGTTTGATAATGAATGTTAACCTTAGATCAGCTACCGCCAATAATTGAGATGAGAAGGAAAAACAGATTAAGAACGCATAAAGCAAAAGATCATATGGCACAGTTCTTCAAGTTGCATCTGATTTCTGCTTCTGGAATAGAACTGATCAGTGTAGCTTTTTGCAATCAAAGCTACCTTTTGGTGCATGAGATCGATCCATTGGAACCACAAGGACAATGAGTGGGGAAACTCCATTTCCAATCACTGCAACTTCCACTTCTTTCCTCGGTACCTCCACCTAAAAGACTCCATGTTTCTTAAGAGTAGAACCGAGCTTCTGCTTCCTGAGAGATAATCGCACCACGCACAATTAGAGACATACTTTAGTGGATCTCCCACCTCTTTCGTGACAACATCTTCTTTAAGTCCCTCAGAAATGTAAAATTTCCGAGAACAAGAGTAGTTTAATCATGATGATTAGGGGACAGTCTATTTAATTAAGGGTTGCGGCATGGCATGGTGTGGAATATGGAGGTGGCAGCATAAGACAAGGAAGAAGGATGGGTTCGCTGGGGAGAGGAGTTGGAGAGGAGTAATCAAAGGAAAAAAGAGTGCTTGCCAAGGACATGGCGCACCCGACACAGATTTTGAGTTGTGTACGGTCTCAAAGCTGTATCTCCTCAAGGAATATAAATAAATATATAAATATATATATATATTTTTAGATATTTATTGATATGTTTCTTTCCCCAGTGAATAATTTCCAATGCTTTTGGGCATTTTGTTTATGGTTTGTGGAAAATGTAATGCTCACTGAGAATGATTGGAGTTTGTCCCAAGTTGCTTTGTCTTGTTGTATTGGTGAAGATAATAAATACTTCCTTCTTTTATTATGATTATATTAGCACAATGCATGACCATTGGAGAAGTAATCACTCATGATTAGGAGTTTTGAGGCAATTTTTGGAATCTTGGAGGATATAAATTGATGAGATGAAGATGTACATGACATTTAGGCGGGGTGTAGTAGATCGGAGAAATGGATTGCTTCTTATGCTCGGGTAAACTCATGGCTGTTGTGCTTCATGCCTTTGACTGACACGCGTGACATGGACAGCCTACCGCTTTGGAGCATGTTTTAAGGCACACTGCATGAAAATAATTAGGTTGTTTTGTACATTATATGCATGTCTCCATGAATCATTGAGTGTGAATCGATAGATATATTATGGACCCAATTAAGCTTAAGTTGTTAAAATGGAGTCTAATATAACGATCAAAGATATAAAACTTTGCATATGTTGTTTGAATGTTCATGTTTTTGTTCTTCGGAAACACAATTTTAATGATGAAATTATCTATTTTATCATCAACCCGATGCGATGAGATTGATGTGGCCTCATTTATTTATTTATTTTAATATTATTGAATTTAGAAGAGAGAAAATGACATGAGTTCAAGAGCTATAAACCAATTAAGAAAAAAATTTCTCTCAAAATAAATAATATTTGTGTATCACATCTTAATCCATTCCTACAACAAGTTACATCAAGGGTGTATTCAACGAAAGAAATTTCTAAATACTAAAAATGAAAGTATGTATTATAAGAAATTAAAAAAAAATCATTTGTCTTGTGGCCAATAACAAGAGTCGATCTTTGTGGCCAATAACATTAAGACTTGAAAAGACAGAATCAAGCAAAAAGCATAGTTTTCTAGCTTTATCATGGAACATCATGCAAGGAGTATAATTCCTTAGCTTTAGCATGGATCATCTACATGTAGATGATCTCTCACTCATGCTTGGTGAGAAATAGACTAGAAGTTCTTCTCCATCTTAATTGCCCGAGAAAACAAAGCTCAAAGGATATGTTCTTCCTTCATGCTTTTGGTAATTGACTCTAGTATTCTCACTTTTGCACTTCATGAACTACAATAATAAGAATGCCAAATTCCAAGTAATCATTCATTCTTAGTCACACCACTAATGAACTATCAACTGGCCACCAACATATAATCAATTATTTGTTAACTATGGACATGTCTTCTATATGGGTGGTCCATTTCCTCTCACCTACAGCAGACTAATTTACAGTGTGCTATGGTGACTTATCCTTTGTCACTCCTTAAGTACTCCATGTATGCAATAGATTACAGAAGATAAAACAATGTTGACTACAATACATACTTAGGCCAATCCTACCATACAAACTTGTAGCTTCTACCCTAATTAACAACTCATATTTCCCTAAAACATTCTTTCACTGTGAAACTGGCCACTACCTTTTGTTTGCCCACTTTGTGATAAAGCAAAAGAAAGGAGGGGGAGAAAAGCAAGGAAAAGAAAGGAAAGTAAGAGAAAACATTAAATAAAAGATGGGTGGAAAGGAAGCTCCTCTCCATACCATGTAAACATAACCTACAAGCCCTGAGCTGGTGTTGCTTTCTTCTCCAGACCTCAACCAGTAAAGTGAAAAGAAGCAAAGGTTGACCTGGGTGACAGGGAAAAGGAGTGGGAGCTGCAGAAGGATAGGGCGGAAGAGGAGCTGTAGGCATGAGTAGAGGAGCTTATCAGAGCTCCATAGTGCAGCAAATGATGGGGAGAAGCCCTAGCTTGTGGAGCATGAACAACAACCTGATGCCACCTTCTCAGGAGATGTCCACTCTCTTAGCTTCTTCCTCCTCTTCCCCTTCTCCTTTGTCTTCCTCCGTCTTCCCTAGGTACCCAAAGCCTGCTGGTTTTGCCCCCATGATCCCTTGCCATGAATCCCAAGAGCTACCTGAATCATGGAGCCAGCTGTTGTTGTAAGACCCTCTCTCTCTCTCTCTCTCTCTCTCTCTCTACTGTTTCTAATATAAGATCTGTTCTGATATCCCATGCATCGTGGGAAAACAATTTACAGGGGGGGATTGGAGGAGGAAGAGGAGGGGCGCAGCCACACTGGTAATTTCCCAGTGAAGAGGATGGAGAACTGGGAGTACCAACTACCATACACACCAGCGAATGCCCACATGGTTGATGTCAAACAAGAGGGCTCTGAGGTCGGACACCATGCCTATTACCATGGCAAAGAGCAAGGAGCTCAGGGGGGTAGGTCTTCATGGAGTCAGATGGTGCCAGCTTCCTCTCCCAGGTCTTGTGTCACGACAAGCTTCAGCAACAACATCTTGGACTTCTCCAACTGCAAGTCGCAGAGAAAGCATCACCAATCTGACCTTTCGTCCGAGGTAAGGAAGGCAAAGAAAGGGTTTCGTTGTTGTACATGTTCTTATCGGTTATAATCTTGCTCTTCAAAAAGGCAACTCAACGATTAAAAGAAGAGAAGAAATCTTATATTTGGTGTTCTTCAGATCCATATAAGTTCTCGTTATAGCCAGTATTTGTTGCATATACTCTTCCTCTATGGTGTGCAACTTCTTACTTTCCTTTCCTCCTTTGCCAAGTGCAACAGCAACAGTGGTGCAGCTTTGAAGAAGGCTAGAGTTCAGACCTCCTCAGCACAGTCATCTCTCAAGGTTTTTATCTCCATACTTACATAATAGTTGCTCTCTCGCTTGATAGAAAAGATAATTTATAGATATATCAAGTGAGAGAAAGCATTTGGCGATGGTTTGTGTGTGTTTCTTCCCAGGTTAGGAAGGAGAAGTTAGGAGATAGGATAGCAGCTCTACATCAGCTAGTTTCTCCATTCGGAAAGGTACTACTACCAGGCTATGTGCACTAGATCTAGATGCGAGAGGTCACTCACTAGCCGGCTGCAAGTGTTGCTTCTGCTGCTCATGGCTCTCTCTCTCTCTCTCTCTCTCTCTCTCTCTCTCAGTCATTCTTCCTGGTCATCAAATAAAGAAGCCCTGACATGGCTCCCTTTTGCAGACTGACACTGCGTCTGTACTGTTAGAAGCCATTGGCTACATCAGATTCCTCCAGGGTCAAATTGAGGTCCAATTTTTCTCTCTCTCTCTCTCTCTCTCTCATGAACAAAAAGCACAGATCTTTGGGTATGGATGAGGTCGCGCGTGCGATAAAAGCTGATGCAATGGCCAAACCATCCTTTAGTTATTGTTGTCTTGCGTCGTCATGTGTTTCAGAGATTAATACCTCTTCACCCGATTCCCAACCCTTTGCTTCATGCAGGCTCTGAGCTCCCCGTACCTGGGCAGCAGATCAAGGAGCACGAGGCAGTGCGTAAGTATCCAACATGCCCCCATTCCTTCACTGCTCCCAACACTTTACCTGTTCCGTTAATTAGGGCTGAAGCATAAGCAGACAAGAGCAAGTTTCATGAGCTCTCCTGCACATGAATGCATGCATGCATGGAGATTCTACTACTTTAATGTGAGCTTAACAGTGGGATGCTTATCTTCCAGGGTAAAGGAGAGAGTAGTAGTAGTATATTTGTGGAAGACCCTGGAGTACAGGTACATGTGGCTACCTCCTGCTTCATGTTCTTTTCCTCCTTTAAAGAGAGCGTCGAAAGAAGAATAAAGCTGCAACTTTACAGCCTTCAACATGATTAGCTATTTATTGGCAGATTTAGGAGATATCAAACCCATGATTAAATCCAATTTATCCTGTTCCTTTGAACAGCTGTTGAGTGCTGATAGCTGCATGAAGAGAAGAGGTCCACCAGCTGATCAGCAGGTACATCGTTAATTAGGTGACTCAAAGTAGCTTTTTGCCCTGTCGTTAAAGGGTTATGATTGATTGTAAATGATGGTCTTTCTTTCACATGTTGTTGCATATCATTCATACCAACAGGATGATGGTGGTGGTGGTGGTGGTGATGGTGATGAAGATGAGGATGAGCCCAAGGACTTGAGGAGTAGAGGACTGTGCCTGGTGCCTGTGTCCTTCACATTGCATGTTGGGAATGACAACGGAGCCGATTTCTGGGCTCCCAACTTTGGGATGGGGTTTCAATGAGAAGGGCATGGCAGTAGTAGTCTTCACATCAATTTATTATGCTTGTCCGCTTGACATCTCACTGTAGCAAGAGAGAAAGGAAAAGGGAAGGAATCTTACACCTCATGATTGAAAAGCTTAGTACTAATGTTGGATGTGGCAAATGTAGCATATTAGGGATTTCGAATAGTGAGTATATGTAGACATCAGGGCATGGGTTTGTAATCTTCTTCAGACGACATGGAATGAACCAATTGTCTCCTTGAATTCATTTCATTGAACTGTACTAATGTTGGCCACCAATTAAATTGGCTGTGAATGTGAATGCCTCAAAACTAGCTCTTGCGGAATTGCTCGGAATGCCTTGCTTTTGCTGATGCTGCGAGCATGTATTGTTATACGTATAATAAGCTTGAAGGGGGCTGATCGTTATGGTTCTTATAAGTTTAATCTCTACATTAATTTGGGAATTGCTGCTGATGCAAGTATTTTATGGACACTTTCGTGTCATTCGGTATGATGAATTCGGTTGTTCGCTTCTTCTTGTATAGTTGACCGAAGGCGAGTCAAAACTTCATCATCCTTTCTTTGTGGCTCTTCTCTGATCACAGAGAGAGAGAGAGAGAGAGAGAGACCGATCATTCCTCTTTGAACATCGATGCGGATGCAATGCTCCTCTTGAAATTCTTTGCTTGGTTTTTCGTCCCATGACTATAATCTTACAAAAAAATACTTAATAATATCCAAATAAAATGGTTTACGATGAACACCCATGATCGAATAAAACAAATTATAAAGCAACTGTATGTTGCAACCAACAAGCGTTAAAAGATACCTAGAAATATGTGTGTGGTGAAAAATATAAAACAAAAACGCAAACACTTGATGTGCCTTTTTATCATGAAATTTCAAAGGATTTCACATTCATAACAAATGAAGAAAGGAAAATAACAATAATAATAATAATAATAATAATAATAATAATAAAGTCAACACCACAACAATAGTAAACATAAGATTTCATGACATACTACATATGAAATTCTTCCTCCTAATGTTATACCATTCTTTGAGTAAAAAAAAGATATCTTCAAAAATGAAGTTTATAATATATTTAAAATGAAATCAATGAAGCCTTAGATAGCATATAAATCCAACTCCCTCTCTACTTTCTTCTTCTTATCATCAACATGCCAAATCATGCTAAACACTATTTGATCTCTCCTACTGTTAGAACTCTAAATGGATTTAAATAAAGTTAATATTGTTTAGAATCTCTCTCGTGTCATGATAAACTGCATTATTTTTTTCAAATCTTTCATGTGTTTCCTTAAATAATGTTGGTCAGATTCAAATCTCTGTCAAGTACTGCATTCTATTACTTCTCAGCTTAGTTATTTGCTTTTCATTCCGAAATCAGAGCTTGCTTATATTTATCTATTCATTCCTTAAAGAATTCAATAAATAATGTCACAACTGAGATGATTCATGCATTTCTCAATGGTTGTGGCGATTACAACAATATCGTTGCATGCGGTTACATTAGCGTTGCTATCTACAATGGCTAATGCCAGTCATAGGTGTCATGCAAGCACGTGTGATATGCTACGCAATCTTTTTATTTATTATTAATATTGATATTTCTTATGTTACGTCATATGTTGCGTATATTATGATGTTTATGGATCTATGCAATGGAAATCAAATCATGACGAGATTGCAATAATAAGACCGATTCACCTTTAAACATAAATCATAAATAATCTCGATCGTAGGTTACTTGAGAGGGACATCGAGATAACTTGATAGACTAATGTGTTGTACACTCATTCATATGATGGAGGTGACTAGTCTTATAGCTGCTTGTGTAGGGACATTAGAGATACAGTGCAAGTGCTCATTGGAGAATGAGTTCACTAATTTATCTGCTCACGGAATGCTGGATGATTAATGATGTTTCATTATCAAACAACGATTGCGTGATCCTAGTTGTGTATCTAGTCCTTAGACTTAAAACACTAAGTATACCCTATATGAGTACTCCGCTCTTTGATACTGGACTTATGAGTTGGGAGGTTCCAGATCTAGCATAATCGATTATTGGGAGTGATAGCTAACTTTATGAGGACAATTGAGTATTGATAGAGGATCATTCACTCTTAGTGTCATGAGAGGAATATCCTATGTGTTCTTACTCAGGTAAATCCCTAGCTAGGGTCTTTTGGATTCAGAGAGAAAGAGTTATCTAAAAGAATTCGATTAGAGTGAGACTCGAGTAGATTCTGTATAGGCTTGATAGCACCATACTCGGTATATAGTCTTTGGGATATTAGATGGATGAGGGACTATAAATATACGGTAACTGAGGACAGATAGATCAAATGAATCGAATTCCTCTGTATCGTTTGGGGACTGCGGCGTAGTAATTTAGTACGTCTGTAGTTGATAAGTCGAGCGAATTATTATAAGAGATGATAATTCACTGGGTAAAAAGAAGTTTTGATAGGTATGACTCACAACTACCATATCACACACATATGGTAGGTGTTGCGACAAGTAGAGGTTCGGATATAAGATGTCTGTTAGAACCCCTAGTTTATTGGATATCCAATAAGCTCCTAAATTATTGAATCTTGTGGATAAGATCTAATAAGAGCCAATGAGAGATTATTTGGTAAAGATCTATTAATTCAAGAGGCTTGGGTAGTTGGATAGAGATCTAGTATCCAATAGGGCAGGATCTATTATAGTTAAATTGATATAGACATTTATAAATAAGAGGGAACTGAAGGGACATAGGCTATACCCTTTTTGGCTGCTACCTCATATTCTCCTCCCTCCCTCTCCTCAATTGACAACCCCAGTTTGGGGCGTGTGACAGCAAGAAGGGTCGGCTCCTTCTTGATCACATGGTATGCATGTAGAGAAAGATCGTGTAGTGATTTGAAGAACATCTTTACCGCATCTACCATATGGATCACCGCTAGAGAGAAGGATAGTTGACCTCCTTTATCCACTCCTATAAATATGGGATTTTATAAGGATATATGATCTCTCTAGGTAATAAATCTTTCTTGATACTCAGGGTTTCGATTTTGTGTCTTGTTTTAAGCATCAATCTTCGCACGACGATGAAAACCTTTTCTTTAGGAAATCTGAGATTTTATTTTTTTGTTCTTCCATTGCATATGTGATATTTTGTTTAGGTTTCCCAATAGCTACAACAATGCCACTATGGAATTTGTTAGCCGCGACCAATGTTGACCGGACGTCAAAGGTCGTAATTCGCAACATTTGCGTAGTGGACACATGGGCACAATTGCGCACTATGGCAACCATGGGGGTTGGTGGTTAGCGCATATGCATGATGGAATTGTGGAATGATTTGTCGAAGATGCTTGATTAGTAACGCACTACATAGGCATTCCACTAGTGAGGAATGCAACGACATGGGGCGACGACCGATGAGGTTATGGGTCGACCACTTGAGAAGAGCTGCACCACCATGGGTGGCATGTAGGCGATGGACAACAACTGTGCCATCGACCTACATGCATGGGTATAGTGGTATGCAATGATGATAGTTGCAAGTGAGAATTTAGAGTTTTTTAAAAGATATTTTTATTCTTCAAAATTTAAATAATTATAACCTATATACTTAAATTTACTTTTTAGTTATGCCCATCAAAAATAAGATATTTTCATTATATATTTGACTTAAAATTATAATTTTACATCTCAAAAATTAAAAATTTGACATATTATCTTAATTATAAAATTGACTAATTTAATTTATTTTGATCAGAATTAATCATGCTTATATTTTGACTACTTGATTGGATTTGCACTCAATCAATAAAGCTTTAATCAAATTTAAAAAAAAATCAAAATTTGATGATCTCTTAATTTTGATCAACTTTAATTTTTGATTGATTTAGTTGGGTTGATGTTTAGCCTAATTCTAGTCATCTCCAATTAAATAGGATTGATTGATCTAATTTATGGTTCTATGTGAAATTTTAAAAAATATAAAGTATAATTTTTATAGTTTTTCATATGACATATTGATAAAATATTTATGTGATAATTAAAAATCTAGTTATTGTTTTTGGATATTTGTTTAGTTATTGGCATACATATGTTTGAAATTATAAAATAATATTTATTTATAAATAAAGATATCATTTATGATTTATTATGAATATAGTTATTATATGAGTTTTTCTTTATGCTGATTAATATTCAATAATTATTATGACTATTATTTTATTATTATTAAATTATTTTAATATATATTAGATTGAAAAAATTTAGTGAATATTATTTGTAACTCACATCTCTAAGTTTTATCTAACCATTAGTTACCAAAGTGGTCTAGGATGATAGGCTTCTGAGATATAAATTATAATAAATATTTTAAATTATATTCATATTACTAGATTAGTTTTAACCTAGAATAATAATTTATAAAATTATATTAAAGAATTAGTACTAGACGATATTAATAAAATAATATTCATAATTATACACATAATTAAGAGATTTAGATAATTCTATAGGAGAATCTACTTTAAATAATTATATGATAGGATATGATGATATTATTTTGGATATTCTTATAGTTTAGGATTATATATTCAAATATAGCAACACTATTTTACAGGGATAATATCAATCATTCATAAATAATTTTGAGTGAACACTAGGTATATTAATATTCTACCCAAAGGTAAAATAGAGATGGTACTACTAATTCAATATTTATTGAAAAGCTCAAAGTATCAATATTATATTATTTTATTATAATGGTACTTCCATCATTATATTATTATAAATGTCTCTATATTTTTTTAATTAAATTATTATAAATAGCTTAAGCATATACAATTTATATTGAGTGTGTTAACTAGTTGAAAGGATCACTAACATAATTACTGAAAATTCTATTGAATAAATAATTGAGATAAATGATCAAAAAAATATAAAAAACTTAGTTTATAATAATTACTAATAATAATTAGACTTTATTATAATCTAGTGGACTAGAATATTTAAAGATCAATTAAATTTGCTAATAAATCATTGGCTGACATATTAATGAAAGAATTGACTAAAATTTAATATGACAATATTTGAGGAAGTTAAGATTATATCCTTAATATTGTTGACAATGCTATAAGCTCAAGAATATTCGATATAAATGTAGTTGAATTCTTTCTCATATAATTTATTTTTAATCTTATTTCTTTTTTAGTTTGACTTATTTAAAATTCACTATAATAAAATTGAGGATAAGTAAAACTTAAATGAGCTGACTAATATATGTGTTTAGAAATAATTGAGATTAAAGCAGAAAAGACTTATAATATTTTGGATACTACTCAAAGAGTTAAGAATAATAAAATAAAGTTAAAGTGTAAATTACCTGAGTTTATAAATACCATATACTCTTATAAAAGAAAAATTTTCATAATAAAGTGTCGCTTTGGCAAAAAATATCATGTAAAGATATACTATAAGACTTAGTTTGAAAAGGGAAAGATATAAGTTTCAAATCAAATATTATAGAAGTTCTTTTTTTAATACTTAATGAATTGATTCTGATACTTTAATTTATGTTACTAATAATAAAGATTTATTTTAATATGAGAATCAAAAGATTATAAAATAATCATCATTATAGAGAATCATCTTAAAAAAGAGCAATACTAGTTTATATTTATCGCTTATGCCTTGAGATAATTTATCTGATGTTATATTCCTACTAGAAATTTAAGTTCTTTATCTAGAATTGTTATAATATTATTTCTCTTTTTATGGTTGTGAATTTAATATATTTATAATTTAATAAAAGTTAAGTTTTGAATATGTATGATGGTTTATGCATAATTATGTAAATCATGAGTTTGCAATGACTTTGTAATCAAATATTAGAATCAAACGTAGTTTCATAAACTCTTTAAGATTTTATATGCTTATATCTACAGGTCACTCAATGTTTTCTGTTTTAGTAAAATGAGATATTTTATCACATTTATAGATTACCTATTGAGATTTGACTATCTAAGGTCTCAAGCTATTAACAGCTTTAGGTGTACATAAATGAAGCCAAGAGATAATTAAATATAAGAGTTAAATTATCATATTTAAAAGAGGTGATAAGTTTTTTGGTAGTTATGATAAGTTTGATTATAATTTTATTTTTTTATTAGATTTCTATAAAAGTAAGGTATTTGTACTCAATATGCCTTACTACTATAATAGAAGGGGATTTTTTAAAGATAACATCACTCTCTTATGCATATGGTTAGGAGCATAATAAGTTATTCTTTTGTACTTGAATCAATATAAGGAGTAGCTCTATTGACAATTATGTATATCTTGAATAGGGTTCTTAGTAAATTAATTTCATCAACTCATTTTATTTTATTTTTGGTAAGTAAAAATAAATGGATTAAGTATAAAGTTTGTATAAAATAGCTCTATCTACACAAGTCATAGACAAAAGCCCGAGTAGTTTAGGAGAGTGCACCCCACCTCAAAAAGGTGGAATGGTCTCACTCCACCAAACTCATCTCCAAGAGTTGAAAAAAAAAAGGTAGTTATGACTACACATGCTGTAGACTATGACTCCTTACTATAGTTAACAAATAAAATATAATGTCCAGACATGCCTAGACTACCTATGAGTACATCACATTATTAAAGCAGATAACTATGGGATATACAATTCGTCAACATTATTCTCGAGATCATTAACTAATAGCAAAATTGAATCTGATAAAAATATCTTTATCTCTTCGTATGAAGTGCTTCATTTTCAGATCTTGCTCCATACATGATCTTGAGTCTCTAAGAATCTCTATCAGAAGCTGAGTATTGTTTGTGTTTCGACACTCAAAAATTCTACAACATCTCTCATTCTAAATCCACCAAATAACGCATCTGAAAGTAACATTTGTCAGTTGTGTAAGAAGCTCTTTTCTTGAGAAGCTTTGTATAAGTTTACCTAATTCTTGATACAAATCTATATAGAATCTCTTTCTATATTCAATTAGTATAGTCACAAGTAAAATAGAGATGGTCAATATTTTTTTCCTGATCAACTCATTTTAAGTTATAAATTAGTAGAAAACCCAAATTGAGACATTTATATATTTGGAATTGTCCCGTCTTCAAATAACATCAAAGGAAATTAGATTCAAGGATTATTTTTAAATATTTTATTATTTATTCTAAAAAAATAAAGGGATATAGATTTTATTACTTTGATCATAGTATGAGGATGATTGGATTTGATAATGTAAATTATTTTTTAAAAAAAAGATAAATCAATGAGAATAAAAATCTCAAAATTTAATCTTGAAATTGATGAGATGTAGATTGGTATTCATTAATCAATTTCAAGGGATTATTGTTTCTCAAATCATTGAAAAATTTGATGAGAGTGAATAGTAAAATAATATTGATGAACTCCCATATGATATTGATGTTGTCGCTAATGATCTCGTAAGAAAATCATAATCAGTAGTTTCGATAATATCTCAAAGGAAAAAAAGATCGGTTATTTTTTATTATTATATAGTATATTTATAAAAATTACATTATGACATAGGAATCAAAAGAATCCCATATTATTTTTATAAGTTATGACAAGTAGTGTTTCTAAAAAATGATACGATGCAATAAAAGAAGAGTTAAAATTAATGGACCAAACTAATGTTTGAGAACACATCAAATTGCCTAGTAACTATAAAAGAGTCTATTATATAAACATAACTCCAAAGACAATATCAAATGACATAATAGTCAGACTTATGATTATAGGTTTTACTTATAAAGATTGCATTGACCATAATGAGATATTTTATCTAGTTTTTAAAATAAATTCATTAAAAATCATCTTGATAATAGTGACTTATGATAATTTTGAAGTACATCATATAGATATGAAAATAAGTTTTCTGAATGGGAATTTAGATTTATATAGATTAACTTAAATGATTTATAAAGAAAATAAAAAATATATAAATTTTAGTATGTAAATTTGTGAAATTTATTTATGACCTTAAATAAGCCTTTGACAATGATATATAAAGTTTCTTGATACTATTACTTCTTTCAGATTAAAAAAAATACTATTGATTAATATTTATATCTAAACATCAGTGAAAGCTAGTTTATTATATTGATTTATATATGGATAATATTTTATTTGCTAGTTTAATATCTTATATTATCGATACTAAAATATTCAAGGATATATCTTAAGGATTGCTAGGATTGTCTCAAAAAAAATATGTTGACCGAGTCTTAAAGAAATTTAGTATATAACTTTATTTAGTAAATGATAAAAATAAAATTTTCAATCAAAACAAGTATTTTTAAAATGACTTAAAATAATTAGATAAAGAAAAATATTCATTATGTATACGTAGTTGAAAGTTTATCACATGCTTAAGCTTATACTAGACCAGATATCAATTTTATAGTTAAAACACTAGGTATATATTAGAGTTATCCAGGAATAAAATATTAACAAGCTACAAAGATATGCTCACATATAAGAAAATATATCAAATAAAAATGATGATATTTTCAATTGCTAAATTTGTAAATTACCTTGATAATAAGAAGTTCACTTTACATTTTATATTTATTAGTTGAGGGATAATTTACATAAAAAATATAAAGTGATGTATTATTATATTATCAATAATAAAAACTGATCTTTTAGCATGTTTTGATACCACTAACCAAGTTTTATAATCATAAAATTTTATTTCAAGATTTGATGTGGTTAGATTTAATTGTTAGGTCATTGAAGATTGTAATATATTATAGTAGTTTTCTTCTCTAAGAATAGTAAGTACTTTAACAGTTCTATGCATATTATGATATAAATTACTTGATGATTAAAGAAAAGAGTCCACAAACAATTAATGTCAATTAAGAACTTGAGTTCTTTTATATTAATTATTGATCCATTCACTTAGGACTTATAACATAAAATGTTTGAAAGAATATGTTCTTAATACATATTTACATAGATATTATAATTGTCATTCTTGTTTACGTAAATTAAAGTTATTTGTTTCTATTATTTTGTTTACATTTATATATGTATATATTATGATCGAATGTGCTAATATGATTATCTTAATAAGATAAATTACATGAACCATTTTAGACTATATTAGAAAGGGTTAACAGTGGTACATAGAAGGAAGTATGACATTATAGCATACAACTATTATGACTCGCATTGATAGTCAGACTTAATATAGTATTATATTTATTAGACTTATTGGCCCGTTTTATAAAATTCATGTGCATAAATATGTAAATTTTCTTTTAAGTTTTAAATTTTAATTAAATAAAATTATTTTAAATATTTTTTTTTATTTTAATTTTTAATTTTTTTATATCTTACTAATGGGTCAGATGTTATATTATGTGGCCCTATCTAATTATGTAAGATATATTATATATAAATAGATTCTGATTATTTTTATTGATTAATAAAAATAAAGTCAAATTATGATAGAATTCCTTATAATATGACTTTTATGGAAGAAGCTATTCTAATTATTTACCTTAGATACTTTACTCTCGGCCATAAAATGATACAACTTCTTAAGCATAAAATAATTTATTACTAAGATATTATAATTTTTTATATATATAATCTATCGCTTATAGCGATCCATATGAGGAGAGAAGAAGACAAGTTCGATATCGTTGTGACTTTCTAATCTAATAATAATATAATTACAGATTAGATAATTTTTTTTTGAATAATATCAAAATACATACATCATATATTTAATCTATTATTATTTAATTTTAATATTTAATATTAAAAATTTAATATAATAATATATTATAATTGATAATATTAGAATACAAAAGTATCGAAGCTTTTTATGATACTACCACCAACGCACTGCAGCTCCCAGAACCAAGAAACTGAAAGCTTCCGAGTACAAGAAGGTATAGCTCAGATTTGATGTCATGAAATAATATCTAATCTTTTAAGTTCTATTTTCCAGGGAAAGAACAAACAGAAACGAAAGTCATCATCATAAGACTGCAGACAATCTCTCTCTTCTCTTCCCTGCTCATTTATATCTTTGATGAAATTATCCTGCACGAAAGATGATGAGACAATGATGAAGATTGACAGTGAAGAGTCATGTTCAGGCAAGGAGAAAGAAGCTAGAAAGAGAGAACGATACAAAAGCTGGAGATGCGTAGCGTGACTTAACTCAGCGGGTCTGCAGGTTCTTATCGTCTCCTGGATGAATCCATGGATGCCAAGCATTCGTCTCCGTCGCTGTGATCAACACACCGTTCTTTAAAGAGAATATACAATAGATTCCGACATCAAATAGATATACATGCAGATCACTGCATTGAAGTCGATCAAAATCACACAGCCTTTTGCGAGCAATGATTGCTAGCTAGAGAGCTACCGCAAAGGGAGGCTCTGGCAAAAGACCAGGGTCAAGGAAGAGGTGGAGCATCAGAGGAAAGATCTGGACTGGACTTCAAGTCCCTTGGAATCGTAACTTAAGTCGGGTCCAGAAGCAGCGTGGGCCCCGACACATCACGTGTCGCTCTCCCGCCCCAAACTTCGTCGCAGCAGCACGCCTACAGATCGCCCGTCGCGGTCGAGGCAAGCAAACACGCGTTTCCTCCACTTGTCCCATGGAACCTCACTCTGATTCGTTTTGAACGGCGGAACCCACCGTTTAAACACAAGACCCTGTCTGAGCCGAAACAAGGAGTCCCCTCTTCCCCCACCTCCCTACGCCATGATCTCTCCTTTGAACCGGAGCGACTCACCCATCAGCGGCGTCCCGTCCAACCTCAATCCAGCGCGATCCCCGGGCACGTCGAGCGCACTACCGAAAGGCCACACACAGCAGTCACCACCACGACCTTTTTGAGAGATCCGAACGGGGGATAGCAAACAGTGCAGCTGAGAGAGAAGAGAGACTTGCCATCCCGTTCCCCTCCAACTGTTGAAATGACTGCCGTACCTGAGAAAGTTGACCTGATCACAAAAAGGCCACAGTCTTAAAAAGGCCTCCTCTTTTTTCTTTTTTTTTCTCACTCTTGCCCTTTTCCACCTCTTCTTCCTTCGAGGATATGATTGAGGTATTCATTTATTATTCTTCATTATCATTATTTTGCCAAGGACTATATAAATAATAAAAAAGAAGAAGATTATTTTCGTTATTCAATCAAAACTATAACTTTTTTCTTTTTTGAATAAATCATAGAGAAGACAGAAAAGAGATCCAGAAATTAAGAATTTTTATTTATTATCATAATCATTTATACTTTCTTAATGTTTTAAAAGTCTTGTGTCGACCTTAGACCCTTCTTTCTCTCTAATTATGTTAAAATATTTTGATGTTAATTAAAAAATAAAACTCATAACCTAATTTTTTAATATATAATTTAATTTAATTTAATTTTTAATTTTATAAAAATAATCTTACCATTATATCAAGGTCATCCTCCTCCTCAATAATGTCCTAAAGAGTAGGATAGAAACGTAAGTATCAAACTAATGGAATGTACACTTTTGATTTATTTTACTGTAGCATATATAAGCTCAATTTATGTACACATTATCTTTGCAATATGCAGTCTACTGACAATGACACAATTAGGTGTATAAACGCTCACAAAGGTAGAACAAGAAGATCATTTGGAAGACTTGTGCTACATTTGTTTCTCATAAGATGACACATGAACGAACTTTAAAGACAAAGAATATTACTATGCATGGATTCAATCTATACGAAGAGATAGAGATAGAGAGAGAGAGAGAGAGAGAGTATAATAAATGAGATGAGGACAAGTGGAAAAGTCTATCATGGGATCTGTGTGGGGGATAATTGTGCTTGTCATTTGACATTGATGCCAAGAGCAGAAGTTGCAGAGAATTTTCCTAAAGCAGGAGTATGTGGTCATTCTTTTGGGTGCCTGTGGTGAATGATGGATGGGAATGCATGACATCTCTCTCCCCCCCCCTCTCTCTCTCTCTCTCTCTCTCTCGTGCCTCCAAATCCAAAAGCAAAGATTGGTGGGGTTGATACAGATGCCAAGATCTTATCATATCCCACTCCCAAGTTCAAAAATGTGTACCATGTGAAAGCCAAGTGAAGGTAAGCAAGACGGTGATGTATTCTTTTGAAAGTTATCATCATTCTTCATAGGATGGGATGATATGTTTAAAAGAGAAACACTGTTCAGAAAAAGTCAAAAGAAGCTTTGGAATTGTACAGCCATAAAGGAATTTATTTTTTAAAAAAAAGTGATTTCAAAACATTTCTCCTAAAAGTTTTACAAGTTATGAAAGGACAATAGTTTTTTTTTTTTTTTAGCAACTCTTTCTTAAATCAAATACTAATGGCTTTGTTTGATGATTGATGTATCAGTGTACATAGGTTGATAATCTCAGGTTCCAGTACACCAGCAGCATCCTTTCTTGTAAGCTTTATATACTCTTTATAAAACACTCTATTACAGCTGATGTTTCAAATTTTCATCTCTATCTAATTTGCTTAGTCAATAAGAAATTTATTAATTTGATTCTTAATAAACATGACTATTATCAATTATTAATAATGAAATCTCTAATCCTTCTAGTGTTTATTTATAAAGGACAAATCTTGTTGTTATTTTTTATCACTCGACTAATTAATTTCTTTTAATCTAAATCATTTGCCTAAAATGTTTGATCCCAAATTTGTTGTTCTGCTTTCAATATAAATTCAAATCAAGATGTTTGGACATGAAGGATACATAGTCATTATCGATTGGGATACTCATATCTACCTAATATGCTTAGCCTAATAAGAGATCTATTAATTGGATTTAGTATAGATATTAATTATTACTGATAATGAGGTTTCTCACCTTAATAATCCTCTTAGCGTTTATAAAAAAGGACAAATCCCAAATTCGAAACATGTTGCACGAAGGAACAAAGTCGTGGCCTGAGTCGTCACCCAGATACTCAGTGGGTTTTGTTGGGCGGGTCCCATCACAATGATGTGCCTCGGAATGTGTGAGCTCGCTCGTATGATGGAATCATGAGTGCAGTCAGATGGCGATTAATTAGAAAAGCCTGTGTCCCATCCCATCGCATCACATCCCCAAGTCAGTCATGCACATATCCATCCCCACCGCCTCTTTCCATCTCACTCCACCAAAAGCAGGACATGAGAAATCCATGATATTGCCATCATGTCATGCAGTGGGAATTTTATCCACACCTCTCCTTGTCCTACTACATATATAACAAAGAAAAAAATTATTAAGATAATAATTATTATTATTATATACAAACAAAAAACATCTTTTACGTATCGATTCTTTGTAATTTTAAAAGTAACATATTTACTCCGTTAAATTTTAATGTAGCATGTGCATCTATCCTCTTATATATATATATATATAGAAATAATATAATCCTCTATTCCTTTGGTTGGGTATTATTTCCTTTACAAAAAAAAAATCTTTATATATTTATTTTTGAAACAGCTATCAAGATCCACCCTTTTTTGTTAATATCCATAAAAGAAATTTAAGTTTATTATTAATAATTACCATCATAATAAAGCTTTTGGAAGTTACTAATGTCAATTATAATTTAAATATATGTGCTAGTTTAAGTTTATACTTTAAGCATTATATGATAGTCGAATAATAACAATTAATTATAATATTCATGTGTTTGAATATTACAGGGATATATATGCAAAACTTAAACTTGGAGGGATATGTATGCAATTCCACATTCAAACATATCCTCTTCACTTCCTTTCTTTAAATTGCCCTCTTGTCTCCTCCTCTTCAGTAAACCAGACAGTCACATAGCAACGACTCGAGTAATATTAGAGAGAGAGAGAGAGAGAGAGAGGGTCCGTAGTGAAGCATCCTCTCTACGTTTACTCTTGAATTGTCCTCTTGCTTCCCATCTCGTTCACCACAGTGAACTTGAGGAAGAAGGCAGGAGAGGGAGAGAGAAAGGAGACATGAAGGATTCCATAAGGTGTTGCATCTCATGCATCTTCCCCTGCGGCGGGCTCGACGTGGTTCGCATCGTGCACGCGAGCGGGCGCGTCGAGGAGATCAGCGGCAGCGTCAGCGCCGGGGAGGTCATGCGGGCCTACCCCAAGCACGTCCTCCGGAAGCCGCCCTCGGCGTCCTTGGACGGCGTCGTGTCCCCCAAGGCGGTGATACTGCCGCCCAGCGCCGAGCTCCAGAGAGGCAAGATCTACTTCCTCATGCCCGTGTCTTCGGACAAGGCCGTGCCACAGACGACGACGTCGGCGACGAAGAGGAAGAGTTGGAAGAAGAAGGAGGGCAAGGAAGGAGAAGGCAGCTGGGAGACTTCCACCGACAAGAAGAGGCTGCTACCGGAGGTCATGCAGGAGAAGGCGTCAGCGCAGAAGAACAGGCGGCGAGGAAGGGTGGGGGTGTGGCGGCCGCATTTGGAGAGCATCTCTGAGGTCTCCATTGATCTCTGAGAATTCCATGATGTGTTGTCTTCCATTTCCTTCTCCTCTCACCATTCTTTTGTCATGGTGTCTCCGAGCAGAGATGTCATTTGTTCTTTCTTCTCTCATCGCATCTTCCTTCCCCCCTAGCGCGTTTTCCTTGTTGTAGGTAGATAAAACTAGGTTTTGTGTTCAGTTCTGCTTTTGAACTGTAATTGCCAGAAAGCATGGTGGGATTAGCAGTGAGTGTATGGTACGAGAGAGAGAGACGGGAAGTGTGCGCAGGGAGGATCAGAGAATATTGTCAGAAGACCCCACGATCGCTCCCACACGCTAAACCTTTTGTGCAGTGTTGGAATGCAATAAATGAGTGGCACAATCATTGTTCTACGGTACTGCCTCTATGTCACTTTTTAGGACTGTTAGATTTCACTATCTATTGTGCCAATTATTTGGCTGCAACTCACAGACAGAACAAACAAGCCACAAGGACAAACAACCAAGTAAGGAATCTTGTCCCGAGCAAGGAAGGGGTGCTTAAGTATTTGTCCGTCCTTCATCACAAAGACACACACACACACACACACACATGTAAACCCTGTTTCCTCCCACTCCTATAGCCTGCTCCACACATGACCTATCTCTTGCTCTCGCATGACATGAATGCTAGTCTTCGGTAAGGATATAAAATCTCACACGTCAATCTTCCCGGTCCCGGAATCTAATAAATTTCATTGTCCATTAATTTTATAGTATGATACGGTTAGTTTTGATTGTTGATCCTACATGACACAAGCGATCGACTCGACTGTCGTGCTTGAAAGAGAGGGAGGGAAAAGGTCGATTTGATTATAATTAATTTTACCTGAGGATAGCAAATATTTGTTGTGCCTCATATCCGGCTTTAGTCCGAGGGTGTATCTCAATCCCGCTTTGTAGCGTTGGTTTATTGGTTGAAGACCAAAAATACTCGTCAGCATTTAAAAGTTCAAGTTTAGTTGATTGAGTTGATGTTGAAGAAAACTATTTTTTATAGTAACCATCAATTTAATGTAAGAATATTTTATTTAGATTATTTGTTGATGTAACATGTTCATTAGACTCTTTCTCATCATGGATGTTAACGGTAGATGCTAGTTGAAATCTGTTAGGATTGAGTTAGGATTGAGTCGGAACTAAGAAGGGGAGGGGTGAATTAGTGCAGAGATAAAAATCACATCGAGTCAAAAATCTTGTTCGATAAAATCCGATATCGGAAATGCTTAACTTGAAAGTCTACAGAAGCGTAATGAAAGCAGTAAGCAAGTAAGGTAGTTTGCAGTAAAGATAAATAAAAAGAAGTAAATGCAAACCAAGTTTTATAGTGGTTCGATTGTCGTGACTTACATCCACTCTCGATTCCTCTTTCGTCGAGGCCATCGGCATCCACTAACGATCTTCTTTCAATGGACGAAGATCAACTACCCTTTTACATCCATCTTCTCCTTTTCACATGTTTAGGAGACAATCTTTTACAAGTACTCACTCCTCCCTAAATAGAATTCTAAACTTTAGAACTAGAGGATGGGATTTTTCAAGTGATTGCTACAACGTTTTTCTACTTTTAAGTTTTCTGTGCTTATGTGTGTTACCCAGGGATGAGATGGGTATTTATAGGCTCCAAATGAATTCAAACTTGGAGTCAAAACTAGTCTCATCCTAGGTCTTCCGGGTACTAGCGGTACCACCGCCAGTGATGGGTGGTACCACTACCCGTAGCACTGACACTGGACGATACCACCGCCTGACATAGTCTCGAAGATTGTGCCACCAACGATTCCACCTATTTGGTCATTGTTTGGGCCTTTCACTTGGCCCAACATAACCCAAACTTTGGCACAATTGACCCTTAATTCAGTTGACCCAATTCCAACCCAATTACACCTAAAACCTTCTTCGATCTAGACAATTATTATAAAGCTAAATCAAATATTGTCTGGCATGTCATTGGTTTATTGACTCCTCGTCCGATTCTTCTGCGCATCATCTTTTCTTGCGGCATATTGCCCAATTGGTCAGTTGATCTTCGCAACTCCGATTTCCTTAGTGTAATTTTCACTTTTCTTGGCCCGATGCCCGAACCCATAGCCCGAAGCCTTCTGTCGATACGTTGATCGATCTTCCGACTCGACATCCAATCTTCTGACATGTTCTACTTCGGCTCAATATAATTCTTCATTTTTTAATTGTCTCTCCCTGATCGAAGCTTCCTACATCACTCAAAACGTAGATCAGATGATAAAATCAATTGATGTGTTTATAATCAAAATTTGAGATTCAACAAAATCTACATATTAAGTTTTATTTAACTAAAAATAATAATCATATCATTTGACTCCAATTATTAACTAGTAAAGGGCTTGTCCATCCGGAAGAAAAATATTTATTATATGTGTTAACAAATTTGGTTGTTTTTCTCTCCTAACAAATACATTATCTCATCAAGCATGTTGGTTTTTTCTTTTTATCTTTGGTAGAAGCATTTATAAGGAAATACTATGACTATGTTGGGGGATTCTTTGATTGAGTCGGGCATGTTAGGTTTTTCCTTTTTTTAATTTTGTCTTTGGTAGATGCATCTATAAGAGAATGCTTGGACACATTAAAAGCATTTGGGTTGCATTAGGTGCATTAGATTTTTTTTTTGTCCTTAATAGACGTTTTAGTTATATAATTTTTTTTTGTTTGTTGTGGGCGAATGCACACGTGAAAAAGAATACTTTGGTCATATCGATCACTTCAAATACTTCTTGATTTTGCACAGACATATCATTTACAAAGGGGATGCTTAGGTTATATCACACGTTTCAATTTTTTTTGTTTTAGATGAATGTATCATGTGTAAAAGGTGCTTCGATTGTATTAGATGCTTTGGATATTTACTTATCCTAGATAGGTATATCGTGTATAAAGGAGATATGGTAGTCACATGGGGCACTTTCAATACTTTTTTATCCTCAATAAACATATTACGGATAAATGGAATGTTGAGTGCTTTGGATACTTCTTTGTCTTATGTGGATACATTATATGTAATGTGAAACTATGATTATTTTAGACACTTTGGTATATTTTTGTCCTAAGTAAACACATCATGAGCAAAGGAGCTTTGGGTATGATCAATCTCATTGGATGCTTTGAATGTTTTAATTGGCTTTGATAAATGTATTATAAATAAAAAGGATGATTTTGGCCTAATTGACTGCATTGAGTGTTATGTATATTTTTTTTACACCTTGGGATGATGCATCACATGTAAAGAAAAAACTTTGGGCATGGTTGACCGTGTTGGGCACTTTGATTTTTTTTTTAATCTTAAACTAATGCACATACACAAAAGTGCTATTTTAGTTGTGTTTCTTTTTATCTTGGATAGATTCAGTATGCATGTATAGCTCTCGCTCTAGTGTTAATTTGATATCTTGGTTAGTAACCTAACAATCGACTTGACTCATTTTTCTAGTGTTATTATGTTTGGAAGAGATAAATAAGTTTGATTGGTTAGGAAGAAATTTATCTTAGGGTCGAAAATACTCGTATCTACATTTAGTAAAACTTCTTCAATGGTTAAATTAGTTTTGATTCAATGGTTGTGAATTAAAAATACCCATTAACCATTAAAAGGACTTAAGTTTAGTTCATTTGATTCATGATGAAGACATCGATGGAGGGAGTGCATAATATAGATAGATTCCTTCAACGATTAACTATGCTGTTAGTACTCTCTCTTTGTCAGCTCTAGTACGTCATATGAATATAACCCTCGAAAGAGTCAGAAGGATTTTTTTTTTTTTTTTTTCTTTTGGTATAAGGAAGATGTAGGTCCTCATTCTTAGCATGATTAAGACTTCGCTAAGAATACACCTGGAGAGATGATTGGCCTCCAGATTTTTCTTTCTGCTCCTTTGTATGCATGCAATAAGCTTACCCAAACCTGGAGAGATAATTGGCCTCCAGATTTTTCTTTCTGCTCCTTTGTATGCATGCAATAAGCTTACCCAAACCTGGAGAGATAATTGGCCTCCAGATTTTTCTTTCTGCTCCTTTGTATGCATGCAATAAACTTCTTCTTCAACAATAATATTTTTCTCTTTAGGAGTAAAAAAAAAAAAAGGAGTTGCACAGAGATATGATTTGTGACGGGTGGAAAGAGAGGAGGTTTGTTTGATGATGGAGACTTCTTGGTTTCTCATTGGTCGGTAGGCCAATCTCTTCCTAAAGCCCATGGGCTCGAAAACAAGCCCTCCAGTCTGAGGTATGGGCGGTCTGATACGACTCGCAACGCATGGAGTTCCATATCTAACCGTCGGTCTCCTTTCTTAGACTAGTTAAATTCCTACTGTGCCCCTATATGCATCCCATCTCGAGGGGTAGTTTCGTAACTCCATTTCGAAGCGCTCTTCCCTTTTATTCTCTCGGATATCCTCCACACGAAATTGAGCACGATAAGATTCGTACGACGAAGAATACGAGGGCTTGTTCTGGTCTGTTCCGCCGTCGGTCAATATCCACCCGCGGCAACGGAACCAACGGCGGCGATGCTCCGTCCCGGTGGGCCCCCGTTTCCCCCACCCCAGATCGAGCGCCAACGTCGTCGCTCGCGTAGCCGCCGGTTGCCGACGCTCTCACGTGACCTTCACGTGTCCCCGCCCCCCTTCAGCCGGCGCCTTTCGTCGACTCTTTTACTTGCCTCACCTCCTCTCTCCCTCCCTTCCTTCCTCCGTCAAACCCTAACCCTAACCACCTCGAATTAATAATAACAGAACCAAAGAGAGAGGAAGAGATAGCAGACGCCGGAAGAGAGAGAGGAGAAGGGAATTAGCGTCTGGGAACGGGAAGATGGAGGGAAAAGAGACGTCGGCGCCGGCGAGGTCGCCAAACCCGGCGATGCCATACCGGGAAGACTGCTGGAGCGAGGGGGAGACGTCGACGCTGGTGGACGCATGGGGCGACCACTTCGTCGAGCTCAACCGCGGGAACCTCCGCCAGAAGCACTGGCAGGAGGTCGCCGACGCCGTCAACTCCCGCCGCGGCGCCGGACGCCGCCCGCCTCGCACCGACGTCCAGTGCAAGAACCGGATCGACACCCTGAAGAAGAAGTACAAGGCCGAAAAGGCTCGGATCGCCGCCGGCGCCGAGAGCCAGTGGCAATTCTTCTCCCGCCTCGACGACCTCATCGGATCCTCCCCTCCCTCAGCCACCGCGAAGAAATCCTCTGCCTCGCGGCCTCTCGCTGTGCCCTTCTCCTTCTACCGCAAGGGGCCCACGGCAGAGCCGAGGGAGAAGAGGTCGGCGGTTGCCGGGTTCCCGGTGGACAATCCCCTTTTCAGACGCGCGGCCGCCGCGGCAGCCGCAGCGGCTGAGACCAACTTGGAGGAGGAGGAGGAGGAGGGATCGGGGTCACTGTCGAGATCGTCATCGAGATCAAGAAGGGGGTGGAAGAGGGGAAGGGGCGAAGAAGGCAACGGGATCCGGGAATTGGCTGGGGCAATCACGAGGTTTGCGGACATATATGAGAGGGTGGAGGGGGCAAAGCAGCGGCAGATGAGGGAGCTGGAGAAGCAGCGGATGGAGTTCGCTAAGGCGCTGGAGTTCCAGACGATGCAGATCATTGTGGAGTCGCAGCTGCAGCTTGCAAAGATCAAGCGTGCCAAGCAAGCGATCAGATACTGGTAACAGATTTGTTCTTTTTATTTTAACCTGCGTGAGCTACTGTCATGCTTCATATGCCTCCTGTGAATTGGAACTTATCCGTTCTGTTTATATGCTTATTTGTTATACTTCAGAGACATCAGTATATAAGTAGAGATGGTGATCTTGTTATCACCATATAATGTTCTTATCGATTGTTCATTGGTGTCGATGTAGCGGTAACTCTTTTCTCTGACTATTGATCAGTATAACTTTGATTTCCTAATTTCAAGTCACTAGGAATTTGTGAGAGCAGAAAACCCGCTTCTGTGGGAGGGAAAAATAATTAAATCTAAATGTAGAATTTGTGCTAGAAGCTTGAAGTTCAAATCTTTTTACTAAGCCTTTTCAATTATGGTTATTTAGAATTGATGTTTAAACTGCCATATCTACTTTGGTATTCCATGGCATTCAATCTGTTACCGAGGCACTTACATGCACAAGATGTCCTTCCGTGGTACCTACCATTTTAGCCGTGCCCAACCAGATCACTCTGTGGAACATGGGGGCTCTTGGAAATGTATAGCAAGTGTAAAAACCAGCTTCCTACTCTCTAGGATGACGATTGGTGAGCAGCTTCAACACTCGAGTCTAGTTGGTGCTCTTTTAAATCATAAGAACCATCTGATTGTTATCTTTTCTCTTTTTTCCCTCTCTCTTTTATTTTTTTGTCAGTTGGACTCCAATCTAGGTATGGAGAAAGCAGTAAGTACAACTTTCTCTCTGTAGCAGGATAGAAATATAATGAAATACTCTATAAAATTGAAGAAAAAAAAAAACAAGATCATCTTTTTATTTACCTAGTATGACTAAACTCTAATCAATATGAAGACTCAAACTGGGCAATTTGAATTCAACAACCTGGATCTTTTCTGCAGCAAACCCAAATCCTTTCATCCTATTGTCGGACCGATTCTCCTGTCGTGAGTCAACTCATGCTCAAATCCCTGGCTTGCTTGTGATGGAGTCTGACCAACTCCAACAATCTTTTGATGCTTTTTGAAGTTTTTTGTGCAGTGCCAGCAGAGGTTTTCTGAACGAGTCTACGATTGTAGACTTTGTATGTATCTATAAAAAATTACAACTTATGTAAGAAATCTGTTTAATTATGGACTACATAAATGATTCTTTTGTAGTTCAAGCCATTATGGATATGATCTAAGGTTTTATATTGGTGAAAATTGATTTGCGTTACAACTCATTAAGTCAAATAACATACCTTATACTTAGGTATACTGATAATACAGTTTGGAGTATATCTAGCTGATACCCTGATGTACTATTGTTGGTATTCTGTTGTGGATTTTGTTTTGCTTTCTCATCATACTCATGGTCTTCCCAGCACTACATGCCCAGTCGTGGTCAGATTAACATCTCGACTGATTTAGCTTCTAAATTTTTCAACACTAACTGAAATAAGATAGTGATGCTCCACAAGGGACTTTCTACCTATAACCTCTACTGACATGTAGATAGTGATTTAAAAAGTACTAGATGCTAAGGTTCCAAAATATCCGAGGCGCTAGGCGCTCGCCCGAGCGAAGTGAGATGTTTTGAAATATTAAAATATAAAAAATATATAATATAATTAAAAATATAATTATTTAAATAAAAATATGATATTAAATTAAAAATATACTGTTAACAGTATATTACTTAAGTTATAGGAGGAGAAAAAAATATTCTCTGAAATATTAAAATATAAACAATATATAATATAATTAAAAATATAATTGTTTAAATAAAAAATGATATTAAATTAAAAATATACTGTTAACAGTATATTACTTAGAGTTAGAGGGGGGAGAAAAAAAATGTTAACAATAATAGAGGGAGATAGCAACGGCAACGGAGGATTAGTTTAAGATAGTTGTGGTAGCGCTGCGAACGATAGTAACGGCAACGACAGAAGCTGTGGACAGCAATAGCGGCAGCGAGGGAAGTTGCAGACAGTAGCAGTGACAACGGCGAAAGCTGCGGACAATAGCAGCAGCAATGGCGGAAGTTACGGACAGCAGCGGCGATAGTCGCGGACAGCAGCAACGGAAGCTCCAGAGGGTCGTCGGGACTCGTCCGCCAACAGTAGAGGAAGGCTCGGTCCGCTGTGTTTGTGGCAGAGGCAACGACAGAAAGTGTCGGTGACGGAGGCAGAAGCAGCGCTAAGGTTCCTCAGGATCGCGCGGGCGTGAAGCATGGCTTTTTAGGTAAGAAACTACGAATCGAACCAGACTTAAACTAGTTCGGTTCACTTAATTGAATTGGGCGCTCACCCGAAGCGCCTAATGCCTGAGTTCGGGCGAGCGCCCAGGTGACGCCTCATTGAAGCGCACCGCTTGGTCCACACACAAGGCGCTCGGTCCTTGTCTCGCCCGAGCGCTTAGGCGAGCGCCTATTTAAATCACTGCATGTAGACGAAAAAATTTGTGCTTCTTGTTGTAGGTTATTTTAGTTGATTTATCACGATATCTCGAGGCATTTGTGGGCTTTTGACCTATTCATTTGATGTCTTTCTCTATTGCCAATTAACTTTGTTTTTGTTGTTCCTCACAATAGTAGGAGAATGGAACTTTGCTTTAATTGTTGAATGTGCACGTTGGAAGGAGATTTGTCTGCATTTAGCAGTGACACAGCTAAATATATTGTTATTTCCCAATAGAGTTTGCTTCCTTGAGGGATCTGCTCCCTTCGGCTCTAACTGCACATCTTCTCATATGGTCTTGTGGTTTCACCAGTAGGGAATCCTTTCTTTTTTTTTCTTAAAATAGCAAGTGGTGAAGGCACAATGTTGTTTATGAACTTTGTTGTCTATGAAGTGGAGAAAACAACACTTAGGTATCATCAATTTTAGGGGAAAAAATGTGGTGGCACGATATTGTTATTGGTGATAAGTGTCACAAATCTTCATGAACACAGATGAATATTGTAATACATATATATGGTTCTAATTTGAATTTGTTATCGCTTTATATTGAGTTGTTTATTGTTCGATATTTGCATTTGTTGGAAGTGCGCTCATGGTTTTCTTTTCTTTCAGAAAGTTATTTGTAGTCTGATGTCAATGGAGCGAGAGGATCACGGCCATGATGATATATGTTTCTTCGTGCAAATTAATCTCCATCATGCACCTGAACATGTACGCTTGTTCATCAAAAATGTAATATTAGCTGAATTTTTACTCTTTTGTTTAATGGTTGGTATCCAGAAGATGGATTCAATTTGCTCCATCGCAGTCACTGGTATCTAATATATCTTTTGACTGTTCTAGACAGCCCTGCTCTTTTGACGATGCACATTAGCTGTTTATGCAAACAAGATTATGAATGCAATTTTTTATCAAATGCATGTTAATTTTAAAGGATTTTTTTGTTGCACTGTTTTTTTTAATATTTGATTGTCTTTTAATCAGTGATTTGAAAATGCACCTGAGCGCTCGTCTAGGTGTTCGAGTGAGGTGAAGCAAGAGTTGAGCTCCTTGCAAAGTAGTCGGGCGACACGCTTCAATGAAGCGATGCTTGGGCACTCGCTTGAACCTAGGTGTCGGTGCCTTGGGTGAGCATCCGATTGAAGCAAAGCAATTGAACTAGATGATCAACTCTTGTTTTGTTGAACAATAGCTCAATTGGTATGATCGAACCAATTAAGCAAAATAGTAACCCTCCCCCTCTCCCTCACCTCGGACCCGACTCACCTTTGCTCTCATCATTGCCTTTATACACGCAATCGTTATCTCTATTGTTGATACATAGGTTTGATGCTTCCTCTACTATCGATGCACGGGTTTGAAAGTCTAGCTTTCGTGTGTAGTTTTCTCTATCGTCGCTACTTCCATATGTAGCTCCTTTCATTGTCGAGGGATAGGATCGTAGCTTCCTCCATCATCGTTGGACACATCTGAAGCTTCCTTCGCCCATGACATCGCTATTGCTATCGTCGTCCAAAGTTTTTTCCATCGCTACTACCATCCTTCGTAGCTTCCTACATCATCACTGTCATCGTTCAAAAGTTCTCCCACCACCATCGCCCTCTCCTACCTAACGTTCCACCATTTGTCGTTCGAAAGTTCTCCCACCACCATTGCCCTCGCCTACTCTTTTCTCCCCCTAACTACTGTTAACGGTTGTTGATGACTTTTTTTCTCTCCCTCTAACTATTATTAACAATGGATTAAATATAATTAACAATAGATTATTAATCCTTAATTGATATTAAAATTACTATTATGTGTTAACTACTGTTACCATATAATATATTAATCTCTAATTATTTAGAACCATTATTAGGGTTTCATGATTAATGACAAGTGTATAAAGCAATTTAGAAGATTCATCAAAAAATTTTAAAAAAGGATCATACTTGAAGATATAATTATCTAAATGATAATAAATATATGTATTGCATCTTCTATGACAAGACTACTAAAAGTGGCATCTTTTGTGTAAAGCAGCATCTAAGTAGATAACTTTAAGAATGTATCAGCATGCAAGAAGTGTCCATCTAATATAAAAAAAAGAGTTGCTGGCTTATATGATTGAAGAAAAGATGCAAAGGAATAAATTTATGGAATTTTACTCGAGGAACATATTAAAGATGATGAAGAAGAAAAAAATTATTTAGAAAGTGTCAATGCTAGTGGGAAAATAGTATATGACATAATGGGAAAAGAAGTCGTGATTGTTAAGAAGGGTAAAAAGGAACCAATAGACTTATATATATATATCAAGGATTAAAGAAGTAACAAGGTCAAGCAAGAGCAAAATTAATACAAATAAATATAAGTGATGCTTGTAATAAGGAAATAAGGGAAATAATGATTCAACATATTACTCGCTTCTTCTATTAGGCTGAACTTCCCTTTAATATTTATTGTTTGAATAGTTTTAAAAAGATAATTGAAGTTATTGAAAGATATGACGATGGATTAAAATCTTCAAGTTATTATAAGTTGCGAGTTCCATTACTAAAAATATAGTTGGATTATATAAATGACTTATTAAATGGCCACAAAGAAGGAAAATAGTTGGATTACACAAATGACTTATTAAAGGGTCACAAAGAATCATAAGTAAAGCATGATTGCTCTATTATGCTAAATGTTTTGATCGAGAAGAGACATTATGCATGACATATGATATGAAAGTGTATGTATATGTTACGATGATGTGTAGTATGGGAGTGCATATATATTATGATATGAGGAGTAGAAGTTTATGAATTTATTATTTCTCACATGTGTATATAAGTATTTTGAATTATTTTAACGTAGAACTTTACTTCTTTATTTTGCATATACTATGTTGTAGGGTTATATTTGCTAAAAATGCAATAGGATGTAGTGTTTACGATTAAATATCTTATTTTAAAATATTATATACATGATATAATACATGCTCATATAAATAAAATTATAAAGGCTTATACTTACTATGTGATTACTCACTATAAATCCTATTTTATAAGTAAAGATATTAGTACCTCACCCAAGTGATTAGGTTGGGAAGTGAGTACATATAAGCTCATACAAATATGGACGATGATTTGTGGGCATTTATATGTGTATAAGTTTTGGATATGAAATGCACCAATCAATTATCCTATAAGTTTTAATAATTGAGTTACATTGATTTTCTTATTAATATATGATACTTATTAATAAATATAAGTCTTATATTTAGCAACTAGGGTTTGAACAACTTGGGATTAATCAAGAAGATATCATGAGAACTAGAGGGCAAACTAGTAGCTCTGAAAATATTCAAGAAGAGACTTCCAATGATAGAGAGGCATATACACCAGGAGATCAAAGAGATATGATAATTAATAGGGTAACAGAATTGGTGAAGAGATAATCTAAACAATTAGAGTAGTTATTAGCCCTAGGATAGGAGGCGATGTTAGTAGTAGCTCGAGGATATGATGTTTTATAATTAACAAGAGATTTAGAAAAAATAATCCATCAATCTTTAAGTGATACAAATCCATTAACAATAGAAGAGTGGATAAGAAATATTGATGGAATTTTTAAGTATACAAGGATTCTAAGTGAAGATAAAATTATTCGTGTAACTTATATAATGCAAAAATATGTTTGTCACTAGTGGGATGTAAGAAGAGGGATTGTTGATACTAGACAAATGGTTGGGAAAATATTCAAGGAGATCTTTTACTAAAAATATTTCAGTGTGACTCGCTGATCCGCCAAAATGATAAAATTTGTTACTCTTAAATAAGAAGGTCGATCGATTATAGATTATATTAAAAAGTTTAAGGAGTTAAAGATGATAATGAACGCCTCAAACATTCCCTATTCCTTGGTAGTGGGAAAGACCTTAGAGGCAGAAGAGGCTGAGTAAAGAATTTTTTAAACCAAATAGATGCATCACAACCATGATATGCCAAGGAAGGGCATCTATTTTTGGCAACAGGCCCCTAAAATAGATCTTGGAAAAAAAAAATGACACTCAAGTCAAGGACAACAATAGGGGTAACGTAAACACCCTACACAAGAAAGAATGGGTCATACATTTTACTTTTCTCATCTAGCTCAAGTACAAAGATCCACTTACCCTAAATGTGGGAAGCATCATACGAGGAAATGCCTTAAAGGAAATGGATTGTGTTTTTGGTGTGGAAAGCTAGGACATTTAGCCAAGAACAACATAATAATCTCAACAGAAAAGAATACCAAGTAGAATCTTTGTGATGACTAAGACATAAGCAAATGCTAGCCCCTTAGTTATCTTAGGTGAGATATTTATTTATAACATTTTATTGCATGCCTTAATTAATTATGGCACCACGTATTCTTTTATATCACTAGCTTGTGTGAAAAAACTAGGCAAACCATCTAAAGTACTAGATGTGATGTATTACATAGTTATTCCATTATGAGATATAATGTATTTAGGTCATCGATTAGGGTCTTATCTAATTTAGATTATCAACAAAGAATTAGTTGCAGATTTGATAGTGTTAGAACATACACAACTTTGATGTTATATTGGGCATGGACTGATTGTTTAAACATCATGTTTTTATTAACTGTAATAAGAAGAGGGTAGTATTTTAACCTCTAGAGTTATTTGCTGGTTTTGAATAAAAGACATCAATCCTTTTTATCTTGGTAATGAAAGTACAAAGATTATTAGAGGGTGGATGTCTATGATATATAGTAAATGTGATTGACACTAGGATGGAACTGAAGGTCAAGCTAGAGGATATACTAGTTATGAGCAAATTCCTTCAAGTGTTTTCAAAAGACTTCCTTGGACTGCTAACAGATAGAGATAGAGAGAGTGAATTTGTTATAGACTTAGTGTTGAACTTGTTTTTAAAGCACCTTATAGAATGACTCCAATAGAACTATTATAAATCAATAATTCAAGAGGTAAGGCCCTTTAGACATCTCATGACCCTGTACTCCCAATTTGATAGGTGTACCACTCCCTAACATACTCGATCTTAAGAAACATGATCTTTCACTATCATCTTCATTTTTGAGTTGAAATCAAGTATAACTTTAATTATTATAAAATAATAGTCATATAGATTATCATATTCATAATGCATTTTGTAAAATATATTTTGAATGATATGATTGTCATTAGTTAGACATGAGCTAAATGTGAATATGTATATATATATATATATATATATATATATATATATATATATATATATATATATATATATATATATATATATATATATATATATATATATATATATATATATATATATATATATATATATATATATATATATATATATATATATATATATATATATATATATATATATATATATATATATATATATATATATATATATATATATATATATATATATTATACATGTATATATGATGACACAATGTGGGAGTACATAGATATGTTACGATTTGCAATATACGTGTATGTGCGATGTGGGAGTGCACAAATATATTATGATGTGAGGTGTGAAAGTATATGTATATATTTTGATGTGCTATATAAGAGTGCATGTATATATTATGATATGAAAAATAAAAGTTCATGAATTTGCTATATTTCTTATATGTGCATATAAGTATTTTGAATAATTTCGACATAAAGCTTTATCTTTTTATTTTGTATATGCTATGTAATAAGGCTATACTTGTAAAAGAAGTCATAGGATGAGGTATTTATTGTTTAATATCTTCTGTTGATGATTTTGAAATATTATATACATAATAATGATCACTTAAATAAAATTATAAAGACATATTTATTGGATGATTACTCATTATAGACCTTATTTTACAAATAAAAATACTAGTATTTCACCCAAATGATTAAGTTAGAAAGTGAACATATGCGAGCCTATGCTATAATTAGATGTTATAATTATATACATGAAGTGTTATCATTTTATTTATTAAATTAACATATTTTACTTTTAATATTATTTTTTTATTAATAAAAGATCTACAAATTAATATTCTATTTTAATTGTAAGGTATACACCACCTCCTCCCGTCATTGATGGAGGTCTCAGTTTTTTTTTAACTTAAAATACACGTGTCATTATATTAATGATTTATTGTGAGTCTGCATGCCATGTAAGTAGACTCTAACATCTATTAATTCATACCTGACGAGATGAGCTTATATACTACGTTTTATAAAATGTATAGATTATTTTAGATACGAGTAAACCATAAGAGCTTAAGAGGTTCATAGCCAAAATCACAATGGATAAAATGGACCTTAACCCTTTAAACTTAAATTGTACGTATCATTATATTAATAATTTATTATGAGTCAGCATGTCACGTAAGAAAACGCTAACGTCTATTAACTCAGACTTGATGGGAGGGGCTCATATGTTACATTTTTAAAAATATAAAAATTATTTTAAACATGAGTAAACCATAAAAGTTTAAGATGTTCATTATTAAAACTACAGAAGTTAAAATAGACCTTAACCATGTATATATATATATATATATGTATATATATATATATGTATATATATATATAT